>JANHMN010000005.1:5727190-5792160 GCA_030674055.1 Rhabdomys pumilio | reverse complement strand
TCTCTCTCTCTCTCTCTCTCTCTCTCTCTCTCTCTCTCTCTCTCTCTGTGTGTGTGTGTGTGTGTGTGTGTGTACATGTACAACTGCACATGCCATTTCGTTTCGTTTGGTTTTGGGGTTTGCTGTTGTTTTGGGGTGTCTGTTTGCTTGTTCATTTTAAAAAGAACATGAAGTTGGGTGAGTGGAGCATGGAGAATCTGGAGTATTTAAGGAAGTGGAAAGAAAATGATCAAAATATATGAAAATTCTCAAAAACAAAATAAAAAACCTTTAAAATAGGGGAAAGTATACTGGCTGGAAAAAAGGGGCTTGTGGACTATTTGTTCTCTTTAAGGTATCAGAAACAGCGTATCCACACTTAGGTATGTTATTCAAACATGTAAACCAATTCACCACACTGGTAACCAAATTTGAGTTGAGACCCCTGTGCCTTAAAGTCTCACAACCAATACCATAAAACAGTGCCTGCTATTCCCAACCATTCTGACTCCTTGATGTCTTTGTATCTTGGACTAGTCTCATATCTTGTCTAAAATTCCAATCCTACATTGGATGATTGGAGACAAAAGTCTATGATGCTGGGACACTCAGCACTAATGTGGAGGTGACAGCCAATGGGCTGATGCTGAGGTCTTAAGAGGTATGATGAGGCTGGTTCAAAGAGTGTAATGAAATGATGAAGTAACCATCCAGAAACTGGATTCAAGTGCTCCTATCAGAGTGAAGAACCAGCATCTTTCAACCTTCTAGTGTCTCTTATTCTAGAATCTCTTATTTACAAAATCTAACAGAGCACTGATGAAAGAGAAATGTGTGTGAGAGACCCAACCCTAGCATCAAAGATCAGGCTGTAGAAGGAAGGTTTGTGCATTGGTTCATTTTTTTCTCAAATTGACACAAGCTAGAGTCATCTGGGCAGAGGAAATCTCAATTGAGAAAATATCTCCATCAGATTGGCCTATACACAAGTCTGTGGGGAATTTACTTCGTTGACAGTTGATATGCAAGAACCCAACCCTCAGTGGGAAGTGCCATTCCTTGGCAGGTGGCCCTGTGTTATGAAATGGAAACTGAGTAAGCCGGTATGCAATGCTCATCCATGACCCCTGCTTTAGTTTCTGCCTTCAGATTCCTGCCCTTAATTTCCTTCACAATAGAGTATGATTTGAACATGTAAGCCAAACTAGCCCTTTCCTTCCCAAGTTGTTTTTGGTCATGGCATTTATCACAGCAATAGAAATCAAGCTAGAATAGTTTGTAACTGAGAAATGAAATAAGGTGACCAGATGAAGACGTGAGATGGATAGGATACATCCAACTGGCAATCAACCCAACTTCAAAGACAAGTGAAGGCCCATGCAGTGTCTACTGTGTTAGCTTAACTGCCTGCTTTGCCTGTGCTACATACAAGCCTCAACAGGACTTTTAATTTTGAGATTGGATATCATATGAAGAAGTCTGCTTATCATATGAAATGGCCTTCCTCCATGATGAAAAATACTAGTATTCTATCCTCCATGATGGAATACTAAGGCAATTGTCATAATGATGATACATGTTAGAGATTCATAGCATAACTCACTCTGCACCAACAGATGAAACTTCAGGTAGTGCTTTGAGCAATAAAGCAGTCTGCTTTTTGATGAACACAATCTACTTTTCTATAGACTTATGAGCTTCTGCTAACAGCATCCCTCTTTGAGCAGGCCACCCAGAATGGGACTATTAATCAAATGCATGCCATGCTCCCTTTGGAAACCTCTTCTATAAGCTAAATCAATAAACACATATATACTAATCATGTAGCAAAGATTACATTCTAAAAACAGTAAAGCACCTGAAGTTAGAAAGTTAAGTGAACCTGTGTGCCATATCTATTCATGATGGTCCACCCAGTAGATATATACTCAGGTCTCCTATGAGTTCAATCCTCAGCCCTGCATAATCAACCAAGTCAACAAACTTCAACAAACTCCCCCTAAGTGCTATTTTGTATGTTCGGGTTCTCTGGGAGCTAGATTCCAAAACAGAAGTAGATGTGTAAGAGACTCAAGGGTAAAAACACCTGTGATGGACAAAATGGTGTCAGAAAATGTCTAGAGAGGCTTCAGACTGTGAGATATAAAGGATAACCAGAAAGGAAGAGAGCAGTTAGCAAGTAAGTTTCATCAAAACTAATGAGTTCTTATAAGGCAAAATCAACCTTTGAAAGACTATGTTCACAACAATAACTATACAAGTAAAACTGTGGTCAACAGTTGAGTGCAAGTAGCATGCAGGAAGAATCATCTTTTTTCAGACACAGTAATGGATCCAGAGGGATAGATTCTGGGACTGTATGTAAATCAGTTATAGTTTCCACCACAGATCAAAGTGGCAGACTTTCATGTGTCTCACACTATGTGATAATTACCTTCTTTTGGAATCCCTACTGCCCATAGTGAATTCCTGGAGATTTTTCCTGCATAGGTTAGAAAAATGTGGATCCAACACCTCTAGCCTTCATGAATACCTGCACACATGTGCACATACCTCCATTCAGACACATGCCCATAAACATAATTAAAAATAATAAAAATAAATCTTAAAAATTATAAAGATGTCAGTCTAGGCATGGTAGCAGATACCTTTAATTCAGGCACAGGTACTTAATCACATCAAATTGCTGTAAATTTGAACCCTTCCTGGTTTACCTAGTGAGTTCCAGATAAGCCAGTGCTGTATAATGAGACCCAGTTTAAAAACTGTCTCTATAACCCAATCACAAAAGAACATACATGGCATGCACTCACTGATAAGTGGATATTAGCCCAAAAGCTCACAATACCTAAGACACAATTCGTAGACACATGTGGGTGCTTTGATTTTATTTTAGAAGGAGTAGCAAAATACTCAACCAGAGCTCCCAGGGGCTAAAACACCAGCCTAAGAACATAAAGGGAGGAATTCATGGCTCCACTTGTATACGTAACTGAGGGTAGCCTCATTAGGCAACAGTAGAAGTGGAGGGCCGTGGTCCCCGAAAGTTTGAATCCCTAGTGTTGGGGAATGTGAGAGCAGGGAGGTGGGATTGGGAGAATGATGGGAGCACATCCTCATAAAAATTGGAAGAGGGGGTATGAGAAAGGGTTTGTGGGGAGAAAGGAAGAGGAGATAATAGTGAAAGGTAAATACGTAAAATATCCAATAAAAAAGAAATAACAGATAATTGGTCTGGCAAAAAAAAAAAGAAAAGAAAAAAAAAGAAAGAAAGATAGTTTACTTATTTCAAACGATTTTCAAAAGTTTCCAGGAGATGCTTATTGGTTAAGATCTTATTTTAAGCTCTTCACAAAAGAATTTATGTCTCTGTTTAATAATCTTAAGAGAGATGCAAATCTTAATTTCCTTCAACAATTAATTGACAAAAGAGGAGTAATTTTACAAAAAGTAGAAGAAACTCTCACTAATTGATATATAGATTGATTAATTGTTGGCTGTTTTATAATAGTCCTTTGATAAAAGAGATTATTAATAATGAATTATATTTCTTTAAATAGTGTCTTTATGACTCTTTGAGGGTGGAAGGAGCATGCCTTGTTTACTCTTAACTTTCTAAAACTGAAAACTCACAGCAAATCTGCCGCTGATTGCCTCTGGCATCGCTGCGACCAATAAAAACTATGCCACAACTATGTGGAAGGACATTTTTACCCTTAAATGGAATGACCAGGACCCAGTTCCTATATGGGGCCGAGGATTGATATGACTGTTTAATAAATACCACAGAAGGCACAACTAAATGGCCACCAAAAAGATTAATGAATTAAATAGATACCTCCCCCAAACCAGGTCCAATTATAAATAAAATGAATAACAATTGTCATCCAGGGAAGAGAAATTTCCCTGAGAATTCCTTTCTTTTTTCTCTTCCAGGTAAAAATTAATCACATGTGATGTCTGCTATTAGGAGTTCTAATCCTGATGCTGGCCTCTGGACTTATACTACTCAGACTTCCAATGGGCCTTTGACAAGGACATCAAACAGCTGTAGATTGACATCACTAATCTGAAGAAATCCCTCGTTTCGCTGTTTGATGCGATCCCCCAAAATTCCAAAGGACTTTATTGGACCTGATTTTCTCTTTTACAATAGAAAAGACTGTGTACAGCTCTAGACTGTGTACAGCCCTTAAAGAAGAATGCTGCTTTTACATAGACAAAACAGGGATGATTAAAGAGAGTATGAAAAAGGCCAGAGATGGTTTTGAGAAAAGACAGAGAGAGAAAGAGAAAAAGGAGAGCTTGTACAAGAATTGGTCTTTAACTCTCCATGATTGTTAACCCTACTTCCTTCCATCTTGGGATTATTAATTGGGTTATTTTTGCTTATTTCCTTTGGTCCCTGAGCCTTAAATAGGCTTACTAACTTTGTGAAACAACAGATGGATAATCTGATAGCAAAATCTATTCAGATACATTATCATATGTTAGCTTTGGAGGACCACGAGACTCTAGATGAGATTGTTTCTCTATCCAGGGTGTTCCTAAGTCCCATCTCCACCCATCTTAAAAGAGGGGGCTTTCACCCCTAGACCAAGCAGAGAGGGGCCACCCAGAACCCCCTCTGTCTGGTGATCTGAATTCTTGCTGAGGCTCTGAGGCTAAGCACTGCAAGGGAATATAAATAAAAGTTAAAAATATGTTTCTGGGTTCCCTGAGGGACAAGCCTGACTGCATAGGAGTAGATGTCAAAAGTTTCCCCTCTCCAGGAAAAAGACATCGGGACGGGTATGGCCCTTATGCCTCACTGGACAACAACAGGAGGACTGGAGCCATTGCAATGTTCCCTTTAATTACTGGAGGTCAGGCCTCTATCCCCGCCTTGGCAAGATTAGAGAATTGCCACAGCCCTTCTATGCTTGGAGAAGGGAGGAGATGTCAGGGGCAGCCCTGCTTATACACTGAAGGCCTAAAATCAGCCATAAGCCTAAAATCAGCAATAGGCCGGACATATATGCCTGCTAACACAAAGACTTGGGTCTCTACGGAAAAACACTGAAACAGAGGGCTATAAACTATTGTAAACAGGCAGTTTTGTTGAAATCTACCAGCCTGAGTAGTCATAAATCTTGTAAATAGGCAGCCTTTGGCAGATAGTACCAAATTAGATTATGACAAGGGAATCATAGGAAGAGCCATAGTGACCTGACCCCTGAACCTTCACCCAGATGATACCCTGTTCTGAAAGATATCTGTACTCCCCCTGAACATCTATGTTCCTGTGTCATCCCCTTCCCCACATTCTGTATTTTTGTGTTTTTAACCCCTGTGTTAAAAAGTGAAAATTATGATTTGATAAAAAAAATAAAACCAAACAAAAAAAATTAACACACAGTGTACCCCTGGTTCTGCTGACTTAGTTCCTGACAATCTATTTTCTTGTTCTCAGAAATACTTTGAATTATAAAACGTTATTGTGGTTTGTGTTAGTATGCTGGGTAAAATAATTTTTTATTGATCTTATTTTAAACTTCAAAGTTTGTAGTGAGTTAAAATGTCCTTCAATATAATTATAGGTCATATTTACTTTCATATTGTAAAATGCTAGTTAATCTGTTGAACATTTTAAAAAATTGGATTCCTTTTTGAGAATTTCATATATGAACACTGTATTTACCTAACTTTCCCCTTTCTCTCCTTCCTCCCACTCTTCCCAACCCCACCATACTTTTTAAATACATTTTATTATTTAATTATCATTTATATATGTGTGTATATATGTATACATGTATAAGTATATATGTTTATACAAATATTGATAAATAAAGTGTTTCAAATTTGAAAAAAAAACCTGTCTCTAATAAAGAAATTTCTGCCGTTTAAAGGCAGCTAATAGATACCAACTGGTTGTGCATAGACACTTCCAACCATTAAAAGGAACTAGAGGGATAAAGGCATAAATAACTTTTTTTTTCTGTTTTGCATTGATGTCTATTTGACTGAGATGCCTAAAAGTCTTAATGACTGAGATATTCTTGACATCTACCTCAGATTAATTTGGATATTTGTATAACTTCGCATTTCAGTAGCCTCATGTCAACTATGGAAGATACATCACAATACTTCCATGTACATACCTGAACCTCCAGGTAGTACTGAACTCGATTGTGTTTTATACTCCTCCCATACACTTTTCTTTGAAATAGTTTAATTTATAAACCATGTATAAAATAAGATTAACAATTATAACCACTAAAACAATTATGACAATGCACAACTTATGTGATTATTTTCTCTTTTCCTTAAAATACTGAAACTCAATAATAATTATAGAAATATTTTTAGATTAGGGATAAACATAGGTAACTTAAATCATAGAAATGAAATCTTAGACAAAGAGATACTACTATTTCTAACTATGCAATATGTGTGGTAGCCTGCCTGATTATGGGCCAATACTTTAGCACAAGAAGAGACACATATTAGAAACTGTTGAAGCTAGTAAGAGGACTCCAAACTACCCCCAATAGAAGCTTTGGGTTCTCCTACTCATCATTTGATCTGTGCTCCATGGATAGAGCTCTTAAGCAACATTACAAGATTACACAATGAATTTGGTGCCACAGGTGAGAAAAAAAATACAACCTTTGAATGCTTAAAGTGAAACAGAACTTAGTGGGTGATTCTATTATCAGTTCAAACAACCAGAATGCTGATATGAACACAAAAAGACAAAACTGTTTGTGAAGTTTCAGAAAGTAAAAGGGGTTCTTTTGAGAAATGAGCTAGAGGTCATTGTTTATGTATTGTGCCAAGAAAATGTATCTATATTTTGCCCATGCCCTGGGACTTTGTTTAAGTTTAATTTAAAGGTAACAGATAAATATGGTAAACAAATCTTGGGGTAGCAACAAGGAAAATCTTGGAGTTTGCTAAAAAGGAATCATGTTTAATGTTAGGAACATGGAAGATATTGTTGTTGTGAAAATAGTAGTGCCATGAAATGAAGCCACTAGTTAAGACTGTGACAACAACAAATACACCCACTGAGCATCTCAGGAGTTAGTTGAAAGCCAAGAATATAAAGGTGTAAGATTATTTGAAGCTTTTTTTCTTCTAAGCAGAGAGCATCAGAGAGCTTGTATAGAAATACCTGGGTAAAGTATTCCTTTGGACTTTCAGCCATTCAGAGGTCACCTCAATCTTTTTTCCAAGTGATCTTGGCTACTGCTCAAGATGATCATGTGAAGTCTGAATGATGTTGGTTTTCAAGATATGCAGAATTCAGTAGTATTGGAGAAGTGAAAACCAATGCCCAGATTTAAAGGAAAGGTATGCAGGTCAGGCAGTTTGGCAATGTTGAGTCCTTCTTGAACAACTTCTGAGAGGGTGATGACTGAAGCTGTATGCTTCCTAAACTGAAATAGAGACTCCACAAGAAGGTAGAGATATTAGACTCTGAAATACCTACCAGAAATCCTCAGGAAGACAACAGAACTATCTCAATAGAAAAGTCATATAGGCTACAGGCTGTATGGGTATTATTCCTCAAACTTCTTGAGATTTTACATTATGACATTATGTGCCATGGATACCAGCCACAGTGCTACATAATTGATTGTTTTCTTTACTAAGTTCCAGATTTCAACATTCCTCTGTTCTGTAATTGTATGTTGTTAACATCTAATTCTCTTTTGAATTTTACAGGGAGTCACAGCTAAGAGTTTTCCTTGAATATCAGAGGAAACCTTCAGGATTTGAGAAATAATGTACTTAAGACTATGGGGACTCTTGGAAGTAGGTTGTATGCACTGTGAGATTGACAAGTATTGTGAGGCAAGAATGAAATGTTATAGGCTAGATCTAAGGAGACTGAAAGGCTCATTTGTAGGGAACTCAGTCCCTAACTGGTAGTACTTTTTCAAGGTTACTAGATCATGAAGGCACTGATTTCACCAATGATTTAATTCCTGAATGAGTTTATACTGAATGGATTATTAGTAGTTGGGGTCTAGGAAATATGCCTTTGAAGGATATTTTTATCACTGGCTCTCTCTCTCTCTCTCTCTCTCTCTCTCTCTCTCTCTCTCTCTCTCTCACACACACACACACACACACACACACACACACACATGCATGCACGCACATGCATGCACACAGGCACACACACACACACACACACACAATGAGGTAAGCTATTTTCTCCCCGCATTTTCCCCAGTGTGATTTATAGCTCAGAGATGTAACAAAGCCAAGTACCAAGTATCCATGGAAATAAAACCTCTGAAACAAACTTTCCTGCCTCCAAATGGGTTTTTTTAAAGGTATTTAGTCACAGTGAAAAATCAACTTACTGAATCATTAAAAACATCAAAGTAACTTCTATTGGCAATATGCAATTAAATTTATTCATATGGCCAATGTATAACAGATATTGGTATTTTCTTTTGTACTTTTTTTTCTGGAGATAGATTAAAGAGAAGTGTGGTGGTGCATGATTTTAATCCCAGCATTCCCAAGGCAGAGGAAACGGATTTGTATCAGTTAGGGGAAAGACTAGTCTGCACAGAAAGTTTCATGCCAACCATGGCTACAAAGTGAGACCCTATTTTAAAGAAGGTGGAACAAGACTCATCATGGTAGGAGTGAAGGGTATTAGGATTGGGAGCCAATATGAAAATAGTGAGAAAGGCAAAAGGAACAAATCTCTTGATATTTAGGAGATAACACAAATGGCATTTGGTGATTGCCATGTAAATAGGAGAAGAAAGTATGGTTTCTGATGTTATAGATTTGAGCTTCAGCAATTACTTGCTTTTAGAGAAATGTAGATAAATGTATTAAAATAATGAATATTGCACCTATTCCACAAATCAGTCATTGATTCATGTTGTAAATACAAAAGAAAATGACACAGGTAAAAAAATTTAACATAAAATGTAAGATAATTATAAGGACAAATAGATATGTGGTGCTTTATAGGGTACATGGACAAGATGCAGCATCATGTCTATATTATTCAAGTTACAATGTAAATGAGTGCAATATAATCTAATGGAAGCCCTGGAGAAGCCTAGACTGATGAACATTTTGTAAAATAAATTGATTACACTCTTCAATTGCCAAGGACCAGCCTCAGCTTGGAGAAAGGTTTTGAGAAAGGGGTGTTTGGGAGTGTTGAAAGGACTACTCGAAGCCAATCATGGGTCCAAGCTGACAGCCTTGTGTTCTGCTCAAGACAGCTCTTCAGAGAATTCAGACAGCTCAGCTTTTGCTAGGAAAAAAATCTAAAAGATCCCTGGATAACTCATGTTTTTTTTTTTTTCTGACTAAAGTCAGAAAAGCTGCTAGAAAAAAAATATAAAAGAGCCATGTTCTCTCTCCAAGCAATTCTCTCTTGCTGACCTAAGCCCAGTCTTTTGTTTATATATCCATTCAGTCATTTACTCTAGGTTCCCTTTTGATTATCTCATGAATCAGCATTTTATGACCTTAGTCCCTGAATTCTTAGAAAGAGACAGTAAGTACATTAAAAAAAAAAAACATAGCAAATGAATTCTGCCTGCCTTTGTAAGCACGAACAATAAACTTAGTTGGGTTGGATCTTGCCTTGTGATCACCACTCCCTAAAACTCTTTAAAAAAAAAAGTTGGATATTTTATTTTACTTATTTAAGTTTCAGATGTTATCCCCTTTCCCCATTTCTCCTCAGAAACCCCTTATCCCGTCCCACCTCTTGTTACTTCTATGAGGATGTACCCCCACCCATATATCCACTCCCCCCTCCCTGCCCTCAAATTCCCCCACACTGGGGCATCCAACCTTCACAAGACCAAGGACCTCCTCTCCTACCAATGTCTGACAAGGTCATCCTCCACTGCATATACAGCTGAAGTCATGGGTCTCTCCAAGCAAGGTTCCCAGGCTGGTGGTTTAGACCCTGGGAGCTCTGGTTGATTGGTATTGTCACTCTTCCCATGGGGCCACAAGCCCCTTCAGCTCTTTCAGTCTTCTCTCTACCTCCTCCTTTGCGGACACCATGATCAGTTCAATGGTTAGTTCTGAGCATCTGCCTCTGGCACAGACTCTCAGGAGACAGGTATATCAGGCTCTGGTCAGCATGTACTTCCTGATATCCACAACCATGCCTGCCTGTGGTGACTGTACATGGGCTGGATCCCCATGTAGGGCAGTCTCGAAACGGCCCTTCTTCCAGCCTCTGCTCTACACTTTGTCTCCTTACTTGCTCCTGTGAGTGTTTTGTTACTCTTTCTAAGAAGGACCAAAGCACCCACACTTTGGTCTTCCTTCTTCTTGAACTTCATGTGGTCTGTGAGTTGTATCTTAGGTATTGTGAACTTTTGGGCTAATATACACTTATCCGTGAGTACATACCATGTGTGTTCTTTTGTGATTGGGTTACCTCAAGATGATATTTTCTAGTTCCATCCATTTGCCTAAGAATTTCATAAATTCATTCTTTTTAATAACTGAGTAGTACTCCATTGTGTAAATGTACCACATTTTATGTATCCATTCCTCTGTTGAAGGACATCTGGGTTCTTTCCAGCTTCTGGCTGTTATAAATAAGGCTGCTATGAACACAGTGGAGCATATACCTTTAAAACTCTGTCTCCTTCCTTAATATCTTTCTGACAAGCTGGCTCACAGTGCAGCTGCCTCTGTTTTTTTAGGTCTGTGAAGGCCCTCAAATAATTAATATTACATCCTTATATTTTTCATAGTTGAGAAATTGTACATTCTTGAACTCATGGTTTCAGATCTCTTCCCACAGCCTTAAGAGCTGTTCTGCATGTCTGGCTAGGCCCTAGGAGCAGATAGAGAAAGCCTTCACCTCATTGCTGCTGGCTATGGGGAGTCCCAGGCATTAGCCTGAAACAGCTGATATTTGGGGCTGTCAGAGACAATATGGCTACCCCTGGGTCTTTATGCATGAAGATTATGTAAAGGTTTTTATTTAAAAATATATATGTATAAATGATTTAGATTATTTTCCTCTTTCTGAAGTACTTTCTTAAAAAAAATAAAATGTTTATAGTAAAAAAAAAATCTGTCCTGAAGGTCACAGCATTTACCAATTTGCTGAGACACACACATGCTCACCTCCCAGACCCGTGCTACTTCTAATTATCATGGAATTATTAATCTTGTCAGGGAGGACGTTTCCCAAAGGAGGAACATTAAGTAAATTATGTACATTATTATACAAACAAGTCAACACTTGTACAGGCCCATGCCTGCTGGCTCTGTTCCAGGGGTGGGAATTGTGTCACACCGTCCCTTCTGCAGCAGCCATGCAGGACTTGGTATACAATTTTTGAAGTCATAAAATACAGAGAAATGCTGAGGAACTCATTTTGATCATAGAATAGTAAAGCAATGCTACTAAATACAATTTATGATCCTATATTGAATCTTGAGTGCACAAAAGTTTTTTTTTTTTGAAGGATTCTTGGAACAATGAGCTAATAAATAAAGTGTGTAGCTTACATAAGATGACAATGCTGATTTCTTAATTTTGATAATTTTACTGTGGTTATGTAAGATACCTCTCTTGGTTTTAAGAAATACACATTGCAGTAGATGATTCCTGATTTAGAGATGGCTGGACCAATTCTTTAAATTGCAATTGTACAAAGTGATATAAATTCAATAGGAAGAACATTTTAAAATTTGAGTATTTCTCTTTTCCCAGGCTCCTGATATGTAGTATAGTATTTTCTCATAATATTGTTCAGAGGACTTAGCCACGGTTTTCAGCCAGCCAAGTAGTGACTGAGGTAAGCAACCTATATTCTAAAATGTACTTGGTTGTTAAGCTAAGAGGTCTGTAGTTTAAGTATATTAAAATTGGGGGGGGGGGGTATTATATCTTTAACACATAATGGTATCATCAGAACATGGCTCAACATAATATCTAGGAGCATATGTGTTTGGAGTATATGTAATTTGAAATGAAAGGCTAAGACAAGGACAGTAAGAAACAGGCTGGAGAGATGATTCAGAGGTTAAGAACAATTGTTGCTTTTGCAGAAGACTCGGGTTCAGTTCCCAGAACTCATGAGGCAACTCACAGCCATCTATAACTCCAGTTCTAGGAGAAACAAACCCCCTTTCTTACTACTAAGGGCATGAGATATACATATGGTGTATATACAGAACTGTATATACATATATACACATGTATGTATGTGTATGTATGTATGTATGTATGGTCTGCACCCAGCACCTAGATGGAACCCACTTTTCCTAGTTTTACCCAGCCTATGTATTCTAGTCTTTCCATGAGACCCTGAGAATACTTGCAATTAGGGTAAATTTGCACACAACTGGTTGGGAAGAGTAGCTGGATACTCAGGTGAAGGTTCAGTGACCTTCTCCACATCCTCTTTTGAGGGAGAATGCATATGTTTTATAATAAAAAAAGAACTGAAAGGAGTTATAAACAATAGCATTGCAGTTAAACATTCTTGGGCTCTATAATGAAACTGTGTTCTAATTTAAAACTATGATTTTTATCCATAAGATGAGTAATATAAATCTTCTATGAGTTAATATTGCTCACCAACAAATCGTATACCATTAATAGCTTACACACCATGCAGATGATATGAGAGCGAAATTGAGGAGCAAATGTGAAGGAATTATTCTGGGGCCTGACAAATATTTATAAATAAGTTTGACTATATTTCAACTAATCAGCATCTGTCCTAGAAATACAGAGAGAAATGGAGTAGAGTGTTCTTTGCCTGTCTTTCTAGGAGCCAGTCGACTGTAAGTAGCCACACTGTGATAGAGAATTCTAAAATAATGGAACAGATGTTCCACTGAACATTTGAAGTGTAACTCAAGGCTGGAGCAATAAATTCTGCAGGATTGTATCAAGAGAGCTTTTTAGAAGGTATTGTCATTTTGGATCACAAGATGTACAGCACTGTCTGCTACCAAAGAGCCACATTGTCTTTCTCAGTTCAGTAGTGCCTAGATGCAAAAAAATTGTCACAGCTGGGATTGTTGATTTCTGACATTCTCTCAAAGAAGGAGGATGTGGAGAAGATCATTGGACCCTCATCTGAGTATCCAGCCACTTTCTCTAACCACTTGTGTGCAAATTTGCCCTAACTGCAAGTGTTTTCAGGGTCTCGGAGAGGCTAGAATATGTAGGCTGGAAGAAACTATAAAAAGCAATTTCTGTCTGGGTGCTGGGTACAGACTTTATAGTACAGCTACTGTAGGGTCACCCAAGCTCCTGTCCATAACCCTCTCACCCATGCTCTGTAAGTAAGCCCAGTGAATTCACCGGATCCTGAAAGGGAACCTTATGAAATTGAACCTTCAGTTGTCATCAGGACCTTATAAAGATTCAATAGATCCCCATTCCCTCCCATCCTCCCCCCTGCCACCTTGTGGTAGGGAGAAAATTCTCAAAACATAACAGGCCACCAGAATGTTATTAGAAATGTATTTTCTCCATATATGCTCAAAGCATGGAGTTTTAGGAGACCATTGAGTACTTTATAAGCAATGCATTCATTCTTGTTGAGAGAGCCAGACTTACTGCTTTCAGTGTGCATTGGGAGGATCATTAGCTACCCGTTCATAAAATTTTAAATTTTATTTTAAATATCAATTTTAGCCTTATGCAAGCCATGCAAACTTGCTGAACCTTCATTTCCTCACAAATACAGATATTAACAGTTATCTCAAAGCTTGTGGAGGATTGACATGATGCTACTGTGGTGCTGGGAATGCTCTGTAGTCAGTGTAGTCAGTGAAATACAATTAGTGGTATGAACTGAAGTGCCCAGAAAAAAGTCACATTAGTTCTCATGATTCTATAAGGCTGATTGATTAGAACTCCTATAAATGTGGAAACTTGCAGCTTTTGAGACAAAGTATCTTTGAGTCCATTCATTGCCCAACTCTGTCTTTGTGTTATTAGGTAAATCATCTTGGAATGTACAAACAGACTCCTACCTTTCCCTGAACCAAGAGTAAAGAATGTCCTCAGACAGGATGTGAAGCTGGAAATAGAGATTTCTCCTTTTGCTGTTATCTGCCTACCTAATCTTTCTACCATTGTTCTTTAAAGGTGACTTTATTTTTGCCTATCTTTTCTCTGCTATTATAAAACCTCATGGAATTATTACCACACTGGAACAAGGTATTTTTTAGGTAATCTGAATTTGTGTTCCTGGATCACTCATATTTGGCTCCAAAATAAAGTATGTCTATTTCCTTTGAAGTAAGAGTGGAGTTTTTGCATCAACGCTCTTGGTACCAAAGTGTTAGGCTCCAAAATGATTATTTTTGCTATAACAGTCACTCAAATATGTACCAGGTACTAGCTTTGTCTCCTTGTATATAACCATTTTTTCATAGGGAAGCTGAAGCATATATCCTATTCATGAGTTGGAAGGGATTGTGTTGGCTCCTGCCAGGAAGCTACACATAAGGGTTAATTAATCACTTAGGGTTTTGAGCTCCATCATCTTTCTACAACCATTTTGGACAAGCCTGAGACACAGTCAATCTTACTTTGGAATGAGGGCTGAGGGAGCTAGTCTGGGCTATATACAACCTTGTCTCAAAGACAAATGAATGAAACTTACAAAACAACAATAACAAAACACTGCCCCCCCACCCTCACATACATACTGCATACATCTCTTCCCTGCTTACCTATCCCGTTGACTTTTCTCAGACTCCAATAAAAATGTTCCTGTCCATGAGACTAAGAACTTAGAATGAAGACCCAATTGGAACTCATAAAAGATTTAAGGAACTACTTAAGGGGAAGAAAGAGGAGTAGCATAGCAAAGTCTGGGTAAAGCCTTTTTTACCAATTGAAAGTCAAAAATTCCAACACAATTAACATTTGTTTATGGCCATTCTTCCTTCGATTACAAACCTGAAATATTTTAGGACTCTCACCAGAAATTCTATTTACCACAAAAAACACATGAGTAAATTTATTCCTGTAACCCTATGCCTTCTGGTGTTCTTTTATCAGATTGGAATTCTCTAAGGTGGTACAGTAATTACTCTAACTGCAATAATTGATAGACGGCATTTCAACTCAACAAAAGCTGCCAGCTGGAGTAGGGCTACTTTAAAATGTAATGTCTTCAAAAAGCTCCCAGTGAACAAAAAAGTTGCAATCATTGATCATAGCTTTCCTTAAAATGACTATGTATTCTGTTTTTCATAGTCAGTAACTAATAAGATTAATGATATTAATCATTAGATGCCAGATCTTATGGGAAAGTATGTGAAGGGCATTGAATCTATTTTTAGGGTTAAAGATAGATCTTTGAGTCTTGGAGATGCAAATTTAGCTAAATCAAAAGGAAAGGGAAGTGTGTGGAAAGGTGGAGGTAGGATTATAGGTCTCAGGATGTTTGACCTAAACATCTGAAGGAATAAGAAGGTAGCAAATGCTGAGCTCTTATAAACAAGGTAAAGAGATGTGAATCACCAGGGCTGTTTTGTAGCTATGTTTTCCCAGCTTACTGAGGCCATCATTATTAAGGATTAGGGGTACTGTGGTGAGCTAAGAGAATACCTAGACTCTCAGGCAACGAAATAAGCAGAATATTGCTGATAGATAGACAATGATAATGCTAATGAGGCTGATAAAGGTCTCTCTTGGAAGTTTCTGGTCACCATTTGATCCTGCCCCAACTGCAGGTAGTCTTGGGAGTGCTAGAGTATATGGGAAGATTGACAAGAAGTTGGGTATCTTCAGTAGCTTTGCTGTCAACGGATGAGTCAGTTCCCATGGGGAGCTGTTTTTGTGCTGTCCTTGCTCCTGTAAGTAAACATAGAAAACCAGGTTGGATTGGGTGGATTCCTTTTTCTGGTCTATTGTTGCTCTATCTGAAGCCAGTGTGTCTTTGTCTTCACTGGAGAAACCATACCTTGAGGTGGTTACCTCCTGTGGAGAGGCATTAACCAAGATACTAACACAATCTGATTTGCTTTGCTATCTGTATACAAAAGCCACTGTGTGGTAGAAGGATTGAGAAGGAAGAGGCAGTGCAAACAGTGTGAGTGATGACTCAAGTCAGTTTTCTCCACAGCTAACACAGTAAGAAGTATTTAAACATCGCAACATCAAGTCTAATGTATAAGTATAATTTACAACCAGATTAGGTTTGCTTAAGGTATAATACTTTTCATTTTTTAATGTGATGTGGGTTTTTTTGTAATAAATGAAACCTGAATTTTGCTCTTAAGATTTTCTAAGAAATTAGGGAAGGGTAGTTTCCTTTAATTAAAATCAATTGACTGTAGATGTTTAAAAAAACAATTAGAAAATACCTTCAAGTAGCACAGAGGCTAATATCCAAAAAAATAGCAAGGATCTGTGTTATAACCAAGTTAGTACCTAAAACTAACCACTTTGGGTAGTTTCAGAGACAGAAAGGTTTTATTGATTCAAAAGTGGAGTTTGAAGAATTTAAAGTAATTGAGAAAGAGTCAGATTCTTTACTTGAGCAAACTGTATTACAGATATTGATGACAGAGATAGAGGACAGTGGAAAAGTGTTTATTTTTGGTGAATAGTCATCAAATTTTGGCTGTTAGAAATCTTAAGTGCTTATGAGTAATTCAAGTAAAGATACATAAGTCAGGGTGAAAAGAGAAACAAGCTATAATTAGTACATCACAAATTGGGTAGGAGATTATTTAAGGAAGTTTTTCTGTATAAGAGAAGTAACAAAGATCTAATCTAGGGCTGCTGATACAGGGACAGGAGAGAAAGATGGGCTCGAGAAGAATTTTTAAGCAAATTTAATAGGTAAAGTCTGATTGGGTATGAGGAATATAAAATCAAAAATAGTTGAGTTGAAGGTTTCACAAAGGAAAAGAAGGCATTGTTTAGTAGAAAAGGATTATTAAAGTTTAATTTAAAAGTACTTCTAAGGATGGTAGAATACTGGGTTTTTTTGGGTTTTGTTTTTGTTTTGGTTTGGTTTTTTGTTTGTTTGTTTTTAAATACCATCCCGGATGTTAGCCAGGTCCAATCCATTTTGTAAAGCTATAAAGCTGTTAGCCATGGCTATGTGGTCTTGCAAAGTTCTCCCATTTTGGATGAACTGTGACAATTCCTGCAAGTAGAAGTCATTTGGTTTCTAGAACTAAAGTAACTTGTTTGTCTAGAGTCTTGCCCTGTGGACTGACAGTAGTGGCCAGCCAGGAAAAATGTGTATCATTAAACCGTCTTTCAGTGACTCCTCACTGGTTACTTCAGCAACAGATAGGTGGAGAAAACTTTTCAATCCACATCGTGTTCCCTTTCCTCTAAAACTCTATGGAACCTAACTAACTCTGTAACTCTGCCATGCAAACCTATCTCTCTTCCGTGCTCCTGTCACATTTCTGTCTGTCTGTGGCATTAACAACTCTTCTAATAAATCTCTTACAAAAGAACCACCCAAATCCATGTTCTCCTTGAGTCTCAGATCCAAAATCTTTCATCTGAATACAAAATCTTTCATTTATCATACTTTTTAGTTCATCCTGGTTCCTCTTCAGCTTCATCCATGACAACCACTGTTCTCATTTTCTTTCCTTAGACATTTTTTTTTCTTTTGGTGACGCTATGAACTGAACTCAGAACTTTGCACCTGTTACACACATGCTCTCACTGAACGCTAGTCCTAGCCCTCGGCTTTATTTTTGAAATAGCCTCCTACATATCCCCTAAAGGACAGCCTCTATTTGCGTGGACGAACGATGACCTTTATTTTATGGTCCCTCTGCCTCCAACTTCCAAGTGCTGGGATTACAGGCTTATACTATCATACTTTTTTAATTTTAAATTTCATTTATTTTATTAGTCTTTTGAGCATTTTATACGTGTTTTTGTTATATTCATGTGAAGCAGTAGTTTGTGGTTCTGCTCTGAATTCCTGCCAGTGGTGCACTTCTTGCTGGCATGTTTCTTACTCCCACCCAATGCTTTGGACTTATGAATGACAGACATACACACATGCAGCCTTATGTTTAATATGCCCTAAGTAGGTCAATGGTTGGGCAACTCCCTAACTCCACCTGGCTAACATACACTCCTCTCCGATATTCCTGACGTAATAATTATTAAATCTATATTTCATCTTTGCCATCCTGAACCCTGCTGGGCAGCCCTCCTGGGGCCATTTTTCCCTTGTACCTACATGTCAGCTGTCTTTCACTTCTGCACATTTCCAGCATGTTGTGATCATGCCCACCTCCCCTTTCCATGTTAGGATTTGGTCCGGCTTAAGCTTGAATGAGGCTTTTCCACGCTGTCATAACTGCTCTGCATTTATATGTGCAGCTGCCCTGCTCTGTCCTGATGTATTTAGAAAACATTGCTTCCTTGTAACCATCCACTGCCTCCTTACAGGTCTTCCTTTCTCTTACACAATACTCCCTAAACCTTTGTCTGTGTGTGTGTTGGGGGGGGGCAGTTGCAGTATATATAATACATCAAGGATTGATCTTTCTGAAGTTTCTTACTTTCTGTACCTTGGCCAGCTCTGTGTCTCTGTATTTATCACCATCTACTATATGAAGAAGTTTCCCTGATGAGAGTTGACGAATACATTAATCTACGTGTATAATGATAAGTCATTAGGGGTCAGTTTAATACCATATCAATTCAGTAGAATATTAGTACTAGGTTTTCTTTTAGCATGTAGGGCCTGTCTAGCCATAGGTTGTTAGTATGGTAATGGTACCAGGTATGATGCCAGGTATTTCATCTTGTGGAGCCAGCCTTAAATCCAATCAGAAAGTAATTGGTTATTCCAATGATACCTGTGTCACACTTGTACACAATTGCCAGGCTAGTCATTATTATAGCATGCTCTCAGTTCACAGCTGGGTAAAACTGATGATTCCTCTTCTCCTCTAATAGTGTACATAACATTTTCTAGCACCTTTAAAGCTAGCCAGCAGGAATGAAGTTTTCAGGTCAGTGCCAGCTTGATTTCTCCATGTTCTATTCAAGCATGTGGTATCTTTAGCAATAGGGTGTTAGTTTTAACTTCTGGAGGGTAACCAAGACTAGTTGAAATAGTCTGATATATTTAGGAGTCTACAGGTCCTTATTGCCCAACAACTATAAAAGATGTAACCCATTTGTGGTACTGGGTTTTTTTTTAATTATTTTTATTTAATTTAGTTTTTTGTGGGTATACATGTATCATAGTGTTTTATTGCTATGAAGAGACACCATGATTATAACAACTCTTATAAAGGAAAACACTTAATTGGAGTTGGCTTACAGTCCATAGGTTTAGTCCATTATTGTTAGGGTGGAAGCATAGCGACATGCAGGCAGACAGACATGGTGCTGGAAAGGTAGCTGAGAGTTCTACATCTGAATCCTCAGGCAGCAGGAAGAGAGAGTGATATGGTGCCTGACTTAAGCATCTGAACCCTCTAAGCCCACCCACCAGTAACACACTACCTCCAACAATGCCATACCTGTGCCAACAAGACCACACCTCCCAATATTGCCACTCCGTATGAACCTATGGAGGTCATTTTCATTCAAACTACCACAGTGTGTATTTGCACATGCACATAACAGTCAGAGGACAACTTTCAGGATTCAGTTCTCTCCTTCCACCCTGTGGATTTCAGATTGTTAGGCTTGGCAGCAGACACCTATACACACTGTTAGTTTTTTTGATGAGAAATATTACTCAACTGTCAATGACTAAATATCACCTTTTTGTATCTTTCACTAACAATGGCAGATTAAATTATATATTTTCCATTTGTGTTCTTGTATATCCTTTCTATGAATGCATACATATATACACATACATAGATATATATGTGCATATATGTATGTATATATATGATGGCTCATCACATGGTATTCATGGCATTGAGTTTATTTTACATGTTTTCTTCCTACATTATATTAGACATCTCAAAGCCAAAGGTTTCAGACTTAGTAGCATCTGATTCTTTTAGAAACAATAAGTTGAACTTGCTCAGCTGATACTCAACTTGAAGCTCAGGGGAAAGGAGGCTTTAAATGATAAGGATTAAATTCTTGTTGAAACGGAAGTTAATCTCTGAAGAGAAAAATGAAGTAAATATATAAATATAACATCTAGTATTGGAAGGACCTAGAGCACAAAGAATGGGTATGGTAGCAGCCATCTTAGGGAAAGTCTGCATTTAGAAAATGGAACAAAGATTATTAGAAGGGCAAAATAGTCAAGCTTTTCCTGGCAATTTTCTAACAAAACATATTTATTGTACAATTTATATGCACCATATGCCACATGAATAAGATTCCTTGAGCCTTACATAGTGCTGGGATTAAAGTTATGCACTACCACTGCCCAACAAATCATCACATCTTGAGATCTGACTTGCCATCTTTGTCACCCAAATCTGATTTTCATGCAAGTTGTCCTCTGACCTCCACTTGTGCTATGGAACTGAACGCACAATACTGTTTCTATACTAGAAATAGACAGATAGATAGACAGGAAGAAGGAAGGAAGGAAAGAAGGAAGGAAGGAAGGAAGGAAGGAAGGAAGGAAGGAAGGAAGGAAGGAAGATAGGAAGGAAGATAGGAAGGAAGGAAACAGAAAGTTGGAAATCAATTGAAAGGGATGTGGCCAGTTTGATTCCAAACATAAGAATAAAGGCCAAGAGGCAGTTTTGATGGCTCACATCTGTAACTGCAGCACTCTAGAGGCAGAGGAAAGAATCACAAATTCAAAGCCTGTTTGGCTCACCTAGTAAGTTCCAGACCATTGGGCTACATAGTGAGATCATGTCTTAAAAACAAACAAAATGACAAATGCCAAAATTTGTGATCAAAAGGAATTCAGATTTAGGTGCTATGAGATGTAAGTTGGAAACTTGAGTATTTATTAGGACCCTAAAATGCAATCAGATAATAATACGCTCCACTAGAAAGGAGATTGACAATAGTAAAACCCTGGTCTGGGGGAACAAACAACTCTAAGAAGCTTAATGATCCTTACTTGTCCTCTGGAAGTAGAAGGGAAAGCCATATCCAGCTTGGAGAGGGATCTTGCTCTTTAGTTAATCAGTATGAAGCCAAACTTCAGCTGATTCAAGAGAAAAAAGGGACATGGGAAAGTATGAGGATTTAGATTGGCTTCCCCATAGTTAAGTAACAAGACAGAAAGAGCACTTAGAGTAAGAACTAGAAATAAAATATGCTTTAATGTACACAGCTCTGAATTAAGTATACTCATTGAATGTTATACTGTCTTTCCCAGCCTCTAACCAACCTAAGACACATGTGTTCATACATTATACAATCTAGAAAACTAAAACCTAAAAATTTGAGATTTTCTAACACACCAGGTTTATGTGTGGTTTAGGTACAGGCAGTAAAATATTATACTTAAAGAGAGGTATAATTACACATGGAAAGGAAAACAAAAAATATTAGATGTAATATATCCATTTTGATGATGAGAGTGGATCAAGAAATTCAGGGAATAGTTACCTAATGCCTAGAAAAAAAATAATATAGACTTGACTTCTGATCTTCAGCTTCTTGATGCCCTATAATAATGAAGAATATTGGTTCCTGTGAAAATCATCTTAGAGAAACAATTTGAAGGAGGAATGGTTTATTTCAGCTCAAATTTCAGAGTTTTTAGTGTATCATGTAATGAGGGGCATAACAGCCCATTATCACAGAAGCCAGGAAACAGAATTCTATTTATACAAGTATTTTTTCTCCCTTTCCCCCTTCTATTCTATTTGAGCCCACAGTAGATGTTCTCTTTCAGGATGAGTCTTTTTCTCTTAGCTAATCTTTTTGAGAAATGTCCTCACAGATGCATCCTGAGGTGAACTTTATTAATCTCCTAGGTACTTCTTAAGTTAATCACAGTGACAATCAAGATAAACCATTATAAATAAATCTCTTGTCAACTAGAAGCTCAAACAAGTTTCAAAATATAAAATTTCAGAAGTGACTTCCCTCCAAAGTTTCATGTCTATCTCATAACATGTAATGCTTTCATTACATCTTTAAGAGTTTCTGTAAGTGTTTTTCATGGTTTACATTTGTTTCCTTTTATATTCTATGATGTTACTTTAGGTTTAGGGGCTACATTTTAGACCTATCAATTGGGGCTGGCTATTACATGGTCAGTTCTCCATATTTTGACTAGTTGTGGCTTTCTGTAATGGTCTGCTGCTGCACCCAAAAGAAGGTTCTTTTGATGCTGTGTGAGAGCTACAGTTATCTGTGGGAGTGAAGATAAGTATTTAGAATGAAGGTAGGAATTATACTGGTTTAGTAACATGACAGTAGTACATTATTCTCCAAGATCTGTCACCTCGCTCAGCATGTGCAGTTGGCTAGTTTTATAGTACCAGGCAATGATTTTTCTCCTGTTAATTGCTCCTTTAGTCCAATTTTCCTGAATATATTCTTACTGTAGATTTATCTTCCTACTTTCTACAACTCTCCTAGATCTATCACTTATATACTTATTTAATAGCTTAAATACTGCTAATATATCTTACACAAAATTGCCTCTATTAAAGAGATTCACTTTCCCTGATAGAATTGTAGTAATGCAGAGTTCCATAAGTCTCTGAGCTTCTGTGTGTTATCCTACCTAGAAAAAGCTGACCTACGAGAACAATGCAATCATTCTTGTAGACCAAGTATAACAGATCCTAGAAGAAAGCACTCTGAATTTGAGATACTGTTTTGCAGGATGTGGTTGTATACTGTGAACAAAAACAAGACACCAATAGTTGATTCTTTTTCTCATGCAAGCAAAATACATGGTGTTGTAGAAATTACTTAACCCAAATCAGGGATTTCTACCTCACCTTAGACCATTTAGTGCCCAGATAAAAGACATACACAACTTTTATATTTATAATAAGATTTAATGAACACCAGAGCTGGGCATATATATACCCTCTGTGCTATTAGAATCTACTTTCCTATTGATAGCTCCAAGTTATTGTTTACTTTGTTTTATTTGGGCTGCTTTTAACTCTAATTGACCAGCCCTCAGAGCCATGTTTTCATGGCTCACTAACCTATGGCAGCTTCTCCTTCATTTCTTCACCTTTTTTTTCTCATGATCCTCCTGCATCCCCAAGCCTGGAAATCGTAAATCCCACCCATGTCTCTTTTGCTCAACTGTTGGCTGTTGGCATCTTTAGTTGTAGGGCTGTGAAAGGGTATCTTGGTTTTTGGTGTGGTATAGGCCTTGAACCCCAACCTCAACGGGGCAATGGCAGGTGTTCAGCCACACCCCCAGAACCCAGGGTCTAAGACCTCCATTTGACCTGTGCCTTGCAGTCATGTAGGGCAATGTGTCACCCTCCACAGGTAGAGGGTGTGATTACAGGCCTCAGGCCTAGAGAGATTTCCATATTAATGAGTTACCTAAAGGCCAGAGGGCATAGCTAATTAAGTATTCTTTTCCCAGTTCCTCCTTCCTTCTCCCTCCCTATTTAAGTCAGGTTCCCTGGCTTAAGTGGGGGTGCACATCCAGAACATCTATCATCTGCCATGTCAATAAAGCTCTTGGAACTCTGAACTTTCTCTTGTTATTGGGGCCTGCCATGCTGCCGTCATGGAGGACTTCTCTGAGTTCCAGCCATGGGAGGTGCAGTTCAAGCCAAGCCCGCAGAACAAGCAAGTGCAGCGCCTGCATGCTCCATGTCTACCTTCTGCTGCGCCACCCACCCAAGTGGCGTCTGGGGGCTCGAATGGAGACACCGACCTCCAGATCCACTCAAGAGCCCTGCGCCCCTGTGAAATCAGGCTAAGTTCACGCCCCTCCAGGGGCCACCCCAGCGGCCTCTCACAGCCCAGCACCCACCCAGTATTGTATGCTACAGTCTCGGAGCAGCGGAGCAGTGGGAATCACCAACCGCCCAACAAGATTCAGAGGCCCACGCTCGCCTTCAGTATCCCCCTCCCCTGCAGCTACTTACCAATCAGAAATTACTTGTGGGCAGGGTCACATAGTAGCACTTGGGTCTATGTGCAGACTCCAGATCTTGAGGACCTGCACTTAGTATTACAATAGGTGGCAAGACCAAACCTCAACAACATGAGCCAAAGACCTAAGGGGTCATGAAAATAATGTTACGTAATGCTTTACTTACAAAAATGTTTTCATTTTGCTTCCTATTCCCACAATAAGACTTCTACTATTTTATCAACTTATTATTTGTAAGATATTGCCATTAGTAGATACACTAGAAGGCTTATTCTGGGTCATGGTTTCAGAAGTTTTAGTGTTTAGTTTCTTGGTTCTGATGCTTTAAACCTTTTGCTACATAGTATATCATGGCATGAGACCATGGCAGTTAAGGCCTGTTTACCATATGAGAGCCAAGGCAAGTAAAACCAAAAAGGAACAACTAACTAAGCCTTTAACTTACAGATCATCAGGGGGATTTCTAAAGTATAGCATTATTCAAGTATAGGGGATATTTAGCTTAGGAAAATAATGATGACATTAAATTAGAACTTAAGATTGTCACTTCATGTCAGTCAACAAACCAAAATGAAAGCTAATTGCTGCATTGGCAAAAGCGATTGGTCTTGATCACTACTTACTGCTATGTGTTGTATTTATTAACCATGGCTTATTTTCATTCACCAACTGAGATATCTTTCAATTGTAATATAAGCATATTTGTACATAATTCCTTACATACATGTGAGAAGTGGTAGATAATCTGAAAAATGGGAGCTCTGAGTCACAGAATATGTGAATATTTACATATAAGAATGGTCCCCAATAGGCTTATAGGTTTGAATGCTTGGTCACCAAGAAGTGACACTATTAGGAGGTATAGCCTTGTTGGTATAGATGTGGCATTGTTCGAGGTACTGTCTCACTGGTGGTGGGCTTTGAGGTTTCAGATACTGAAGACAGACCCAGTGTCACTCCTGTGATTGCCTGTGAATATGGATGTAGAACTCTAAGCTATCTCTCCAACACCATGTCTGCCTGTGTGCATCCATGCTTTTAGCCATGATTCTTACAATTATTAAAATATTGTTATTATTAGTCCATTATTAAATACTAGCCTCTGAAACTGTAAGCAAGCCTCAATTAAATGGTTTTGTTTATAAGAGTTGCTGGTCTTCTGTAGAAGTAAGTTCCAACAGATGTGCTGGCAATTGAAAAAGAGTGAATCTTTCTTTTTCCAATGTCCTTATGTAGGCCTCCAGCAGAAGGTGTGGCCCAGATTAAGGTGTGTACCACCACTCCTGGATCTGAGACTTGCTTTGTCTCAGGCTGACTTGAACTCAGAGATTTGTTTGGCTTTTTCTCCTGGGATTAAGGTGTATAGCACCATGTCTGGACCTAAATTTAGCTGGGTGGGATCTTGCCCCAAGATTACCACTCCACTTAATTCAATTTAATATCCTCGAACACAGGGTTCAGCTCCATTTCACTTCCTGGTGCCCCTTTAATACTCAAACCATACATTTTAATTTTCCTTTCTAAGCTTGCTATGCTTATTCAAAATGGTATTCATGAGATTTAACGAGAACAAAATCTATGATGGGTGTTTCTGAGACTTCCCTGGACAGTGTAATTAATCTAAGTCTATTTACTTTAGTCTAAGGCAGCCTCTTTAGACAAGGGTAAAAGACAGCCACGTTCTTTACCAAACTACCACAAAATAGCCTCTAGCCATATATTGAAGTTATTCTCCCCTGAAAATTTTGGGCCAGGTCTGCACAGCTGAACTCTCTCACAGCAACAGTATTCCATATTCATAACCCATAATTGGTACAGGGGAAAGCAAATCCTAAACTAGCTTAGTGATTGAAGTAGTCTGAACAAATTGCCACCCTTCAGCTTGACCTTCTGCACCCTCAGAGTAGTTTTGTGATACTTGTTCATATATTTGCTTTTATTTTTTCATATGTGTTATAACACAAATAAGGTTTTTGTTGTTGTAGGGCAGTGTTTCATGGGTCTATTGAAGTTTTGCATGTATAAGAAGAATGTTTTTGCTCCTTGTTGCCTACTCAATAGCTGTGAATCTTATGCTGGCATCTATGAAACTTGTTACCATGATACTTGAAAGTAGAGAGCAAAATCTCAGACACTTTATGGCTTCTCAGTTGCAAGCAATAGTTTCAGAAGTTGTTAAGTATTTTTTGAAAGTTGTGTTCTAATTAAAATAGTTTTGGTGATGCTGAAGCAAAAGAAAACAGCAAAACAAAAATAAAAGAAATGGAAAGCAGGTTATTATCTTGTCATTTCCTATAAATAAAGATCATTGTGAAATATTCCCTGACATCTGAGTGGGGAGCAGTATGTGATAAATTTTAATTATTATTTGAATAGGAAATCTTTCCTGCTTCTCCTTTACTGTAACATCAAGTAATTTTGCAAGGAATGATAGAAGAAAATTAATAGAAAGTGAATATATACTAGAAGGATAAAGGTGGAAATATAAGAAGACAATTTAGTAGAAAGTGAATATATTTTATAAGGATAAAGATGGAAATATAATTGAGGAAAGTACTTTTCACATTCCTTCTAAACACAAATGTGTTAGGGTAATACAAATTGAAGTATCACCTTAAAGGTTCTTTGACTAAAAGCAACAGAATTAATGTGATTTGCTCATGAGACATATTCTAGAGATAGAAAAAGGGGATATAGACCATGTGAAGCATCTCATTTGAAATATGACACATTTAAATCTAGTAAGAGGATGGGTTTCAAGTTCATGGATTCTAAGTATGGTAATAAACTACATGCATTTTTTATCATTCTATAATTTTTCTAATTTTTGCTTCTTTTTTTTGCTTATTTGTAACTCAATTTTAGGAGTTCTGGAAAGAAATAACATTTTATTTCACTTATGTCCTATTATATAATTATCTGTTGAATATCTGTCATATTGACTCTAGATGTATCCTATTCAGTAACACACAAAACAACCTTCTGCCACTACAGAAATAATCCTTATGTCCAAGATGATAGTCACAAGCTACACAGGTCAGGCAGTTATTGAATTCTTGGTATGGCGACTATGATTGAGAAACTGATTTCTTAAGTTCATTGAATTTTAGATAAATTAAATAAAGCATAAATTTGAGTTAAAATTTATGCTAACAAAGCCACTTTTGCCTGATTTTTACTACATGTGACTAGTTATAGTGACTGTAACAACTACAGCACAAACAGGAATGTTAAGAGGAATTAGAAGCCTGATAAAATTTGTTATTTTAGTTATTTATTTTTGAGGATGTACAATAAGTAGCAATGCTTCAAAATACATACTACAAAATTCCTTCATGTATTAATACTTATACACGTGTATAACATGGTAAGTGAAGTGGAAGTATATAAAACACCATCCATCCAAACGGTTAAAAAATCAGAAGGTGTATACGTCATCAGGAAAAAAAAAAATTAGTTCAAATCTCGCGAGATCAGCAGCTATCACGAGAGCTCAAAGTTCCATGAGAGTTTCAAGTCCCACGAGAGTTTAAACGCTGACGTTGTGGGCGGTTCACAATCGTTGGGGCGTTACTATCGCCTCAGGTTGGTTAGTTGGAGACCTCAACCATGCCTTCGGATCTCAGGCCAAGGCAGGGAAGGAATAGATCTAAGAGCCGTGCTTATCGTGGAGCACGTTCAAAGATAACCTTGGCTGATACTGGGAACAGAGGCGAAACTTCTTCGGTCAAGATGTATCGCGGGGCTCCGAGTTCCGCTCAGGGGAACAACATGGCGGGTGCCCCTCGGCTTGGCTTCTGGACTTTAGTAAGCCAGTGTCTGCAAAATTTGTGGGCCCGGAGGCACTTGGGCCTGCTTCTGCTTTTACTCTGGACTCTGGTGATTCTCTGCTATCTTGTGAAAACTGGTGAGTATTGGTTTTAGGTAAGAGAAGGGGTGACAGGGACTTGGAACGTGTGAGGAAGATAAAGGCAAGTTTGGGACAGAGTGATCGGTAGGCCTGGGAGGGTATTGGAGTAAAAAGGAGGGTATTTGAGGTGCTAGTCAGCAGGGGTAATGGAACCAAAGGTGGCAGGGCGAGACAGAAGGGTAGTGGGATTGATAGGGGTTAGTAAAGCAGGGATTGAGGGGATGAGGCACAGGCGTGGGGATGAGGCAGGGGCAGGGTTTGCAGGAGCCTATAATTCAGTGCTGGGGGGATGAGATGTGGAGTCAGTAATGCATTCTGGTCCTCTGAAACAAAAATTGCTCTGAACTACTGATCATCTCACTAGCACCTATAATAATAATTATTATAGTAATTACATAAATTAGCAATATTATATAAACTTTAATATTAATGATCATAATTATAAACATGTAATTACATATTATTAAAATATGCTATTTTATTAGCAATATCAATAATAATAAAATTATATTGATTAGAGTATTTGTAATTTATATAAATTATAATTAATAATGACACTATATTATAGAATAATAAAAAAGTAATAATGTTATTATTATGTGGGGATATATGTATGTGTGAGTAAATGAATGTTTATGTATACCATAGACTGCATATGGAGGTCAACAGTGTAGAGTCAAGTCAATTCTTTTCTTCATAACTTTATACTAACCTTCCAAGAATCAAATGCAGGTTGTCAGACTTGGCAAGTGCTTTTATCAATAGCTCATCTTGCTAGGACCAGATCAGTCCTCTGTATAGTGGTACAATATGCAAGGCCCTCCCTGGGTTTAATTTGAAGTATTAAAAAGAAAAATATCACCAAATAAAACAAATAATAACAAAATGAGTTTATCAAAAAGAATTTTAAAATATTAGCAAATATATAGCTCTAATGATATTCTAAGCATATGATAATCATTGGAATGTTCTTTGAAATAAAAATGAGTTAAAAACAACATAAATGTTTTACTAAATAATAATTGAGCCATAACAAGGAATAACTGAGGAATAATTAAAGAGATGGTTGGAGAATATTTTTTCTTACATGGGAATTATGCAAATGAAAGTAAAATTTGGTTCTCTGTTGTAGATAGAACAAAAGAGGGCTAAGGAAGACTTTCTGTATCCCTGTGTAAGGACATCAGCACAGTTTTCAAGACTTTGTATCATAGGTTGTAATTTAGTTGGAATACATACTGTTTATGATTTTTCTTTTCCTTTTTGGTCCTGATTTTTCCATTGGTAGACCTTTAAATATTAAGCTTTTTGTTAGGCAAAATTGTTATTTAAATCATTGTTCAGAAGGCCAACAGTATGTGTGAGATGGTATGTTAAATATTTGCTAATTTTAATACTTTTTCAGTTTTATAGCAGAATCACAATCTGATTATCAATGTTCTTTATGCTGTTACATATTAAAATGCAACATATTATATCTCCATAATTAATTTAAGCAAAGATTAATTACTATTAAAGCTTCACTGAAAAATGACAAATGTTTACATATACTGGATTAATAATTTTACTTGTTAACATTTCTCAGACTCCCTGCCTTCAAAAGCGAAATTGTCCTGGCTCGGTGATTCTGTAGAACTTGGACCTCAGTGGGAAAGTATGCTGGACTTTTTCTTTCCAACAAGTAAGTTATTGATTTTTTTAAACTTAATGTCTTTGTTTTAAAACAGTAATTAAGTACTCAGGAAGGGGTGTGCTTTCTCAATATTGGAGTGGAACAGATCTACACTTGTGACCCGGACTCTGCCCTGTGCCTTAGGGCAAGATAATCTCTCTGGGATCAGTGTTTTCATCTTATAATGAAGATGTATATCCCAGGAATTTTGAGGATAAAATGGGACAATAATTGAAAGGCAAATGTGGCAGATTAAGGATTAAATTTGTAATTTTTCTTAAAATACTTTTCCTTTAGAAATACTTAAAGCCTTTATAATTTACATGAGTGACATGGCCTAATTTAGTCACTGACCCAGTATTGTGAAATTGATGTCTTCTGTGGCATTAAGCAGTGGCTCTGTTGTTATGGAATATGCCAGATGTTTTCCCATCTGTGTTAATGATAAAGAGTTCAGGTTTCAAGTCACATCGTTTTGTGATATGTATATAGTGTTTTTTGTTGTTGTTTGTTTTGTTTTAAATCAAGCACATGATTGCATTTGAGAATTACTAACCACAAATAGTCGTGTTTTATTTTGTGCATCACATGGTCCCCTTTCAAAGTGAAGTTTCTCATAAATTGTCATAACAAAGATTTTACTAAAAACTATGCAGAATTTATTCTAAGAAAATCCAACATACTGACCTAAACACAAAGTTAAATCCATTGTTGAATTCAGTATCTCACCACTCTTCTGTGGAAAAAAAAAATCTCTTTAAGCTTATCTAGTGGTATGATCAAATATAAAATAGCTATTGTTACACCTGCTACCTATCAGAATAGCAAAATAATTGGGTTCTTAAATTAAAGGTACTGCCATAGTCAAGTTGAATGAACAAGAAAATAAGTCTGGGAAGTGTTATGTTGGATAGGCTAAAATAAGGGCTTATTGAGTATAACAAAAAAGTGACAGTTTAAACTTTAGAACTTTGAAAGCAATCAGAAATAAACTGTCAAACACTTGCCTAGGATGGTTGCAGCAGTACAAACACTGACAAAGTGGCCTTGAAAATAGTTCAAATGAGATATGTTTATTTATTTTTAATCTTAACTTTCCTAACCTAACAGAATTTGAATCAAAATTAATTGTATAAAACTATTTTTCCTCAAATCAAATAGTTTCTTCTCCTTCCCTCCTTTTCTTTCTTCTTCTCTTCATTTCTTTCTTTTATTATTTTTGACAGGGACCAACATTGCCAAAGGTAATCTGAAAATTCTTTATGTAGTCAAGGATGATATTAACCTTCTGTTCCTTTTGCTGCCATCCCCCAAATTCTAGAATCAGAACTATATGCCATCAAGCCTCGGTTTTATGTGGTTCTGGGGAATCAAACCCAGGGTCACATGTATATTAGGCAGGGACTTTATCAACTAAGCCACATTCCCAGCCTTGCTTCCTTTTTTTTTAAAAAAAGAAACATTTGACCTATATTGAGTCACATATTTGAAAATGAAGGATTAATACCTATCAACTGTACATGCTATCTGATGTGTTTATAAAAAGATAAATAGAAGAGGGGATATGTTCTATGGTTATGTGATGAGGTATCTGGGAAGGGAGTGCCTCAATGGGCCCATGCCAAGACATCCCTTCCCCCTGAGGGACCAACCACAGGACACACCAAGGTATAGTATAGAATAGAGTTTATTCAGGGCATCAGGAGGGGAGCTAGGAGGGTAGTAGAGGCAGAGAAAGAAGGAGTAGAGAAGTAGAGGCGGCCAGCCATGAACACATGGAGAGGGGGGGGGAAGGGAATGGGAAGAAAGGGGTTAAGGGACAAGGGGACAGAGTGGGAGAAAGAAGGGAAGAGCAAGAGACCAAGAGAGCAAGGAGGGGGCAAGCAACCCCTTTTAGAGTGGGTCAGGCATACCTGGCTATTGCCAGGTAACTATGGGGCAGAGCTTAGGCAGATTGCTAACACTCCCCTGACTTGGTTTAATTAAAAAAGGAAAAGTTAGAGTCAATGATAGAGCAGGAATAGGGTGATCATGATATCTGGCTACTTCCTGCTGGTATTAGGGCATTGTGTCTCTAGGAAACTCAGAATAGATTTGGGGATTTGTCCAGTCTTAGGAGAGCTGGCTGTTTCCTTGCTGTCCAGGGTCTATGGAACTGTCTGTGTACAGATCAGAAGGAACAAGTCCAGTAGAAGTGTTTGTGTCTGTGAGAGAAGATTGGGCATCTGTAGGCTGCTTCTCTGGAGCTGTCCTGGATGTAGTAAATGCCTGGACTTGACAAGATGCTGAAACAGACACACACACACACACACACACACACACACACACACACACACACACAAGGGAGAGAATACGATTAAGTTCATTTGGGAGAAAGAAAATTTTTTTTCCTTTAGATCGTAAGTGGGAACTTTAGGCAGAGATGTATTTATCTGGGTGGAGTCTGTTTGGTCCATGAGAGGTAGATCTAAGTGGGTTTCCTGTAGCTTATAAGTTTAAAAAGATAACAATATGAGTTAACAACATGAATTGTCTTTAGGAACTCAGATAATGTTAGGACAGAAAGATAAGAAGAAATATGATGAATTTAATCAGTGGAGCCCGAGTTTAGGTAAGGAATTAATTGATTACATATGTAAAAGTTTTTTTCTAGTTGTCAAGCTACAGTTATCTTAGCTGTCAATGTAGTCAGAAGTCTATAATATAGCAGTCATATATTTAAAAATTGACTGAGTCCACTATCCAACAGTTCCCAGTGGTCTCTGTGGCAACTTGGGCAGAATCAGTCTGGCTTTCAAGCTCAGAAGACAAAGAGACTTTTTTCTCTGTGGAATGGATACATGTGACATGAGAAATGGCTTATCTTGATTTTGATGAGTCATTAGACTCAGGGTAACCAGTTTTGTCCACTGTGTTTCGAAGTGATGATCATATCACATTCAAGGCAGTATCTTGTAGCTGTGTCCAAATCTTCTTATCCCAGACCTTGTGGGATAAACTGTTAAAGATTTTGGGAGATTCTGTGGGTCATTAACTTAGTAATTAGCAGACTTCTGACAAGATTGCAAAGTAGGAGCGAATGTGGGGGGAAGGGCAGAGTCCCTGGCAGGGTGCAGGACCAGACCTGCTTTTCAGGTGGTGAACTGTCAGAACTAGCAGAACCAACAGCAGCCTGAGCTGGAGCAGGAGCCAGCAAATGAGGGAGAAGGGGGAGAAGCCTACACTATGGGTCGCTAGCTAGAAAGTGCCAGTTTAGTGGCCATGTAGAGATATTGTTTTCTGTTAACTGAATTAGACTAAGACATCCCAGTAAGTTGGGACAAGGTGATGAAGATTTGACCCATCATGGGTGAGAGAATAGGGTTATTAACTGCCCCTACCAGCGTCCTGAAGGGCATCATTAACAACCAGAGAGATTCTAGCACAGGTCAGACCTCCAGGTCTTCATGTGGGGGCCTGGACTACACTCTGAGCCAGTGCTCCTGAGCCAGAGAGCAGTTTACCTGGGGCCAGGAATTTCTCAGCAGCAAGAAAGAAACTATCTCCAAGGAAAAGAGGAAAATCTCACCCAAGGGGAAAAGTCCTAGAACAAGGGTCAGTGAAAGACTAAATGTCTCCCATCCTCACAGTCAGCACAGGGGTAGCTCTGAGCTCAAGAACTCTCCCCTGGGATCATGTGGACATTTAAGATGACCAGTAGGAAGAGGGGGGCTTACCAGTTCTCCAAAGTTTGGGCTAGCAAATATGGATCTCCATGTTGTAGCAGGTGGTGTGCAAACCTGCAGAGTTTCTAAATTCCAGGTTTCAGCACCAATGATGTGTTTATAAAATGATAAAGAGAAGAAGGGATATGTTCTATGGAAATGTGATGAGGTATAGGGAAAGGGAGTGCCTCAATGGGCCCATGCCAAGACATCCCTTCCCCCTGAGGGACCAGCCACAGGACACACGAAGGTATAGTATAGAATAGAATTTATACAGGGCATGAGGAGAGGAGTTAAGAGGGTAGTAGGGGCAGAGAAAGAGAGAGTAGAGAAGTAGAGGATTAGAGGCCAGCCACAAACACATGGAGAGAGAGGGGGAAGGGACAAGGGGACAGAGTGGGAGCAAGAAGAGAAGAACAAGAGACCAAGAGAGCTAGGTGGGGCCAAACAGCCTCTTTTATAGTGAGTGGGTCAGGTCTACCTGGCTGTTGCCAGATAACTGTGGGGTGGAGCTTAGACAGAGTGCTAACACTATCTGTTTTGAAAACAATAATTATGAACTACTCGATGAAAAGGATCTGAGTATTCCCAACACAAAGAAATGATAAATGTTTAAGGAAAAATATATATATATGATACATATATCAATTACTCTGAAATAATTATTACATATACACTGTGTACATATTTATTGCAAGGTCACTGAGCCCATAAATGTATACAATTATTGCATGTCATTTAAGGATACATTTTTGTGATTCTGAAATGGTTTTTACATATATGTATTTCTTAAATTAGCCTTTTAAAAGTAGCACACAAAGGACTAGATTTCAGTTTAGTATTTGCATCCTTCCTTTGCTCTTCTTTTCTGGTTTTACTCCTCTGCTCTGCTTCATGTCGTAATACTATGTTTTTAACCATTTATTTTATTGGGGTTTTTTTTGTTTGTTTTTGTTTTTTTGTTTTTCGAGACAGGGTTTCTCTGTGTAGCCCTGGCTGTCCTGGAACTCACTCTGTAGACCAGGCTAGCCTCAAACTCAGAAATCCACCTGCCTCTGCCTCCCAAGTGCTGGGATTAAAGGTGTGTGCCACCATTGCCCGGCTATTTTATTGTTTTAATAATGTGTCTGTATGTTAGTATGTGCTTGTACATGTACAATATGCATGTGTGTGATAAGTGTCCAGTGAAAATAAAGGTATTAGATTCTTCTGGAGCTGGAGTTACAAGCAGTTGTGAGCCACCTGACATGGACATGAGGAATCAAGCTCTGGTCTTCTGGAAGTGACATATTCTTAACTTCTGAGCCATCTCAACCCCCCACATATATTCAACTTAATTTTTTCTTCTTTTTTTCTACTCCCTTAAGACTCTTTTTACCCCTTGTTATAAGTCTCCTTTCTAGTTTTATACCCACCATGTACTTACACTGCTGTGTTTTATAAAAAAGAAAGAAAGAAAGGGCCAGGATATATTTGATAAAGTGAGCTATAGTGAGGTGGAGGGGTGCCCTTTTGGTCCCATGCTGAGACATCCCTTCAGTTTGAGATACCAGTTGGGAATAAAGTTTATTTTGGGCATGGGGAGGGGAATTGAGGAGGGAGTAGAGGCAGAGAAAGTGGGGAGGAGAGAGAGAGAGAAGAGGAGAGGAGAGGGCAGCAAGGAACACATGGAGAGAGATGGGGTACAGGAATGGAGACAGAAGGGACAGAGTGAGTAAGAGAAGAGGCAAGGAGAGGGCAAACTGCCCATTTTATAGTGAGTCAGGCATATCTATCTACCTGTTGCCAGGTAACTATGGGGCAGAGCCTAGAAGGAATGCTAACACACACAGATATAAAAAATTATAGGATGTGTGTATGAGAGATGACATGTGTATAGCATTTTTTGAGGTTGAATTCCTTTACTTAAAAGAATAATTGCTCATTCCCTCTATTTTCCTGTAAATGCTGTTATTTCAGAATCACAAAAAGTATCTTTAACTGCTATTTAGTTCCTTCTTTGTTGTCTTTCGATCACTACCAGCCACCTTGTGGCTTAGAGGTCTTTTAAAATTATTTTACCAGGCTAGAAACTTAGTTCAATTCATACAATGCAGAAAGCTCTGAGTTTGAGCCACAGCACTGCATGAAACTGGGCATGTGATATATACATCTGTAATCCTAGCAGTCAGGAGGTTGGGGCAGGAGGATGTGGAGTTCAAGGTTATTTGTGGCTAGAGACCTGGTATCAAAAAGATATTCCATTAGTTAGCAATTTGTGTATTTCTACAGTTTACCCAAGACGAAAATGTACTGTTAAAATAACTGGTAACTTTTATTTTCTCATTTTAATTTTAGCATTATCATTATTTATATTTTTGATGTACTATTAAATGTTTGTCTTTTTTCTCCTGCTTTGTATTTATTTGATTGTGAAAAGTGCTTATTAATCATGCTAACTATTCTTCCTTGGATTTCTATTTTGAAAGCATGCCTCATAAGGGACAATCAGGAGGTACTGTCGTGTAATAACCAGCCATATCTCACCAAGAGTGAATGTTTAAGAGCCAAGTGCTGTTTTTCATCATCTGGGACCAAAATCAGATGCCACACCCCACTAAGGGATAGTAAGTAGATCCTGTCTCATTTGTCTATTTGCTTTAAATACTGGGGGGAAAACAAGTAGAAAAAATTTAAATAAGTAGGTTGCAAAATTTCAAGTATATCTTTAGATTTCCCAGCTTAACATTTCTAAAGAACCCCCAACTCAAGGCCAATAGCATTAATAAAAATTCTGAGGTAATTCCCTCAAAGTTTCTGTTTCATCCCTAGATAATAACTAACCATTCAGAATTAAACTAACCTGTTCATTTGGTTCAGTCACTCTGTTTTGTTTTTTTCAAAGCATCTAAGCTCTTCTATGAGGTGTGACTCTCTTCCTCAGAGAAGGTACTATGAAGGTATAAAAAAGAGTGTAGAAGGAGCCATTTTGTGACCAACTAGGAAGCAGAGGTGGAGGATGCAGGGAGAAGGCCTTGGCAAGATGTTTTTCTTCTATTTGGGCCCTGCCTCTAATTTTCACTAACCTCCAGTGCCGTTAGTAAATTATAAATCTAGCAAGTGATTGCATCATTCATTAATTGCAGGAGAACTTTCAGGATCTAATTTGTCTGGAGATTTCCTTAAAGATAGACTCAATGATATTCGTCACTTAATCTTTCTGGGTTTTCTGAAGCACGTCAATTGCCAGTCAACACTGTCACAGGGAGTATTTCTTTCTGACTCACTGTAAAGAATCATTGATGATATACCTATACCAAAAGAGAGATTAACAGGAGGAAAAACCTCACAAATTTATTTGATCATAATTTATGTTTATGTGACACTGAACCTTTTTGAGTTAAGAGTTAATGATACAAGGCAACATTGAATATACTTAGATTCTATAATGCATAGGCACATGCGGAAATCGATTGGATAAAAAGAAATTTAACTGGGGAGATATGACCAAACTCTTAACATCATCTGTGCATAGCATTCCTTCCTCTCGGGTATCTGCCTCAGGGCCTTTTTAAAATAGAAGTCCCATGACCTACTAAGTCAGGGATTTTGTTCTTTCTGTTCTCTCTCTCTCTTCCTGTCTGTCATTTTTGGTTTTTCTTTGCTTGCTTGCTTTTGTTTTTAAAAATGTGGTCTCAGGACACTAGGGCTTGTCTCAGATTTGCTGTGTAGTTGAGGATCACATGGAACTTCTCATTTTCCTATCTCATAACTTCAGATGTTCTAGTTACAGTCCTGTGCCACAGCAGCCAGTTGGTCAAAGGATTTCTTTATCTCCAAGATTGAATTTAGGGGAAGATCAGACTAATGGTTTTGAGCTCATGGCTGGCTTTAGGGAAAAGGACTGCTTTCTCTGACCTGTCGTGAGGGGAGTGAGGAGTAGGAGATATGAAGACAGGAGAAAATCAAAATGAAATTTGACCGTTTTTTTTTTCCTGACTTCTAGTATGACTTTGAACTTTCTCTGTAGCAGATGATGACCTTGGATTTGCAGTGAGATTACAAGCATGCACCACTACACTTAGTTTAGCCATGGTGCTAAAGGTCACACCTCGGGTTCCATGCATCCTAAGCAACCAATTTGCCAGCTTCTGAGTCTCCAAGGCTACATGGGAGGCCTTTCCTCTGGGCTATCAGTTCTTGCTTAGTCCTGATAATACCAGTTTAGTATGCCTTAGCTTAACCTTTATTCTCAGATTCTCTATGTAAAAATTTTCCCATGTATCTTGTGTTCAACAGCTTGGCATGTAGTAGTAGATGTGATTGTCCTGTTAGGTGCCTATGTCAGCTTTACTTTGTTCTGTCTCTTTTCAAATAATCCAACATAAATTATCCTCTTAAGAGTTTTGATTTAAGATTTTTTTTTTTTTTGGTTTTTCGGTTTTCTGAGACAGGGTTTCTCTGTGTAGCCCTGGCTGTCCTGGAACTCACTCTGTAGACCAGGCTGGCCTCGAACTCAGAAATCCGCCTGCCTCTGCCTCCCAAGTGCTGGGATTAAAGGCGTTCGCCACCACTGCCCGGCTGATTTAAGATTTTTATTTCTGAAGTTAAAGAAATATACCATCTTTTTTTCTTGCCTTCATTTGCTAGTTGGGACATGCTATCTGTTGGTTCAGTGATGGTTGGATTTGATGTGATAGAGCACTAAGAAATAATAACAGGATCCATGAAAAACAGTATTTTAGATTTATATAAGTCCCTCTTCAATTTAGAGCTCTTTGTCGTACATCTAGTATTAAAGATGAAACCTAAAGGCTGATCATGAGTATAGTATTGCAGTTTTAATGTGTCATGTAGTACTTAGAATTCATTCATTCATTCATCAGTTTACTGTTTCTATTATGTGTGAAGAAACAGTTCTTTTAGTGGAAAACATTGAGCCATGACTTAACAATTCCCCAATCACATTAGAATGCATTTCCCAGAGCATATGAGGCAAAAGTATGCTTATTCACCTGCAAATTTTTGATTCCATGTTTAATTGAGTGCTTTGTAATTTGGAAGTAAACACTGAAGAAGCCATTTCTTTCCCAAGTTAACTATTCATAGATTGATTTGTTCTTCAGATGCTGTAGGATGCAGAACATTTGGCCATAGAACAAGTACACTTAGGGCCATAGAAAGAATCCAATATTATGAATCGTAAGTTGCCAAAGAAAGCAGCCTAATTACTTTGTTAAGATACTGTTGGGTCACATCTTAAAAGTAGCATTTAGTTGCATTTCAAGAATTCCTACCTGAAGCATAACAAGAGTCACATTTTATTTTACTTTATTAACTCACAGTTTTTGGAATACTTCAGATTTGCTTCTTCTCTTGCCTAGTCATAAAAGTAACAGGATATAATTAAACCAACAGAGCCTACACAGATGCTCCGGCTGTTTGGAGTTGCTATGATCATCATGATAATCCTGGGATTTCTGCCTGTGTATTGCTGCTCTTTTTGCCGGAGGAGGTAGGCAAACATAAACTGTTCTTTACTGATTGCTAACTGTATGTGGATATTTATTCCAGTGCTTTAAATATGATGGGATTATGGTTGGGTCTTTCTTTCTTTCTTTCTTTCTTTCTTTCTTTCTTTCTTTTTTTTTTGAGAAAACCTAAAATAAAATTACCAAATTTGTCTTTGGTTATTTTTCTCCACAAGTACAAGATGTACTAATAGGATTTGTATATTTCATCATAAAACAAAATCCCAACTGGGAAGAAAAAGAACTCTGCAAGCTGGAGATGTGTGGAGTTGGAGTAGTTATTAACTGCAAATGAAAGGGATCCCTGGAAATGTTTGGATGCTTTTGCTCTTCTGTCTTTAGTCGTAAACATCGGTCTGTCTTTACAAGAAGTCATGCCAGATGCTTTTCATAAGCATATACAAAATCCCAGTGGAAACCTAGCACTTGACATTTCAGATTTGTTTGTTTTTTATAGATCTCCACCCCTGCAGCAGAATGGGTGTGAAGGTACATAGCACAGCCAGAATGAGTATGAAAGTGTGAAGCAGGGGAATATAGCTTAACAGCATAGTCCTTCCTTTGCATGGGGCTCAAATGTTCAGTTCTCGGCACTGGAAAAAATGCTAGGGTGTTGGAAGCATAGTATTTAGGAAAATCACATATTCAAATTCAAGTACAGAGTCACCACAGGCATGACCGATAACAAGTGTCTCCTATGTCCTCAGCTTTTCCCTTTTTATCTCCAGTCAGGGTCTCATTGAGTTGTCCAGTCTGGCTTTGAATTTTCTGCATAGGTCAGGTTGGCCTTTCCTTTTCTTCCTCGGTCTCTGCATAGTTGGGATGATAGGCCGGTACCCTCTCTCACACATACATTCACACACAGTTCCCTTTGAAAGTGAAATCTTTAGGAAGGATTAGAAAGGAAAAGAAGACAGACACAGTTGTTTAAATCACAGGAACTAAAAGCCAAGTACAGATCTGCAGTAACATGATCTGGGTCTCTGTTGAAAGAATCCTTCTGCCCTTTCAGTATTGGAAGGTACCCTTGTTCTCATTTGTATCACATTCTGTCTTACATATGAGCCAGTAGAGTGTTTCTTAGGAAGAAAACTGTCCTTAACACCTCTCTCAGTCTTCAGTTGCAAACCAAAACAAGCAAGATTTTGATATTCTCTTGGCTCTTAAATTTGAGCAGTATTTTTTGTTTATCTACCACCTAAAGAGCTAACAACTGGCAATAATTGGGGCAGTGAAAACCGAGAACAGGTGGGAGAATTGAAAGCAGTGTTGAAGACTACCATCATTCTCCAGAACCAAAGCAGTGCACAGCTGAGCACAGTAATTCACTACTTGCTTTGCTATGTAGAGTGTACAGAGATGTTGAAGACATGCCTTTTTTAAATATAAAATATCTGTTTATTTATGCGTGTATTTGTGTGTGTGTCTGTGTGTGTGTGTCTGTGTCTGTGTCTGTGTCTGTGTGTCTCTGTGTGTGTGCATGTGTGTGTACATGGAGGCCAAGATGGCACCAAAAGCCCTCTGCTTTAACTCTCTGCTTATTCCCTTAAGTTAAGGCTTCATCTCTGAAATTGGGATTCATGTTTTCTTGGCTAGCCTGGAAACCAAGGAGCCCCATAAATCTTCCTGTCTCTGCCTACCTCACAGCTTGTGTTACAAATATTTTGAGTTACATATGGCTTATTATGTGGGTGCTGACATAGGAACTCCAGTCCTCAGGATTTTAGACAAAACACAGAAGTAAAGTAAGTGGGGATAGAAGGAGAATGTCTGTGGAGGGGTACCACTTGAACTCAGTTCTGAAGAAAAGACAAGATTTGAATGGGGAAGGAGCCTTTCCATAGAATTCTTTCCATCCAGAAGGAGATCTCCTTAATATAGGTTCTTTAACTGCCTGTTGTCACTTTTAAGCAGATGATGCTGAATTTTGTCCTTGGAATAATTGGTACTGAGTCTCCAGTTTACTTCTAGACTTGAGGTCAGATTTAATATAATCCAAGTACTTAGAAACTCAAGCCTTCTTGAACTAGTTGCAAACGGGAGGACAGAACAGAAGTGAAAAGCTTTCTAAGAATTTGCTGCGAAATAGCTTAATTAAACTTGCATATACAATGTGTTTTGAAATTCACTGCACCCTCAAGGTTGTGTAACGACTATTTTTAGCCTCATTAATAGGGATCAGAAGCTTCACTAGGTTTAAGTGCCACTGATAGGCTTAAGAATGACTTATCTGAAGAGGAAGGAAAAGACCAAGTAGATGGGGACAGAGAGAAACAGAGGAGGAGAGCTCTAAAGGTGGCAGGGGTAGAAGGGGAGGGATGAGCAGAGGATACTTCAATCACAGACATTAGATTAAGTGACAATGACATTATGAAGTAACAAATTCACTTTCTAATTTTGATCTGTTTTAGTTTAAATTTATGTGCAAGTACTAACTGTTTCTGTTAGACAGTGTATGACACTTGAAGATGTACCTAACCTTGGTAAGGTGAAGTTTCAAATATAATACCATGCCAGGTAAATTCAGATGAAGTGTATTTTTGTATTTTTCTTCATGCTGGATTAAATTTGTAATTTCATATTAAAGATTTTAGAACTTAGTATTAAAATGACATTTTCATTTTCTGACAAATAATAAAAAGTTTTTTTTAAAGACTATATCTGATAAGTGATATACAGAATACACATCTCATGTAAATCCAGAAAATATCTATGTGCAGACCAATGTGCTGTGTGATTCTCATATTCTAATGTGGTTCTCATTATGATTATAGTCTTACTGCCACTTATTTTCTTAGAATGATTTGTAAAGAACTGGGAATAAATATATCAAAGATTGCCTTAAACTCATCATCGAATCAAATAGAAAGACATTTTTGTATTTAATCTCTGAGTTATGTTTCATTTTATCAAACAATATAATTAGTAATGCTTTCTTGATAAGCCATGTGTAATAGTTAGGCAACTATTGGAAGGTTTGGAGTTCTTAGCATTATATTCATATAAATTCAGAAGAAGAAATTAAATCTGTAAATTTTAAAAGGATGATTTTTCTGTAGGAACTTTGATAAAATATGTCAGATGGCAATATGGATTAAATGAAAGTCTTGTAGCACTATAGAATAGAAATTGTATAACGTCAGTTTTTTTGCAAGGTGTTCAGGATTAAGTGTTCTGAAACAATAATATAACCTCATTACATGAGGATTACAAGTGTAAGATGTTCCTATCGCAAGGAATCCCAAAGCATTGTTTTTGAGAATTCTGGAGTAGTAGATACTACTATAAAGAACAGTCTGATAGTCTGTTTCCAAGAAACTAATAATATTTTTGAAGAATCCAGTGGCCTTTTCCCAAACCTCATGTTTCCTGACCTTTTGTTTACTTATCTCTGTTGACTGTGTTGTTCTTAAAACGTTTCTCCCTTTTCTTTTTATATTTTTATAAAAAGATTTCTTTTTATATTTTTTTCCTTCTGTTGCTGGGCATCAAACTCAGGGCCTTGCTCCTGTGAGGCTCGTTCTCTATCACTGAAATACATCCCTAGTGCTCCTTTAGGGATGTCTCATTTCTTATTCTGTTAATTCTTCTCAGTCTGCTTTTCTTTCTTTAAACTGCTTGCAATCTCCCCAATGTTCTTGTCATTTCTCAGAGATAATTAGAAATATGTAGTAGAACTTAAAAACTACCTGTGCTTTAATTCTTATTTTGCCACCAGTTTCATGGGTATTAAGCTTAAAAATTTTGTGTATTGATTTTCTTATGAAATACAGACGTGAGTGAGATGATTTCCAAGACTAAATTTAAGGTGCTTGGGTGGCAGTTATTTGGTTGATCGGTCCAGGTCAGTGGTGGAAATCAGAGCAGCAACTCAGTGAAAGTCCTGGAGTCACTTTAGCAGGGGCCAAGGAAGAATTGCTGATTATTAGCTTGCTCCTCGGGACCCACTCAGCTTGCTTTTTAGACCACCCAGGACCACCTGATGACCACCCATGGTATCACTACCCATATTGGGATGGGCCATCCTACATCAATCATTTATGTATTTATTTATTTTTATTCATTTTTAAAATTATTTTTATATTTTTACAGTCCAGCGTTACCCTCTACCAGTCTGCCCTCCCATAGTTCCTTATTCTATTTCTCCCCACCCCCTGTCTCTAAGAGGATGTCTCTTCCCCTGCCAGGCCTCTCTACTTCCTTGGGCCTCAAGTCTCTTGGTAGTTAGGTGCATTTTCTCTGACTGAACCCAGATCAGGCAGTCCTCTGCTGTATATGTATCTGAAACCTCAGCTGGTGTATGCTGCCTGGTTAGTGGCTCAGTGTCTGAGAGATCTCGGGGATCCTTGTTAATTGAGACTGCTGGTCTTCCCATGGATCACCCACCTCCTAAGGTTGTTCTAGCCTTTCCCTAATTCAACCCCAGGGGTCACTGACTTCAGTCCACTGGTTGGGTATAAGTATCTGCATCTGTCTCAGGAAGCTGCTTGTTGGGCCTCTCAGAGAACAGCCATGCTAGGTTTCTGTCTGTAAGTACACCATAGCATCAGTAATTGTGTCCAGAGCCTGCCCTTGAGATGGATCCCCAGTTGGGCCAGTCACTGGATCACCTTTTCCTCAGTCTCTTTTCCATTTTTATCCCTGAAGTTCTTTTAGAGAGGAAAATTTCTGGGTCAGAGTTTTTGACTGTGGGATGGCAACCCCATCCCTCTAATTGATGCCCTGTCTTTCTACTGGAGGTGACTCTACAAGTTCCATCTCCCCACTGTTAGTTGTTTCATCTAAGGTCCTTCCCTTTGAGTCCTGAGAGTCTTTCACCTCCCAGGTCTCTGGTACATTCTAGAGGGTCCCTCCCACCTCCCATCCACCCCTAGGTTGCATATTTCCATCCATTGAGCTGGCCTTCATAGCTTAACTCCTGTATATCCACCAATACCTGATCATGTTCCCCTTTTCCCTTCTACCTCCTCTCTTCCAGCCAGGTCCCTCCCTCCTTCTGCCCCATTCTGAGATTGCTTTCTTCTCCCTCCCAAGTGGGATTGAAGCAGCTTCAGGTGGGCCCTTCTGCTTGTTAACCTTCTTGAGTTCTGTGGATTGTATCCTAGGTATTCTGTACTTTTTGTCTAATACCACTTATCAATGAGTACATACCATGCATGTACTTTTGGGTCTGAGTTTCCTCACTCAGGATGATATTTTCTAGTTCCATCCATTTGCCTGCAAAACTCATGATGTCCTTGTTCTTAATAGCTGAATTGTGTAAATGAACCACATTTTTTTGTATCCATTCTTCTGTTGTGGAACATCTGGGTTGTTTCCAGCTTCTGGCTATCACAAATAAGATTGCCATGAACATAGTAGAGCACATGCCCCTGTGGTATGGTGGGGACATCTTCAGGTATATGCCCAAGAGTGGTATAGCTGGGTCTTCAGGTAGATCTACTTCCAATTTTCTGAGGAACCTCCAGACTGATTTCCAGAGTGGTTGTCCCAGTTTGCAATCCCACCAACAGTGGAGGAGTGTTCCTCTTTCTCCCCATTCTTACCAGCATCTACTATCACCTGAGTTTTTGATCTTAGCCATTCTGACTGATGTGAGGTTAGGGTATCTCAGGGTTGTTTTGATTTGCATTTCCCTGATGACTAAGGACTTTGAACATTTCTTTGAGTGCTTCTCTGCCATTCTTGAGTTTCCTCTGTTTTGAATTCTGTTTAGCTCTGTACTCCATTTTTTCATTGGGTTTTTGGTTTTTTGGTTTTTTGGATGTTAGCTTCTTGAGTTCTTTTTTTTTTTTAAATTATTATTAATCATTTTATTTGTTTACATTTCAAATGATATCTCCCTTCCCTGGTTACCCCTCCACAATGCCCCTCCTCCCCTTTGCCTCTATGATTGTGCTCCTCTATCCACTCACCCACTCCCACCTCACTGCTCTAGCATCACCCTACACTGGGCATCAAGCCTCCACAGACCAAGGGCCTCCCCTCCTATTGCTGTCAGATAAGACTATCCTCTGCTACATATGTATTTGGAACCACGAATCCCACCATGTGTACTTTCTGGTTAGTGGTTTAGTCTCTGGGAGATCTGGGTGGTCTCGTTAGTTGATATTGTTCTTCCTATGAGGTTGCAATCCCCTTCAGCTCCTTCAGTCCTTCCCCTAGCTCTTCCATTGGGGACCCTGCTTCTTGAGTTCTTTATATATTTTGGCTATTATCCCTCTATCAGATGTGGGGTTAGTGAAGATTTTTTCCCAATCTGTACATTGCCAATTTGTCTTAGTGAGTATGTACTTTGCCTTACTGAAGCTTTTAAGTTTCATGAAGTCCCGTTTGTCAATTCTTGATCTTAGAGCCTGAGCCATTGGAGTTCTGTTTAGGAAATACCACCCCCCTCATGCCAACGAGTTCGAGGCTCTTTCCCACTTTCTCTTCTATTAGATTCAGTGTATCTGGTTTTATGTTGAGGTCCTTGATCCACCTGGACTTGAACTTTGTGCAAGGTGACAAATATGGATGTATTCTCATTTTTCTACATGCAGGCTGCGAGTTAGACAAGCACCATTTATTGAAGATGCTTTCTTTTTTCCACTATATACTTTGGGTTTTTTTGTCAAAGATCAAGTGTGAGGTTTTATTTCTGGTTCTACAGTTCTATTCCATTGACACTGTCTCTGTACCAATGTCATGCAGTTTTTATCACTATTGCTCAGGGATGGTGATTCCCCTGGAAGTTCTTTTATTTTTATTTTATTTGAGAATCGTTTTGGCTATACTGTTTTTTTTTTTTTTCCATATGAAGTTGAGAATTGCTTTCCCCTGTCTGTGGAGAATTGTGTTGGAATTTTGAGGGGGATTGCTTTTTATAGGATGGCCATTTTTACTGTGTTAATCCTACCAATCCATGAGCATAGGAGATCTCTCCATTTTCTAAGGCCTTCTTCGATTTCTTTCTTGAGAGACTTGAAATTCTTGTCATACAAATTTTTCAGTTGTTTGGCTAGAGTTACTTCAATATATTTTATATTATTTGTGACTATTGTGAAGGGTGTTGTTTCCCTCTTTTCTTTTTCAGCCTGTTTATTATTTGTATAAAGGAAGGCTACTGATTCATTGAGTTAATTTAATTCTAGCTACTTTGCTGAAGTTGTTTATCAGCTGTTGAAGTTCTCTGGTAGAATTTTTGGGGTCACTTATGTATACCATTATATCTTCTCCAAATAATGATACCTTGATTTCTTCTTTGCCAATGTGTATCCCCTTGAACTAGCTAGAACTTCGAGTTCTATGTTAAATAGATAAGGGAGAGTTTAAAATAAACCACATGAATAAAGGACACCTGGTCATTTATGATGAAAAGTACGATATATTAATTTTACAGAGTCAGGAGGCTTATATAAGCTTAAATTTTCTTAATTTCTTATCTATAATTCTGGATGTCTAAAAATTCTGTAAACATAAATATTTCTTCTAAGTCATTTAAGCAACAGATACTGACCTAATCTGATCTGAGATTTTTCTAGTCTTATTTACTGCTTAGAGTGAATATGCATATATTTTACTGTAGAAATGTTAACATGTTTTATTATGACATGTTGCCCAAGGCTCCTTGGAAGTGTCAAACAGTAATCAGTAAATCACATCAGCTTCTTTAAAAAAAACTCCTGTGTTCTCATACATAGCTGGCTCTAAAAGATTGAGAACTATGTAGTTTTAGTTCTTCTCTCCCCCGAGACTCCAGTTAACAACATAACAACATAAAGAGGTAATAGGTAAATCATATAAATATATTTTTGGCCTTCACACAGTATTTCATTTTATGCCTGGAGATGTTTTGGTGATGAATTGAGGGAAAAGTGTGTCTTCCCTTCACACCTGTCTTATCTATTAGAGCTTAGTGACAACCCAGTAATGTAGTTTTAGCAGAGAAAAGTGAGTATTACCTTGAAAGCCATCCTTTCAAAGGCAGGCTTATTTATCTCTGGCTCTCACATGCTCAGAGACTAGTTGCTCTGGACAGTTTTGGGTGGCTTAATGTTCTCTTCCTTATGCTGCTTAGCATTGAGGTAAAAAGATGGGGAATCTGTTACTTTTTCTTTCTAATCTTATATTTTGACCTTTTCTCTCTCTCCTTTGGGTTTCCCTACATAACCTCTGCCATGAAAATTCCTTTGCCCCTATTTCATGTGTGTTTAGAAACTTTAGAAACCAAAAGCTCTATAAACAATAATCAACATTTCTTGATAAAGAATCAACTAATATTTCTAAGGTAATGTTCTATCCTAAACGAATCACATGCCTAGAGGGGAGAAAGTTATAGGTGAGCACGGAAGTAGAAAAAAAACCGTACTTTGCATTTTCTAGGTATGGATTTGAATCCTGGCTCATTAAGTAATTTGGTAACCTCAGGCTAATTACTTTCCTTATTGGTGGCTTAGTTTCTTTATCGAAAAAATGGAAATGATAGAGCTAGTGCCTGTGCTTAATCAGGAAAATTAAATGAGGGTTTGGATCCAAGTCCTATTATGTGTACTATATGATTAAAAGGTCATGGATGTAATGGGGTGGACATGGGAGAGCTTTGGAGGAAGGACATGGGAAATATGTAATTATATTTTAATTTAAAAAATTATAAAAGTTAAATAAGGACAATTCATATACATAAAGGCATTAATGATATACTCTGTAACATGCCTGAGGGTAGCGTGTACTACCTGGTGCTACGGCATAGTGATGCTTCATATTAGTGCTAATTTAATAATTTCTAAAGAGGAAATCCAGTACTTTCTAGGATTTTCATGAGAATTAAATGAAAATAAACTATATGAGGTATCTGGGCAAGATCTTGGCCGTAATGTCCTTGTTGCTGAAATGACCCCAAAAGTAAGTTAAAATGCTTTCAAAATTGTAATAGTAATGCAGTATAAACCATTACTATTGATTGGATGGTCAGAGGACAAGGAATTCTCTCTGGAGTAGGAGTGAAAAGGAAGGTATCCTAGATTAGAAAATATGTAAGGAGGGTATTGAGTAGGTACCATTCATGCTACGGAGGAATTTGATGCCGTATTAATTGTGAAGGATCATATGATCACAATGACTAGTGAGAATGATAGTTTGTAGTGATAAATTTGAAGGAGCCAAATGAATTGCATTTCTTTTTAGAATGAGGTAAAAAAAAATCAGACAGGAAAGTTTAGTAATGTGGGCAAACAGTGTTCCTATTATCTCACTTATCTCACTACTGTTGAAAGTAAAGGTGCATTTGAGCTTTACATATTGTATCATGGTTTAATCCTTTAAGGAAGAGGACGAGCAGGATGTTGAAGGTTTTGAAGAAACAGCAAACAAAACTGAAGAAGGAGCCTAAAGGGCAGAAGGCATCAGAGGAGAGAGGTAATAGGAGGGGGCAGGAGAGCAGAGTTTATTTACGGGAGCATAGAAAGTCCAAGTGCTCTCTGATGTTAGTAACGTTATATGTCTAGGATTAATATATTTGACTCACACTTATTTTTACAGGCAAATATTTCAGAAAGTTTATCACCTGAAACTGTATGACAACTAGGGATATTTGGATAACAATAAAGTAGTGAAGAGAAGTATAAAAGTGTTTGGGTGCTGCTTTGCTAAAGAATAGTTTATCTATTCACAGCAAAAAAAAAAAAAGAGATGGAATTGTACTGTTTTGAATCTAATTCTCTGTGCTATTTGATAAATAATCATGGCCAGAGTTACCAGTGTGTCTTGAGCATAACACTTATCCAAGGAAAGGCTGGCACACCTTTAAGACTTTATTTGAGTCCATGGAATATGATTATGAGGTGAGGTCTCCTTTTTCAACTCCTTCTAATATTGCATTATGCATATTTAAGGAGCAGTAGTATAAGAAACAGATTAAAGTACAAGATAAGATCTATGTGTTTATCAGACTCTTAAAAGTACATGTCTACCAGCATATACAGTTTATTAGTCTGAAAATTGTGTTGCTGTCATTTACTTTTATAATAGATAATGATATATGTGTATATTAGTTCTTCCAAGTTGTTTAACTTGATTTTATTTTTCTCCCATAGCTTTACTTTCCAGTTGAGAATACAGATCTGCCATGCCAAAGGAGAGGAGACTTTCTTAGTCATCCAAATTCAGTTAACTTTAGAAAGACAATTTTTGTAGTAGTTTGAAATCATATTAAAGTTCCATTGCATGCATCAAATCAGAATCTGGAGTCTTTTTGTTAAAAAAAAAAAAAGTAATCCTACTGGCTTAGTGATTCAAGTGCTTACTGTGCAAGCATGAGGATCTGAGTTTGAATCCCCAGCACTCAGAAGTATGGGTTGGCTACACATTCAAATATCAGCACTGTTTCAGAGGGAGGATGGAGGAGACAGTCACTAGAACCTACTGGCTGTAAGCCTAGCTCCAAGTTCAGTGAGAGGCCCTGCCTCAAGGGAATAAGGCCAAAAGTGATGGGACATGACACCTGAAACTCCTTTGTTGGCCTCACAAGCATAGGGTGTGTTTATCCACACACTCCCAACACATATATCACACACTCACACATACACAAAATAAAACTTTAGAAGATCATGTTTTTCTTTATAAAATTAACTATAACCTATGCGTCTGTGTTTTGCTTGGCTGCTGGGGTGTGTGTACGCCCCTGGAGCAGACATGAGGCTGGGGTACTAGGCTACATTCCATTCTTGCTGCTGTCAGGATGCTGGCCTTGTGGGACATGCCAACATACCAACTTAGGGGAGGCAGAATACAGCCTAAGATGGGGACTCCAGCCTCTGTCTCTCCGGGTTAGTAATGGCACAGGTTGTGGCTGAGGACACACAGATACTAGGAACCATGAGGAGTTGAGAATGGAGGTGAGGTGGAATGAGAGGCCCTGGCCCGTAATGATCCCAGGGTTGGAGAAGGAGGAATCCAGTTTAGCTCAGGGTGACAGAGTGGCCTTTTGCTGGAGACTTAGGCAGCGGGGCTCTGTAATGACAAAGGCTTCCCCCCCCATGGTGGTTCTTGATAAGAAAGACAGTCCTTGCTTGTCCAAACTGTTTATTCACCTTGGAAAATGGGTGCATACAACTTATTCAGGGTGCACCAGAGATTAAATACCTCTTACAGGAAGTAATGTCCAGGAAGGGAAGCTTATTGGCCAAACACTTGGTGTGTGTGTTGGGGGGGGGGGCATCTAGATACCTCATTAGCATGGAGAACTCTGGGCACCATGCTATTCGACCAGTTGCCATGGTCTTTTTAGTAGGGTGTCATGGTCATATGCTCCGGGACAGGAACTTGTTGGAGAGCAGATTCAAAAGCCTACCATTCTCAATTATGAGAATTGCTATGATGGTTCCTTAATCTGCTCGACCTTATCAGTTTTTCTGTCTGGTGACACAGTTCCACTATACCACAACTCCTCAGTTTTCTTTTTATAAAGGGAAAGTGTCACTGGAGGTACTATCTCTTGTTATTTGTAGTACAAATTTTGAGTGGGGTGGGGTGTAAGCATTAAAGTAAAACACAACACTGGCCAGAGGGGTAGTGAGGGATGGAGGCTGGGAAGCCAAGGGATTATTGAACCAATTAATTGCTCAGTGGATTGAAATTGAGAGTGAGTTTGTACAGAGTTTGTAAGGGTATTAACACTGGTCTTAAAGCAACATTTGATTGATCTACATAGACATAACATTTTCCTTACTATCATGTAAGTTTCCTCAAGTTTGGTTAGCTATTAGACTCTGGCAAGAGAGTTCATCTGTTGCTGGATGGACCCAAGGTTGTCATTTGTGGATCTCAGTATCTGCTTATCTCCAAAGTCTTCAGACAGATGATGCATTTGGACAAAGGCAGCTTCATGGCCCTAGGCAAGTCTAAGAAGATGGTGGGTTGAACCCTGTCTAGCCTGTAGTAGCGATATCTTTCTCCTTTTTGTAGAGATAAGCATGTAGGATAATCATACCAGGGGAGGAGAACCCCAGCAGGGGGATGTCTGCATAGTGGGGAATGTTGTATATGTTAAGCCTGTAACAGTTTGATTGAGAGCCCATTGGTGGTCTGTTGCCATGGTCATAGAAAAAAAAGGCAATACCTGTGTTGTATTAAGGAAAAGGAAGAGTCCAGAATTTATCTGCGTTAGGAAGCTGAGGAAGATAAGACCGTGTTAATTATGTACCTGGGATAGGCAGAAACACTTTGTCTGTAAAAAGTTACTGGCTTAAGTAGATAGTATTATTTTATTAAGAATTAAATAATTATTATTAACATAGTTGGTTGGACCTGTGGGAAATAGATTAAATATGATTTTTGAAGCTTAAAAGAAATTTTAAACAAATTGAAAAATCTTAGAACAATTTTGGGTTAAAAAGCATAAACATTGTTTCAGATGTTCCTGCTAGGGAGAAAAAAATAAGAATTTAAAACAAAGAAGTATGAAAAATTTGGGTTAATAGGCACAAACTTTGTTACAAGTGCTCCTGCTAGGGAGAAGAACAAGGATTTAAACAAACATGAAAAAATTTGGGTTAAGGGTTTCAGGTGTGTTTTTTCTCAGCAGCAAGATCTCATCCAGTACGTTTTGTGTATAGGGCTCATTTCACCTAGATGGAGGGGGAAGAGTCTCTTCTACCACACAGCAGTTGTTGGCTATTTGCTCTAGCAGGCAGGTCCTCCACCCCCTGACCCCTGCCAAGTGTGTGTTTTTCTTTTGGCTGGTATTGCTAGGAGGCAGGGGTGTGTTTTTTGTAAACCCTAAAAGTAGAGCGGAAAGAGAAGAAGCATAGGGTCTTGGTGGCACTGTAATCAGTGTCAGAGTGGGAGCAGGGATTTCAGTGTTTGTTAATGTTCAGTTAGACTGTCTGGATTTAGGCGGAGGTCCCTGTAGTAGTTCTGCCTGAAAACAGAAGTGGGAAGAAGACGAGAGTGTTTTCAGAGTTGGAAGGCTTGGGTCTTTTGGGTTAGTGCCGTGGGCTGGGGGTTACTCATGATCTTCGTTTGATCCAGAGTTCCAATGTAGTCTGCGTGGGCCACCAGCTGTGGTATGTATCAACTGGGTAGCCCCACATTCTAGGTACTGCCCCAAAATAACCAACTTTATCTGTAGCTAAATATTGTTAAAATTGTATGGTTTTGTTTGCTTTTTTTTAGACATGTCGGTCTACATAGCTCTGGCTGTCTTAGAACTCAGTATATAACTGTGTAGACCAGGTTGGCCTTGGAAGTCACAGATATCCATCTCCCCCCTGCCTCCCAAGTGCTGGCATTAAAAGCACGTATCAACACACTGGACCTGATATTCTTTAATATACACAAATTGATATTTTCTAAAAATAATCTTTTTCTGGCAGTATTGCTCAAAATCAGGTCTTTGCTCATGCTAAGCAAACACTGTACAGTGGGGCTGTCTCCTCAGTCCTAAACTTTCTTAGCCATCACTTTCCTCTTTTGCAATTTCTAGTATCCAACTTCATCTGGGTTTATTACTTATTTAACCCATAGACATTTATGAGACCTGCTATGTGTTATGCTCTCAGTATGCTTAAGATATAGTCATGAGATAGACTTAGCTTTGCCTTCCCTGGGTTGACAGTAATCTGGCAAGCAAGGCAGGTTTACAGGTAACGGTACAACTCTAAGAGAAAGAATAACAAGTTCTTGGCAAAGCTCATTAACAGAGATATATCTTAGACTGACTAGGAGTTACCTGGACAATGACAACAACTGAAATTGGTTGACACTCAAGTTTACCAAGATTCATTGTAATGTAATCTGAATAGATTGTACTTCTCCAGCAGATTTTTGTTAATTATAAAAGGAAAAGGATATAATTATAGAAACTGCAATGAATTCCATATAGATCCAGAGGATGCTTATAAAATGAATGATAAAGAGTTCTTATAAAGCGAAGGTTTATAAAGACACAGTATCTGGGAAATGTGCACTTACTATGTAGATTCGTTCGTTCTGTTGGATGAACTGCCATTTGATCCAACAAAACCCACAGTTGAAAAGTAGTTGTTGAAGATAGTTTCTCTACATATGTACTGCAAAATTTCCCAAGGTGAAGAAGTTTCTGAGGTATTTTATAGAAAAAAAGGAAATTTTTAGTTTATTTTTCATTGACTTCCTTGGATAGTAATAGAATTAAACTATCCATTTAGTCAACAGTACATCTGTAACTACTGAGACAAAGAATGTAATTGTTGCTCTTTTCATTGTTGTGAGAAAGTGTCTGTCAAATGCTTTATATTGACAAGTTTATTTTTAAGGTTCAGCAGCATGCCCAGTTCATCATAGATGGGAGACCATGGTGTCATGAGGAGGGAGGTGGTTGGTCACATTGTATATGTAGTCAGGAAGCAGAGAGGGAGCAGAAAGTGTCCCTGTACAATAAAATGTCAAGGCTCTCCTCCAGTGTCTCACTTCTTATAGCAAAGCTTTACTTCCTAAAGATACATAACTTTACCAAATAGCACTGGCTGAGAACCATGTCTTCGAACATGTCTATAGAGTACATTATATACTCAAACCACAAGAGAGTAACAAAAAATATTAAAAAGAAAAAAGCAAAACAACCACCACCACAACAACAAAAAAACAACAAAAAATACCTTTCTCACATGGCATAACAGAGTTAAAGGAAATAACAAGGAAAAATACATCAGTAAAATACTGGGCTGGAGAGATGGTTAAGAGCACTTGCTATTCTTCCTGAGGGCCTGATTTCAGGTTTATTTAGGTACCCAAGAATCAGTGGGGATGTTAACCTGTGACTCACAACATTGGGGATATAGAACCTGAAGAGGCCACCTCCTGTAGCCAGGCAGAAACCTCAATGGAGAGAGAGGGACACCACACCACTCAAAATTTTTGACCCAAAATTTATCCTATCTATAAGAAATAAAGAGATTGGGGATGGAGCTGAGACTGAGGGAATGGCCAACCAAAACATGGCCCAACTTGAGACCCATCCCACAGGCAAGCACCAATCCCTGACACTATTAATAATACTCTGTTATACTTGCAGACAGGAGTCTAGCATGGCTGCCTTCTGAGAGCCAGAAGAACGTATCCCACAGACAGGCAACAGCTTTTGGCATAGCCCCCATTCCAGTTGTTTGGGACCCACACGAAGACCAAGCTGCACATCTTCTGATGACTCAGACATATACAGACACCCACAGCCAAACAGTTGATGGAGCTTGGGTACTCTTATAGAAGAATAGGAGGAAGGATTGGGGCCCTTAAAGGGATAGAAACTCCACTGGAAGACCAAGAGGCAACTAACCTGGACCCTTGGGGCTCTCAGAGACTGAACCACCAACCAAAGAACATACAGGGTGTGAACCTAGGCCTCCCTGCACATATGTAACAGATGTGCAGCTTGGTCTTCATGTGAGTCCTGAACAGCTGGAAAGGGGGTTATACCAAAAGTTTTCCTGTCTGTGGGATATATTCTTGCTGGGCTGCCTTGTCTGGCCTCAGTGGGAGAGGAAGAGCATAACCTAGCAGAGACTTTATGTGCCAGGGTGGGGGGGATACCAGCCCCCACCTGGTAAGAGAAAGGGAGGGGAAAATGGAGGAAGGATTGTGGGAGAGGGTGACTGGGAGGAGGCCATGAGCAGGATGTAAAGTGAATAAACAAAATAATAGTAAAACAGAACCTGGTATTGCTGCTATGAATCTTAAGAACAGCATTTATGGAAAACTACGCAAAAAAGAGTAACAGAAATGTTCTTTGGCAGATTTAAGTGAAACAATTACTTTAAAAGTACTTTATAAGACTTAAATTGTAACAGCAGTGTGATCCGAAGATGATATGCATAGACTGAAAAGCAGGTTGAGAGAAACAAATATTTACCACTGTTCTCTGGTGGATTAAAAGCTAAGTTTCTGGTTATACTCACAAAGATAACCAACCAGTGGGCAAAGAATGTAGTCTTAGATTGAAGTTCAACAATTAATGATATCTAATAAATGCCAGACCAGAGATGAGAAGTTGAGCAAGTCAGGGTTGTTATTAAAAATTAAAGCCAAAGAGACTTTCAGAAAATTGGAAATGGAACAAAGTTATTCAGACTGCCATCTCCAACCTTGATGCCTAATCAAGTCTTGCATGTGATCAAGCCTTGCAAGAGATAGATGGAGAAATCAAAAGTATGTCATTAATGCACAAGCATTAACATTCATTTAGCTCATGCTGTTACTGTATCTAATCCAAGTGAAAAGACATTAGCTAAACGAGAAGTAGCTGCAATGCTGAACTTAACTGGATTGATGTAACTACATTACATTGAGAATTAGCAGTCTCCCTAACTGTACAAATTGAGACTTGAAACCAAAAATTACAAAATGGTCAAAAAAACAAAGATCTTTCACTTATGACCCAATACAACCAGCCCTTCCTAGAAAATCTGGGTAAATGTAATGTTTAGCCCAATCATTGTGAAACTAATATATTCTAAGTATCACAATAAGCTAATGATACTACAAGAAAAAAATATAACAAGATCTGCCTGTCTATCATCCTTTCCACATCCACCTGGTTGTCTATAGGGCTATCATTTTTCAATGGTGCAGCCACTGGTATGTTTCTCTTGACTAGTAAATAATCTCCTACCTATGCAGGCATAAGAAATGAATTAAATTTGGCGACTTAAATCAATTTCAAAGTTTTGAATCTCTTGTTAATTGCTTCCCTTGTGGTTTTGGGTTTCTCTTTCCAATTACTAAGCATCCATTTTCTAGATCTTCGATTGTTTCCCTTATTTCTTCCATCTGTTTATTTGAATCCTCTATGTGATTATTAATCCTTTAAATAATAGGATTCTGTGAATCCTTTCTTTGTCATTTTATGTGTCTCAGTGCCTTTGGCTCCCATTATTGAGGAGCTGTGCACTTGAGGAACTGCTGCAGTGGATTATTATTATTATTATTATTATTATTATTATTATTTTATTTTACACTCCAGATTTTATTCCACTCCTGGTCCACCCTCTGACTGTTCTACATCCCATACCTCCTCCTCACTCCCTGCCTCCACAAGGATGTCCTCACCCCCCACCCACTGTTATTGATTCTTATCTCAGATATTTGCCTTTTCTTAGTTGTGTTTTGTGTATCTGTGTTTTGCATATTTGGGATGGACAGAACTTTATTATTTTGTATTCAATCTTTTTGTGTGTTTTATTTTACATGAATCCTTTTGGTGAATTGTCTTCATTTGGAATTATATTCCTTATTTCTATTTAGGGTAAAGGGAGTTGTTGTGGATTTGATTCAATGCTTGTATTATGTTAATTGGGTTCCCAAAATTGCATGCGAATTCTGAAGTCCCATCTCTGTCTTCCTGCCCAGCCACTGGCCACTGACAGCCTGTGAGCTGTTTAAGGCGTATTAAATATAAGGCTGTAGCATGTGTCTTTTCATTCGAGAATCCAGAACATTGGGGTGTGTAGGGAGGAACTTGTGCTGCTGCTGCTGCTGCTGCTGGGTGATTAGAGCAGAATAGTCATCTACAGCTACAAGTTGTAGTTGTCATAAATAGTTTATCACTAGTCCTCTTCTTGTGTTGAGTTTCCAAGACTGTGCTGTTAGACACTAAGTGGAGATAATGGAGTTTGTAGATCTGTTTAAGCTTTTAATTTTCATTTTATGTGTGTGAGTGTGTCTGCATATATGTGTACGTACCTTGTGTGTGCCTGCTGTTTGTGGAGGCCCTACGAGGATATCAGATCCCTTGGAATTAGAGGTATAGACAGTTGTTAACTGTCACATGGGTGGTGGGAACTGAGTTAAAAGTCTTCTGCAAGAAAAATAAATGCTCTTAACTGCTGAAGATATTGTTCAACCTGTTTGTAGATGATTGTTTTTTAGAACAAAGAGTAGCACTGTTTAAGTTGTGAGCTGAAGGAAGAATGGGAAAGGAGAGAAGCAGGGGTAAAGTGGGAACAAGGCAGGTGTGTGGCTTGCAGGTAGTAAGGGGTCAAAGAAAGGACTTTTCATGTAAAATGCAGATGTCAGAAAAGTCCAGGCTCCAAACACAGGTTTAACAAGTCGTCAGGAAGTGTAAGATTGTGAAAATGATGTAGGTTAGTTACTGAAGGTTTTAAGGATATTTGTGTCAGAGTCTACAGCACCACAACCCAAAATAGTTAGTGTAGAAGGTGAGGAAGAGGCTAATCTTTTTTAGTGGTGGAATGAGTCTGTATCTGAATTGTGAAGACATAAATCCATACATGATCAAATGGAATATGACCACATGTATGCATTGTATTGCTGACAATTTTACAGTTTTTGTATTGTACTGTAGGTTTGTTGGTGTAACCACTGGGAAAACTTGGTATTTTATTCCCTTTTTTCTATCTTTGTAACTTATTAATGTGTAATTATTTCAAAATACAGTTTTAGAAAGTATAGAAACAACAACATTAAAAGATTTCTTTTAGCATTTTTAGGAGAAGCTAAAACAACTCCTTGAATATTTTGCTTTCTCTGTGTTAGTTCAGAACCAACTTCTGAGGAGTGGTTACAGCTGGCTGATACTTATATGCCTTGCCAAGTAGTGTGTTAGACAAGAGAAAGCTAAATATAGCCTGAAAATTTTTGCTCATTTTTCTATAGGCTGCAGTGTCATCTGCAGCTAGAGAATTTCCTTTGCTAAACATTCTTACACCATGTTTTATTTAGACAGTTCAGTCAAATGACTAGCTCATTCACCAGAGGGAGAAAATATCCACGACAAGTTGGATAATTAGAAATATCAAGTCCTTTACCCAGTTCAAGATGTGTGCTCATTGTAAGGTGGCACACTGAACATTGTTTAAAACAGAATATCATATTTCAAAGAAGCATTAAAATAATTAATGTAAAAGAATTCTAAAATTGGATGTTAACCATTAAAACTAAGTTGAAATGTTACACCATCATTCTTATCTAGAAACTACAAAAATTTATACAATTATCTTGGCTATTTTTTTTCTAAGTGCTAATGATCAAATCTCGTGCCTCACACAAACTGGACAAGTATTCGATCACGACTGTCATTATCACAGAGTTACACTTGGAGCCATTAACCATTTTGTTTTATAATAGAGCAACATTATGTAAGAATGAGGGAGGAGCCCAGGCTGCTTGACTTTGTTTCACTCTCTCTGATTGGTTTCTATAGGTTAATACCTGGCAGGGAGGGGCTCATGTCCCAACCCTCTCTGAGGAACTATTGGCCATTAATTATTGGTAGGGGAAAAGGAAATCCTTTTTCAGTGATGCAGTTGATGGTAAGTTGTACATGCTTCTCTAACCTCTCAGTTTGCTCCTGTAAGTAAAAGACATGAAAGTAGGAGAGTAGTTGGGAAGAGGAAGGGGATCGATAGGCATGGCGAGTGCAAGACAAGGTCTAGAGGTAAATGTGATTGAACTACTTATTTCACATTCAAAAATGTCACAATGAAACTGATTAGTATATATTATTAGTAGACAGTAATAAAATGTCTAAGCAAAACCTAAGATTCAGATGTATGCGTACATATATTTCCACAGGTTTACCCCCACAGGCATGGGCTCTAGAAGGCCTCTGGCTTACTTTCTGACTCATAGAGGGAATCCTGGTAATTTATAGTTGAGCAAAATGCTAGCTCATTTGATTATCTTCATTGATTTATTTGGAGTCTCTTTTATGTTTTAATTTTTTTTATTAAAATAAAAGAAATAATTTTAATGTTTTAATTTGTATTACACTTTATATATTTCTCTTTTTATTAATCATTTTATTTATTTACATTTCGAATGATATCCCTCTTCCTGATTATCCCTCCACAACTCTCTCATTCCTCCCTCCCCTTTGCCCCATTCACCCACTCCTGCCTCACCCCTCTAGCTTCCCCCTATGCTAGGGCATCAAGCCTTCCTCCCCTCCCATTGATACCAGACAAGGCCATCCTCTGTTACATAGGTGTCCAACTATGGATGAATGAATAAGAAAAATGATATATATGCATAGGAGATTATATTTCTTCTTTTAAAAAAAATAACTTTTTTTACATCCTGTCCAGTTTCTCCTTCCTCTCCCCTAAGTTCCTCCCCCAACTTCATCTCTTTCCTCTTCATCTGCCCCTCTTCTGATTTTCTTTGGAGAAGGGCAGGTCCCTCATGGATATAAATTAGCCATAGCATATCAAGTTGCAGTAACACTAGGCACTTCCTCTCTTATAAATATTAAATGAGGCAATCCAGCAAGAGGAAAGGCAGGTAGCAGAGTCAGAGACAATCCCTGCTCCTGATGTTAGGAGTCCCACAAGAAGATCAAGCTATACAACTATAACATACATGCAGAGGGCCTATGTCAGTCCCATGTAGGCTCCCTGTTTGGTGGTTCAATCTCTTTGAGCCCCTATAAGCCAAGATTAGTTGATTCTATGGATTTTTTATAGTGTCCATGACCCCTCTGGCTCCTTCATTCCTTCCTCCCCATTTCTCACAGGATTCTCCAAGCTCTACTTAATATTTGGATGTAGATGTCTACAACAGTTTCTATCAGTTGCTAGGTGAAGCCTCTTTGATGACAATTGGGCTAGGCACTAATCTATGAGTATAGCAGAATATCATTAGAAATCATTCCATGGGCTTGCTCTCCTGGCATGGACCTCAAGTTTAATCAGACATTAGTTGGCCACTCTCACAATTTCTGAGCCATCTTTATCCCAGCCTGTCTTGTAGGGGGAACAAATTGTAAGTTGAAGGTTTTGTGGCTGGGTTGATGTCCCAAAGCCCTCTAGTGGGAAGTCTTGCTTGGTTACATGAGATGGCAGATTCAGGCTCCATGTTGCTAGGAGTCTTAGCTAAGGTCACGCTCATAAATTCCTGGAAGATTCCATTGCATAGGTTTCTAGCTTATCCCAGAGATGCTCTTTGATTTCAATAGCCTCTCCCTGTATTCACTCCCTCCATCCTCCCCTGACCCTGATCCCTTCCTTTCTCCACGCCCCAATGTCTATTTTATTTCCTCTTCTCAGTGAGATGCAAGCATCCTCTCTTGGGCCCTCCTTGTTACTTAGCTTCTTTGGGTCTGTGGATTGTAGCGTGGTTATCCTGTTTTGTTTTTCTTTTTCTTTTTAAAGCTACTATCCACTTATAAGTGAGTACATACCATGTTTCCCATTCTGGATCTGGGTTACCTCACTCAGGATGATTTTTTTTCTAGTTCCATCCATTTGCCTGCAAATTTCATGATGCCATTGTTTTTAATAGCTGAGTAATACTCCATTGAATAAATATACCACATTTTCTTTGTCTTCCGTTGAGGGACATTTACATTTTTTCCAGTTTCTGGCTATTATGAAAGAACCTACTATGAACACTGTTGAGCAAATATCCTTGTTGTATGGTGGTGTGTCTTTTGAGTATATGCCCAGGATATTTTCAACCATGAATTAATTTGATTTCCAGGAAAACTAGAGGTCATCATGTTAAGTAAATGACACAGAAGGAAAACTAAATTTCCCTTAATTTGTATAAGCTAAACTTTTTTATATATATAATAAAGGTTCCTGGAGGTAGTAGAAAGATCCCTGAGGAAGAAAAAGGGAACAAGAGGTTAAAAATGCAGGGCAAAATCAAGTATGAAGGTGGATGTCATTGCCCCGGCCCGCGGGGATTCGACGAGACCTTAGGGAAGGGGGCAAACGAATGAAAGGACAAGAGACACAAAGAATGAGAGCAAGTCTGAAGTTCTGATCAAGCTCTGAAACTTTAATTTTGGGGGCAGGTTATACAGACACAGCAAACCGGGAAGTTTGGGCGAGGGTCATTGCTTAGGGCTATCCTACTATGGAATCTTTATTGTCTGACAGACCATCCCATTATCATGACCAACTCCCAAGGAAATGCCAGACGTTCTTTAAGTTCCTGGGACCTGAGAACTGTGAATGTCCTTTCTTAACCTTGTCCTGACTAGTCTTTCTAGAACAGCAGGTAATTTCCTGGGTTCGGCTCCTGGAATCTGCTCCCTTTTAACAATTTTAAAGGAGGCTGGCAGGCAAATTCGGACATTAAGAAATCTCATTGGCAGATAAATGGGCATTGACCAGAGGGGGAAAGCATTGACCTGATCTTCCCAGTATCATTTGTAATGGTGTCTTTTTGGGGAGGAGAGGGTTATTTTGTCTCATGGGCCATGTAGGATAGAGGGTCCTAGCCGGCTGCTTTGAGACACAAGAAATCAACACCAACCTCTATGCAATCAGGTTTGCTTTTCCAGGGACTCAGAAGCGGTCAATTTGGGTCCTCCCCCTGCGGTACCTCGTCACACACCCCTTTCAGGTACCCACGTTGTGTCTGTGCCATGCCGAACCAACATGCATAGATCTGAGTTCTATGCAGCTCCTAAAGGAGATATGTCATCGCAAGGCTCAGTCAAGCCTCTATCAGCCAAATCAAGTCTATGATAATGCATTTGTAGGGGTTTAGATGCCAAGGAGTCAATTTGTTGTTTTATAAAGCCAGTGAGTCTGTTAAAGGCCCACCGGTGGAAAACCAAAAGGCAAAGGGGACTGATCACGGGGCCCAGGATGGAAGGGAGAAGGGTAGTAAGCCAAGGAGAGGCAGAATACTATTTTTTCTTGTTCTCACTGTTTCTTTCAACATTCTAATCTCTTTCTGATCTTGGCCACACTATCTCTAACTACCCCAGTGTGGTCAGTATAAAAACAGCATTCCTCCTTGGGGGTGGCACAGAGCCCCTTTTGCTGAAGGAAAAGCAGATGAGAGATTTTTCTCTGATGCCAATCTCTAGCTGTTCGATGTCCTTGTCAATGGCCTGTCAAGGTTCTGAGTAGTACAAGTCCCGAGGCCTGCATCAGGATCAGAACTTCCAACAGCGAATACCAACAGCTCATTTTTATCTGGAAAGGAAAAAAGAAGGGGATTCTCAGGGAGATCTCTCTTCCCTGGATTTTAGTTGTTATCCATTTTATCCGCAATTGGGTCTGGCTTTGTGGAGGTATCTGTTTGTTTCGACAGTCTTTCTGGCAGCCATCTAGCCACGCCTTCTTTGGTATCAAACAGACATATCGATCCTCGGCCCCATATGAGAACTGAATCTAGGCTGCTTCATTTAAAGATAAGAATGTCCTTCCACATAACTGGCATAATTTTTATTGGTCTTAGGGTGCCAGAGGCGATCGGTAGCAGATTTGCCATGAGCATCCAGATTTAGAAAATTGAGAACAACAAGGCATGATGGAGAATATTTCTAGGAGATCCCTTCTGGGGGTATAACTCCCACTATTTGGTTTTTTTAAAAGCCAATTTTTGTTTGAATTTCTTGCAAAACCAGGGCAAAAGCACCAGTAGCTACTCCTCCCACACTCAGAGAGTTATGAAGACATTATTTTAAAGTTCCATACATGTTTCACAATACCTTGTCCTTGAAGATTATAAGGAACCCCGGTAATATGGGTAATATTAAATTGTCAACAAAACATCTCAAAGGTCTGACTGCAATAGCCAGTTCCATATTCTCTCTTAATGGAACACCAAGCATAGAAAGATAATGTAGGCAGTAACTAATTACATTTTTAGTTGCTTCTCCTCTTAAAGTAGTTGTAACTAGAAAGGCTGAAAAGGTGTCAATTCACATGTACATGTTTTAATTTTCCAAAATTAGAAATGAGTAACATCTACTTGCCATAATTGATTAGGTATAAGTCCTCAAGGATTAACACCATTATCAAAAAATTGAGGACACCGAGAACAAGTTTTTGCAATTTGACTTCACACTCTCTAGAAATATCAAATTATTGTCTCAAGGTATTACTATTTTGATGATATAAAAAATAAGATTGTTTGGCCAATTGTTACTGTAAGGCTTATAATCTGCCTGGTATACAAATCTGCTGTGGCATTGCCCTGGGGTTCAGGCAATCCAACATGTGCTCTTAAATGTCTTATAGAGTTAAGGAAAAGTACATGTTTCTTAAATTAAGCTGTATTTGTAAAATTGAGAATTAGCAATATCTTGCAAAGGAACAATTTTAAGCAATTATAAACCATGAGCTATAGTATACTAGCTATGAGTATACAAGTTGAAAGCTTGATTTTTCAGCATTTCAAACAATGGCTATAGCACATAATTCAATTATTTGTGCTGAAGCAGGGGGAAACTTAAGAAAATGAACATGTGATCCAATTATATATATAGTCTTCCCACTAGGTGAGCTGTCTGTAAATATTTTCTGCCTTTGAATATTATCTGGAGCAACAAACACTCCCAAAAATTTGAAGCTCCTTGTATGAGTGTGAAGGCTTGCATTAAACCTCCTTCAGAGAGATCAACTAATAGAATATCATACAATGAATAATATACACTGAAAGATTCAAATTCTTATCTTCTTGTATTAAAGCAACAACAAATTTTTTACACAATGTAAGGGTATTAGCCATTCCTTGAGGCAAAACTTTCTAATGATATCGCTTCATGGGCTCTCAAAAATTATAAGCATACTTACTGAATGCAAACCCTCACCTTCACCAGGATGTAAAGAAACAGTAAAAAAAAACTCTTCTAAATTTATAATAATTCTATGTGCATTTCCTGGAATGGCAGCTGGAGTAGGCAAATCAGGCTGCAATATCCCACAAGTTTCATAAATCTTAACTTTGAACTTTGTTTTGGATTAATGGAATAACCAGTCCCTTGTAGCAGGCACAGCTATGCCATGGAGGGAAGCAGGCATAATTTTAATTTCTCCAGCATGATCATTATATAACTCCTGGCCCATAAACTGTTTGTTGTGAATGTCTTTTGGTCTGAGGCTGACCTTTCTTCCCCAAGGAAGAAGCAATGTAATAAACTAATTCCAGAAAACACCTTTCTAGGGGCTAGTCAGAGTGACCATGACAAAAGGAATGTCACACAAGCTTTTGCTGAGCCCATTCTGAGCTTTGTCTTAACTCAAGTGTGAGAGTTCTTTATCTGGGCCTAGTTCCTGAGGCCTGGTCCAACAATTATCCTTCCTGTACTGAGGACAAATTCCAGGGGAGTGATTCTGCTGTCTGTCTATGCCTCTATTTTTTGGACAGTCTTTCCGAAAATGACCCATGTCCCATACCTAGAACATTCCTTACCACCTCAGCGCTGTGAAAGCATGGCTTGGACTGAAGTTAGCATTCTCATAAGCCAATTGTGTAAAAAACAACTCCTGCCTGGTGTCTCTAGAATTTCTACCAGTCCTTTTAGTAGCCTACCTACAATTCCTAAAATGGTTTATCAGAGCCTTATGTGTTTAGATAAAACTCCCACTGAGATCTCAGTTTAAGTATATTTTTTAGGTTTTTTTTTTTTTTTGCAATATTAGAGTGTAACCATAATTTGGGGAAACAAAACCGATTTTTAACAATGTAAACAATTTATTTTCTCTAAAATCAACACCAAGTACATTACTTTCATGTTACTAAGTTTGGCTGTCAGTTCTTATATATGAATGCATGATATTACAGCTTTTAACACCTCTTAAAGAGACATTGTTTTAAATCCTATCTTTATACATCTGGTTTCTGAATGACTCCAATCCCAAGTCACCAGTTTTAAGCCAACTTTCTGTTTCCAAGGTTGCAAAAATTTTTAATCATCCTCAATAACTTATAGGCAAAAATCTATAACCAAAACATGCAGAACATTTTTATACCTTTAAAACCAGTCCGAAGCAAAAATGAAGTGGCTGCACATATATTTAGACTAAAAAAATTTTTCTTGCTTTTTCTAGCTGTAATTTCAAGAGAAGCACCTTGTCACCTGCTGAACCCAATAATCATAGTCACAGATTTTTCTAGGGAAACATCTATTAGCTCCTTACCATAGAAGACAAAAAAAAAAAAAAAAAATCTGCGGATCCTTTTAAGAGCATCTTTTACATCAATGAGACCATGGCAGGGCCTCTCCATCTGTGCTAGACTCCTAACCACAGGTGCCGGACTCCAAAGGCCAATTGAAACTGCTTTTTATTTTTTCTTTTTCATCTATCTATCTATCTATCTATCTATCTATCTATCTATCTATCTATCTGTCACCTATCACCTGCTTGCCTATCTATCTTCCATTTATCACCTGCCTGCCTGCCTATGTGTGCCTGCCTATCTAATCTATCTATCTATCTATCTATCTATCTATCTATCTATCTATCTATCTAT
>JANHMN010000005.1:5708392-5724782 GCA_030674055.1 Rhabdomys pumilio | reverse complement strand
TCTCTCTCTCTCTCTCTCTCTCTCTCTCTCTCTCTCTCTCTCTCTCTGAGAAATAGAAGCATACTTGTATGCTAATAGGAGAAATCAAATAGTAAGGTAAAGTATAATAATATAGAAAGGAGGGGTGGGCATAAAAATATTGGAGTCATGAATACCAATAGATTTCTGAGGAAGCTTCTTATACCAATATTCTCAGGTAGGTAGGAAGCAAAATTGTTAGCTGAGAATGGAGGAGGTCTCATAAACTTGGGAACATATTCTGTGGGCAGCAGTTCTGTTGCCTGTGGGACAAGATGAGTCTGGTATATTGCTAATTGGAGCTTGAAATTAATAATGAATGTTAAGGAGAGAGGTTTAGAAATATTTTGTACTTTGACAGAGCAATCTCATTCCTAGTAAATTAGCCAGAACATAGTTCTCCACAAATAATGAACCAACATATGCACTGAGGTTATTTAGTGCAGCAGTATTCTTAATAAGAAAATATCATAATCTAAATGATGGTTTATATGGAACTGGTTGATGGGGTGTCATGTGGCCTTACACAGAGTAAGTATGGTCTCTGTGTGCTAATGGAGAATAATCTCCTTGCTGTAGTAATAGATGAAACATGCAGCATAAAGAACTTTCTGTGGTATGTTATTTATTGCTTTGTACAAAAAAAGCAATTAGAGTATTACTTATTTTTAGAAAAAAAGATGCAGGAAGAATAAACTAAAATTGAGGGAAACTGATTAAATAAAGGATGTGAGTAGAAATAGTGTATGGACTAGAGATGGGCTTCTAACATCTCCGATGAGGAGCTATTCTGCTACAGAATTTGTAAGTAGCCTTATTGTGATACACTTCAATACATTAAGATGGCCATTTTATTTTATTTTTTTAAATATTTATTTATTTATTATAGAAAAGGGCATCAGATTCCATTACAGATGGTTGTGAGCCACCATGTGGTTGCTGGGAATTGAACTCAGGACCTCTGGGAGAGCAGTCAGTGCTCTTAATCGCTGAGCCATCTCTCCAGCCCCCCAATTTATTTTTTAAAAGTTTTGTTATTTATTTTGTTCTGTACACATGAGTGTGCACATGCAGCACAGTGCTCCAGTGGTCAGAGGACAACTTTCTGGAGTCAGTTCTCTCCTTTGACTTTATGGGTTCTGGGGACTGAACTCAGATTGTCAAGCTTGGCGGCAGGTGACATTCTCTGAGCCATCTTGCTGAATAAAATATGACAATTTAAAAGGAACACAATTCAGTAGAATACTTTTTGAATTTTCAGTTTTGCATTGAGGACTACCATTGTGTTAGGTACACTTTTCTATCACTGTGAAAAATAATTGACAGAAACAACTTAAAAGTGTGGGAGAATTTATTTCGGGTCAGTTGTTCTGAGGTTTCAGTCATTCATAGCAGCTCACATCATGGTAGCTTGAGAACCAGAGAGAATGAATGCCTGTGTCAGTAAGACAGTTTTATGTTTCTTCTTTTGTCCCATCTGGGCCTGTCCCCCTGATGAATGGTTCCACAAACATCCAGACCAGGTTAATCATTTTTAGTTAATTCTCACATATGTGGATGAGTCCGTGAGAACATTTTCATACTGCACTGATAAATGCCTCATCCTATTTCTCTTTCCTTAAGCCCCTGGTAACCTCTAATCTGCTTCCTCTATGAATCCACCAGTTTAGACATTCTATATACACAAAGCCATATGACATATGGTCATTTGTGTCTGGCTTCTTTCCCTTAACACCAAGTTCCAAAGTCATTCATGTTACTGTAACTATCACTTCTTCATTTAAGAGTTCAGTAACATTCCCCCATATTGATATAGTACTTTTGTTAATTTATTAATTTGATAGTTATTTGTGTTTGTTCTAATCTCAATCACTTCTATGAGCATTCATGTACAAGAAATTTTTATGAACATATTTTTATAGTTCTTGGCTACACACAGATAAGATTGGACTTGTTGGATAATATGCTGTTTTGAAGATCTGAAAATTTAGCAATGTATAAAACTTTCAATTTCTCCAAATTCCCACCAACACTTGTTTTCCTCTTTTGATTCTAGACATTATAATGAGTAAAGAGAGGCATTAAATTTTGTTTTTTATTTGCATCTCCCTAATGGTTACTGGCGTTGAACAGCTTAAGTGCTTTGTGCTAGAGGAAATGAAAAGCCTCTGTCTGGTGTCTGAGTTGTTTTCTCATTGCCCATTTAGAAGAATCATTGTTTTGTGTGATAGGGATTGTTGCTTACAGCAAACTGGTCCTAAAGTTGTGATCTTCCTGTCTGAGAGTCCAAACTCTGGAATTAGAGATACATGCCACCAAGCCTTGTTGTAAGAATTATTTATGTATTTGTTGATGAATATCTCTTATCAGATACTATATATGCCAAAATTTTGTTCATTTATATATTTACTGTTTCAGTATCTTTACATTGTTTGAAGCATTTTAAGTTTTATTTAATGTGCATGAATATTTTGCCTGCTTGTATATACATACACACAAACACACACACACATGTACACATACATGCATACGTCGATCCATACATACAAACTTATATATATCACGTGTGCCTGGTGCTCACAGGGGTCAGAAGAGGGTATCAGATTCCCTGGAACTAGAGTTATGGGATGCCTGGGAAGTACCACATGGGAGGGTGCTGGAAACCAAACCTGTACCCTTTCCCAAGTGTTCTTAACCACTAAACCATTTCTCTAACCTCCATTTCAATATCATACTAGTGCCTTTTGAAGCACATTCTGTTCACTTGTTAGTGTATGTCTGTTTTTTTCATTAGTTTTCTTCTAGGTATTATATGAAGCCATTTAAACCTAGCTTTTCCATGTAGCAAGGTTTTAAATAATTGATTTCATTTTTTTCAAGGATGTAGTAATAGCCATGTCAACATTATAGACTTATATTCCTCAAGAACTGTATTTGCTGCCCCGAGGCTGCTAATTCCCTGTAGTCTTTTTCTCTGAGTCCTCTTCCAACAGTTGCATTTGACTCCCCCCCCCCCATTTTTGTATGCCTGTTCTACTCTTTTTGGGATGCCTTCCCTTTTTACTTTCCTACTCCATAGATATTATCTGCCAGCTTGTGTTTTGGTGTATTAATCCCATTTCCAGCTTTGCCCAATTAGTTGTTATATCCATCTGTTGAGGTCTTAATTTGAGCTATTTTCTTTTCCAGATGTTACATGTGGCTTTTTATTATAGATTTCAGCTTCAGTAACAAAGTCTCACTTCCCATCTTTTGTTTGAACCTATTCATTACATTTTTCCCATTAATGTATTTATTCACTTTATATCCCGATCACTGCCCTCCTCCCTGCCCCCTCACACAGTTCCTCCTACCTTCTCCTCTGAGAGGGTGGTGACCCTAGGTATCCTCCTACTCTAGCACATCAAGTCATTGCAGGGCTAGGCACATAATCTCACTGAGGTTAGACAAGGCAGCCCAGTTAGGGGAATGGATTAAAATCTGTACCTGATTTCTCCAGTATCACCCAAGTCTCAGGTTCTAACCACAGATCTCCAAGAATCATTACTGGGCATATGCCTGAAGTTTGCCTGTGGGTCTCTGCATCTGTTTCCATCAGCTGCTGGATGAAATCTGTTAGAAGACAGTTATGCTAGGTTCTTATCTGTAAGCATAGCAGAGTATCACTAATAATATTAGGGGTTGGCTCTTTCACATGGGATGGCTCTCAAATTGGGCCAGACATTGGTTGTCTTTTTCCTCAGTCTCTGCTCCATGTTTTCCCCTGAACATCTTGTAGGTAGGGAAATTTTGGGTTGAAGGTTTTGTGGGTGTGTTGATGTCCCCCTCCCTCCACTCGAAGTTCTGCCTGGCTACAGGAGGTGGCCACTTCAGTCTCCATATACCCTGATGGTAGGAATCTCAGCTAGAGTCTCAAGCTAGTTACCAGCTTCGCCCCACCCCATCTGCTGGTTTTTGTTCTCACCCGCAGACCTCTGATGAAGTGAGCTAGCAGAAGGAGACACGGACACCACAAGAAGACCTACAAAGTCAACTAACCTGGACCTGTGGGGGCTCACAGAGACTGAGCCACTAAGCAAATATCATGTAGGGGCTGGACCTAGATCCCCTACACATTTGCAGCAGATGTGCAGCTTGATTTGCATGTGGGTTGTCTAACATTTGGAGCAGATCCTGTATCTGACTTTGTTGCCTGCCATTGGATCTAACTAGACTGTCTGGTTGGGTCTCAGTGGGAGAGGATGTGCTTAGTTCTGCTAGGACTAGATGTCCCAGGGCAGGAGTGATGCCCAAGAGGGGCTTCCCTGTCTCCTCAGAGAAAGGGAGGGGGTCATGGGTTGAGGAACTTGTAAGGGTAGGACTGGGAGGAGAGGAGGGAGGGGGGCTGCCATAAGGATGTAAAGTAAACAAATAAGTTACTGAAAAAGAAAAAAAAAAGAATGTCCTTTGAGGCCTTTCATTACTGATTTTCTTTTTTAACCCAAATCCACAAGATGGCAGTAGAGGCACATTCTTTGAATGGGTTTACATGGCCTTTTTATAAAGTGACCTTATTTTCTGATTTGAAAAGAAAATGTGAAATTCAGCAAAGGATTGTTTTTACTGTCTGAACACATTTCTCTGAACAGTTATGCAACTGTATGAACACAGCTGCCACTAGTCATATGGCTCTATGAATTGCTTTTATTGAAGTAAGTATCATCTTGATCAATTTCATCTATCTTGAAACAGGTCCAAAATGTACTACTGAGCATTTTTCTACTAAAAGCACCCACAGCTTTTACCACATCTTAAGGTGTCTGGCATGATGCAAACTGGTATGTTTGAGGGGCTCAAGGAAGCAGCACATCAGACTTCCTTATTTTGAAATACGTTCTTGAAAGTGGTTGAGATCAGTGAAGCATCTTTGCAATGATCAATTGTTAAGTGGATAGAAAAAATAACAAATGATGTGAAATTAGAGTTCTGCTGGCTCTGTTTTTTCCTTCCTCCAAATACACCCATACACGCACGCGCGCGCGCGCACACACACACACACACACACACACACAGCAAGATATGATTAAAAAGTACTTAGCTGTGTATTTATGGTTGCATAAAGCAATTCCATACCAAACAGAATCAGTGGTATCCCTGTGTGGATTTTGTTTGTTTTTTTCCTCTCCAGAGGAAGCGGGTTTTTTGTTTAGTTCATTAGATATGTGAGCTATATAAAAATTTCTTTTTATAAACATTTGTCAAAGGAAAAAAGTTTTTAAAATAAAAAATAGAATATGAGGAAGGAAAAGAAGTAATTCATCCTAGGGAAGTGAGAGGAATCTCCAAGGAAGACCACAGATCATACAAAAATGAATTGTGTGTGAGAATAAGGAAAATGAGATGTGGTGGTTCATTTTATGTGTGCCTGGGTAAGGGGATGCCCAGATAGCTGCTCCAGTGTGATTGTGGATGTGCCTATGGGTCTCCCAGGAGAAGATTGGAATCTAAATTGTAGATTGAATTTAGACTGAGTTCATAGCCCACACTAACCAGTGTCTTCCCACTCAGAATAGAACTTAGACTATTGACTGTCTGTACTGCTGGGCTCTGGGTTTATTCTGGAATGCTATACCTTGCTCTCTGGGGCCCTCATCTTCCAGATAGCAAACCATGAGACCTCTCAGCTTCCATAGCTGTGTGACCCAATTCCTTGTAGTAAATTTCTTTACATAGCTATAAATTTAAAGAAAAAGAAAAAGTCCAAGATATTTTTAGGGTAATATAAACCATGATTGTGACTAAAAGAAGCGTTCTAAGCACGATTTGGGTCTCTACCCCTTCCTCCCTGAAATGTCTTGATTTGAATCAGAACTAGGTTTTTACAATCACAACTTACTTAGCTTGGTGATCACAGAAAGAGCCAAATTATTTAACAGCTTTTTAGAAATAATTTTTGTTTTGTGTATATGAGTGTTCTGCTTTTATGTATGCCTGTGCACCATATGTATATCTGATGCCCGTAGAAGTCAGAAGAGAATTTCAGATCTTGTGTCATGGAGTTACAGATTGTTGTGGGCCATCATGTGGGTGCTGGGACGTGTGTCATCTGTGTCCTCTGCAAGAATACCAAGTGCTCTTAACTGTGGGGAGCCTGCAGAAGGCAGCTATCATCCTTGCGGCCATTTTGAGCCATATACCCTGATAAGAGACCTGTTTACAATAGCCTACAACAGCTGAGCACACTCTGATAACATCCTGTTTTAGATGCCTAAGATTTTCCCTTGGGTGTGTGAGACTTAAAGGTGTGTGACTTAAGGGCGTGACTTAGAGATCAGATTTAGAGACAAGACCTAAGGGCGTGACTTAAGGGCGTGACTTAGAAGTGAGACATATAAAAGGTGAGAGGCAGACAGAGCAAAGCAATAGATTACTTGATATTAGTTATTAGACATTAGGCACTTGGAACTTGGAAGAAGAACTTGGAAAAGGCACTAGGGACTAGGAACTAGGGACTAGGAACTCAAGACTTGGAACTTGGACTAGGAAGAGAGACTGAAGAATAAACGGGATTAAATCACACTCTGTCTGGTCTCCATTCTTCTCGTCCGTCCTCACTCTCTCTCTTACTGAACCCTGACCTGTGGACCAGAGCAGCTTGGGACAGTACGGGCTCTAACAACTTATCCCCCAAGGCTTTTGGCAGTGCAGGTTCCAACATTGATAGAGTGGCTCTCAACATTTTTGGCCCCCAACTGTGGGGCAGAGTAGTGCAGCAGGCAACATTTTTTGAGCCCAACGTGGGGCAGCTCGAGCTGGTCTCAACACTTAACTTCTGAGCCAACTCTCTAGACTCTATATACCATTATTAATTCACTAACCAGAGAAACACTTTTGTTTACTAAGAAACTGGAAACAACTTAACGGGTAGCTGTTATCAGTTTGCCTATTTTTTTATAAGAAACTATTTTATTGGATATTTTATTTACATTTCAGACATTATTCCCCTTCCCCCCCCCCCCCCCCAGAAATCTCCTATCCCATCACCCCTTCTACTTCTGTGAGTATGTGGCCCACCCACCCACTCCCACCTCCCCTCCCTCAAATTCACCCACACTGGGGCATCCAGCCTTCACAGGACCAAGGACCTCCTCTTCCACCTATGCCCGACAAGGCCACCCTCCCCTACATATACAGCTGGAGCCATGGGTCCCTCCCTGTGTGCTCCCAGGCTGGCGGTTTAGACCCTGGGAGCTCTGGTTGGTTGGTATTGTTGCTCCCCCATGGGACAACAAACCCCTTTAGCTCCTTTTGTCTTGTCTCTAACTCCTCCATTGGGAGTCCCATGATCAGCTCAATGGTTAGCTTTGCGCATCTGCCTCTTTATATTTCAGACTCTGGCAGACCTCTAAGGAGACAGCTATATCAGGCTCCTGTCAGCATGCATTTTCCGGCATCCACATCAGTGTGTTTGCCTTTGGTGACTGCACATGAGGTGGATACCCAGGTGGAGCAGTCTCTGGACAGCCCCTCCTTCAGTTTCTGTCCCACATTTTGTCTCCATATTTGCTCCCATGAGTATTTTGTTACTCCTTCTAAGAAGGACTGAAGCACTCACACTTTGGTCTTCCTTCTTCATGAGCTTCATGTGGTCTGTGAGTTGAATCGTGGATATTTAAAGCTTCTGGGCTAATATCAAGTATCAGTGAGTAAATACCATGTGTCTTCTTTTGTGATTGGGTTACCTCACTCAGGATGATAGTTTCTAGTTCCATTTATTTGCCTAAGAATTTCATGAATTCATTGTTTTTTAATAGCTGAGTAATACTCCACTGTGTAAATGTACCACATTTTTTGTATTCATTCCTCTGTTGAAGGACATCTGGGTTCTTTCCAGCTTCTGGCTATTATAAATAAGGCTGCTATGAACATAGTGGCGCATATGTCCTTGTTATATGTTGGAGCATCTTCTGGGCATATGCCCAGGAGTGGTATAGCTGGATCCTCAGGTAACACTATGCCCAATTTTCTGAGGAACTGCCATACTGATTTCCAAAGTGGTTTACCAGCTTGCAATCCCACCAACAATGGAGGAGCATTCCTCTTTCTCCGCATCCTCGCCAGCATCTACTATCACCTGAGTTTTTGATCTTAACCATTCTGACTGGTGTGAGGTGGAATCTCAGGGTCATTTTTATTTGCATTTCCTTGATGACTAAAGATGTTGAATATTTCTTTAGATGTTTCTCAGGCATTTGAGTTTCCTCAGTTGAGAATTCTTTGTTTAGCTCTGTACCCCATTTTTAATAGGATTATTTCATTGTCTAGAGTCTAACTTCTTGAGTTCTTTGTATATATTGGATATTAGCCCCCTATCAGATGTAGGATCGGTAAACATCTTTCCCCATTCTGTTGGTTGCCGTTTTGTCCTATTGACAGTGTCCTTTGTCTGATTCTTGATCTTAGAGCATAAGCCATTGGTGTTCTGTTCAGGAACATTTCCCCTGTGCCCAGGTATTCGAGGTTCTTCCCCACCTTCTCTTCTATTAGTTTCTGTATGTCTGGTTTTATGAGAAGGTTTTTTATTCACTTGGACTTGAACTCTGTGCAAGGAGATAAGAATGGATTTATTTGCATTCTTCTACATGCTGACCTCAAGTTGATCCAGCACCATTTGTTGAAAATGCTGTCCTTTTTCCACTGGACTATTTTAGCTCCTTTGTCAAAGATCAAGTGACCATAGGAGTATGAGTTCATTTCTGGGTCTTCAATTCTATTTCACTGATCTTCCTGCCTGTCTCTATACTAATACCATGCAGTTTTTATCACCATTGCTCTGTAGTACAGCTTGAGGTCAAGGATGGTGATTTCTCCCAGAAGTTCTTTTATTGTTGAGAATAGTTCTCGCTATCCTGGGTTTTTTGTTATTCCAAATGAATTTGCAAATTGCTTTTTCTATCTCTATGAAGAATTGATTTGGAATTTTGATGGGGGTTGCATTGAACCTGTAGATTGCTTTTGGCAAGATGGCCATTTTTACTAAATTAATCCTTCCAATCCAGGAACATGGGAGATCTTTCCATCTTCTAAGATCTTCTTCTATTTCTTTCTTCAGAGACTTGAAGTTCTTGTCATACAGATTTGTCACTTGCTTGGTTAGAGTCACACCAAAGTATTTTATATTATTTGTGAGTATTGTGAAGGGTGTCATTTCCTTAATTTCTTTCTCAGCCTGTTTATCCTTTGAGTAAAGGAGGCTACTGGCTTGTTTGAGTTGATTTTATATCCAGCCATTTTGCTGAAGTTTTTTTTTTTTTAATCAGGTTTAGGAGTTCTCTGGTGGAAGTTTTGGGGTCACTTAAGTATACTATCATATCATCTGCAAATAGTGAAATTTTGACTTCTTCCTTTCCTATTTGTATCCCTTTGACTTCCTTTTGTTGTCTAATTGCTCTGGCTAGGACTTCCAGTACTATATTGAATAGGTAGGGTGAGAGTGGGCAGCCTTGTCTAGTCCCTGATCTTAGTGGGATTGCTTCAAGTTCTCTCCATTCAGTTTGATGTTGGCTACTGGCTTGCTGTATATTGCTTTTACTATGGTTAGGTATCGGCCTTGAATTTCTGATCTTTCCAAGACTTTTACCATGAAGGAATGTTGAATTTTGTCAAATGCTTTCTCAGCATCTAGTGAGATGATTATGTGTTTTTTTTTCTTTGAGTTTGTTTATATATTGGATTACATTGATGGATTTCTGAATATTGAACCATCCCTGCATTCCTGGGATAAAGCCTACTTGATCATGATGAATGATTGTTTTGATATGTTCTTCAATTCCATTTGTGAGAATTTTATTGAGTATTTTTGCATAGATATTCATAAGGGAGATTGGTCTGAAGTTTTCTTTCTTTGTTGTGTCTTTGTGTAGTTTAAGCATACTTGTGGCTTCATAGAATGAATTGGGTAGTGTTCCTTGTGTTTCTATTTTGTGGAATAGTTTAAAGAGAATTGATATTAGTTCTTCCTTGAAGGTCTGATAGAATTCTGCACTAAAACCATCTGGTTCTCGGAACTCACTCTGTAGACCAGGCTGGCCTCGAACTCAGAAATCCACCTGCCTCTGCCTCCCAAGTGCTGGGATTAAAGGCGTGTGCCACCACCGCCCAGCAACTGCTGCTATTTCTTTAGGGGCTATGGGACTGTTTAGATATTTTATCTGCTCGTGATTTAACTTTGCTACCTGGTATCTGTCTAGAAAATTGTCCATTTCATCCAGATTTTCCAGTTTTGTTGAGTATAGGCTTTTGTATAGGATCTTATGATTATTTGAATTTCCTCAGTTTCTGTTCTTATGCCTCCCCTTTCAGTTCTGATTGTATTAATTTGGATACTGTCTCTGTGTCCTCTGATTAGTCTGGCTAAGGGTTAGTCTGACCATGGGTTTATCTATCTTGTTGATTGTCTCAAAGAACCAGTTCCTGGTTTTGTTGATTCTTTGTATAGTTCTTTTTGTTTCTACTTGGTTGATTTCAGCCCTGAGTTTGATTATTTCCTGCTGTCTTCTCCTCTTGGATGTATTTGGTTCTTTTTGTTCTAGAGCTTTCAGGTGTACTGTTAAGTTGCTAGTGTATGCTCTCTCCAGTTTCTTTTTGTAGACACTTAGAGCTATGAGTTTTCCTCTTAGCACTGTTTTCATTGTGTCCCATAGGTTTTGGTATGATGAGCCTTCGTTTTCATTAAATTCTAAAAAGTTTTTAATTTCTTTCTTTATTTCTTCCTTGATCAAATCATCGAATAGAGCCTTCTTCAGTTTCTATGTGAATGTGGACTTTCCATTGTTTTTGTTATTATTGAAGACCAGCCTTAATTCGTGGTGATTTGATAGGATGCAAGGGATTATTTCAATCTTTTTGTATCTGTTGAGGCCTGTTTTGTGATCAATTATATGGTCTATTTTGGAGAAGGTACCATGAGGTGCTAAGAAAAAGGTATAATCTTTTATTTTAGGATGAAATGTTCTATAGATATCAGTTACATCCATTTGGTTCATAACTTCTGTTAGTTTCATTGTGTCTCTGTTTAGTTTTTGTTTCCATGATCTGTCCATTGCTGAGAGTGGGGTGTTGAAATCCCCCACTATTATTGTGTGAGGTGCAATGTATGCTTTGAGCTTCAGTAAAGTTTCTTTTATGAATGTGTGTGCCCTTGCATTTGGAGCATAGATGTTCAGAATTGAGAGTTTATCTTGGTAGACTTTTCCTTTGATGAGTATGAAGTGTCCTTTTTTATCTTTTTTTGATAACTTTTGGTTGAAAGTCAGTTTTATTCGATATTAGAATGTCTACTCCAGAACTCTATCTGGAGTTCTGTAGGCTTCTTGTATGTTTATGGGTATTTCTTTCTTTAGGTTAGTCAAATTTATTCTATATTAGAATGGCTACTTCACCTTGTTTCTTGGGACCATTTGCTTGGAAAATTGTTTTCCAGCCTTTTACTCTGAGGTAGTGTCTGTCTTTGTCACTGAGGTGCATTTCATGTATGCAGCAAAATTCTGTGTCCTGTTAGCTTTCCAGTTTGTTAGCCTTTTTATTGAGTAAAATTGGGTGAGTATGAAATGGGGGCTAGATTTGGGAAGAGTTGGAGAAGAAGATGAATATAATTAAAATATAATGCATACAATTCTCAAAGGAGATACGTGTGTGTGTGTGTGTGTGTGTGTGTGTGTGTGTGCGCGCGCAAATAGGTAAAAATACAACCGCCGAGTCTGTTTTTGTTGTTTGTATATAGCATCTGGACTGAGCACTCTGCATTGGAAAACATTAAAGGGCATCCTTGGGCAAGGCTAATTCTCTTTTTCAAGACAGTCATTTGTTGTCCACAGTTCTTTGTCTGTGAGTGGGTCCTGGCAATATATTCCAACGTTTACATTAGCATGTGCATGGAAACTGCCATTGTTTATACAGCCATTTCTAGGACAGACTGTCTTTCAACAGACTTTCTTGTATACAATTTTCTAAAACCTCTTCTTCAAACGTGTTCCCTGAAGAGTAGATGCAGGAGCTGTGATGAACATGCATGCATTGGGGCTACGTACCTCACAGTATAGTTTTGGTTTTCTGTGATGGTCTCCATTTACTCTAAAGAGAGGCTTCAGTACCAGACACTAGAAACCTCTTTTTGAGTGGTTGGTTGAAGTAGTCCAAGTGACTCCCAAAATAATATAAGAGTATTATCATTATACTTCTTGGTTGCCTCTGAGGGCTTTAGTGTGGCCTGCTATTGCTGAAGGCACTATACTTAGTTAATCCCAGCACTTGGGAGGCAGAGGCAGGTGGATTTCTGAGTTCAAGGCAAGCCTGGTCTACAGAGTGAGTTCCAGGACAGCCAGGGCTACACAGAGAAACCCTGTCTCAATAAAAAAAAAAAAAAAGACACTATACTTAGGACACAAGACTCAAATGATTTGAGCTGGATTTGACCTGCAGTTTAACTTCCATGGTTCCGGAAAGTACTATGTCAGATGCCAAGGGAGAAATGCAACTAAATAATCATAACCAGCTTCAATACTCGTAAACCATTACAATGTCCAGCATGGCAACACATGCATAAAGATAGAGTATGTAGCTATCACATGTCAGTGGCAAAATATGGTTTTCTAATTGGATTTAAGGGCCACTCAACAGGGAGGGAATATGCCTGGCATTGGAAAACTAGCTTTCCATGGCTAGTGAGGTCATGAAAGAAGAAAATTTACAACTGTCCTAGACCAACATAATTTTTTACTACATTGTAAATATTACTTTATACCCACAAATAAGTATAGCCACTACCTCTAACCAAAGCAACCTTTCTTTACAGCAGCTGTGCTGTGTTTTTTTTACTAGAAGAGCTTATATTCCATAAAGAAATCATAAGTTATAACTTCCATGTAATGGGATCATCCATGGCTATTGTAAATGACATAGATTCATAAATACTGACATAGAAAGATATCCATGCTGAAATATAAGAAAGTCTGTTGCAGAACAACAAGTAAAGTACAATCTTATTTTGAAAACATATATTTGCTATTATATGTTTAAAAAATAAAGTCTGTGAGATCGCAAAGGAATTTGCTTAAAGTGGTTTATTTATGTTGTGGGAAAGCTTTGTAGTATAAGGGGACTTATGTTTTCTACTTTATATATTTTTCTGCTGTTTGGATATTTTAATGAGAATGTAGTCTGAATAAATAATGATGAAAGAGAGTTTATTCCAGCACAATCCTCTGAGAGCTTCATGTGCAGAATAGAATGGTTGCTCAGTACAATCATTCCTGCCATTCATCTTGAAAAGACAAAAGCCAAAACAGAGCCAATTAATTAACTTATAAATTATATCCATTGTACATGCAAAGCTGTTTACAATATTAAAAGACTTGAAATGGAACAATAAAAATAAGTAATATAAACTTAAACGACAGATTGTTCAGAAGGCAGGAGAAAGCAGCACTGGGAATATGGAATGACTTTGTTACTGGGTAGTTCAGCCCTTAGCTTTCTGGTACCTAATAGGAAAGATGCTGACTCTGTTTTCTGCATTTCAATTAAAGGCAAAAATACTACAAGACCATTTTTGCATGACATCTTGCATAGCTGACATTAAGTGATACATAGGACACTTAAAAATTATATATTTTATGAAATATTTAGAACCTCATGATTGAATGTTCTCTATTTGCATCAAGCCACCGTGTTTTTTTTTCACTAAAAGCTCTTCTTTGAGAAACTGAGGGAATATCTGGGGAGCTGACAGAAGGCGACTATCATCCTTGCAGCCATCTTGAGCCATATACCCTGACAAGAGGCTTGTTTACAATAGCCTACAAGAGCTGAGCATACTCTGATAACATCTTGTTTTAGATAGCCAGGATCTTCCCTTGGGTGTGTGAGACTTAAAGGTGTGTGATTTAAGGGCATGACTTAGAGAGATTTAGAGATAAGACCTAAGGGCATGACTTAAAGGCGTGACTTAAAGGTGTGGCTTAAAAGTGAGACTTATAAAAGGCAAGAGGCAGACAGAAGAAATCAGTAGGCATTAGGCACTGGGAGTAGGAACTTAGCACTTGGAGAAAGAACTTGGAACTGGGGAAGAGATTAGCAACTGGAACTAGGGTTAGGTGCTAGGAACTAGGGACTTGGAACTAGGGACTTGGAGAGAAGAAGAGAGACTGAAGAATAAACGGAATTGAATCACACTCTGTCTGGTCTCCATTCTTCGCGTCCGTCTTCACTCTCTCTTGCTGAACCCCGATCCACAGTCCGGAGCAGTTCGGGGCAGTGCGGGCTCTAACAGTTTAGCCCCTAAGGATTTTGGCAGTGCGGGTTACAACATTGATAGCGCAGTCCCTGACATTTTGGCCCCCAAACGTGGGGTAGTACAGTCCGCAACATTTAGGCATATACTTACCCAATGGTCCAAATAAATTATTTTAAACCTGTCTGCAAATAAGAATCCACCAGGGAGCTTTTAGAAATTTAGATTTTACCCTGCAGACCTTTGCTCTCTCTGTTACCCCGCAGACCCAATCTCTCAGGCTTGTTATTAGCACTGCAACAGTACTATCTGCAGCCTCCCTTCCCCCAACTCCATTCCGCTTGTTGATCCCACAGATCATCCCCTCCTGGTTTCCCTTTGCCAGTTCATTACTATGTCCCCCTCCAGCTTGGGCAGACATTCCCTGCTCAACCAGAGGCCACACCTGCCAGAAGACCAGGTAGCCTTCCCATAGACATTTCTTGCTCTCTTTGTTCCCCCAGCGACCCAATCCCTCAGGCTCATCCTAGCTGCAGCCTTCTTTCCCCTCTAACCAGGCTTTGGGGGGATTCCAGAGACCATCCCCTCCTGACTTCCTAGAAATCAGCACCTAGACCTATAATTACCCTAAACCCCCAAGCCTATATACCAGTGTAAAAACACTATCAATAACAGCCAAGACAATATGTGTCCACTAGAGCTCAACTATACTATTACAGCAGACCCTGAGTATTCCAACATAGCTGAAGCACAAGAAAAAGACCATAAAACCACCTTATGAAGATGACAGAGGTCTGTAAAGAGGAAATAAATAAATCTTGTAAAGAAATCCAGGAAAACACAAACAACTAGAGGAAATGAATATATTCCTTAAAGAAAGCCTGGAAAACACAAACAATTGGATGAAATGAATGAATCTTTTAAAGAAAACCAAGAAAAAAATAGTTGAAGGAATTGAATAAAACTGTTCAAGGACTGAAACTGGGAATAGAAGCAATAAAGAAGACACAAATTGAGGGTATTCTGGAAATCTAAGTTAAAAAAATACAGGAATTATAGGGACAACCATCACCAACAGAATAGAAGAGATGGAATAGAGAACCTCAGGTATTGAAGACACAGAGAAGAAAAAGATACATTGATCAAGGAATATGTGAAATCTTTAAAAATTCCTAACACAAAACATCCAGGAAATCTTGGATGCTATGAAAAGACTAAATCTAGGAATAATAAGAATAGAAGAAGGAGAAGAATTTCAGCTCAAAGGCCAGAAAATATTTTAAACAAAATCATGTGAGAATGTCAGGAGACATCTAGGATAGGCTAAGGCTAGCAGGTGATCTTCATGGAGGTGGCCCATCGTTTTGTGTGGTCTGTAGTGAGTGAGTTTGATGGTAAGGTTCCAGTGAGACTTCATCTCAGGATTTTTTTTTTTGCAGCTGATACACCTTTTCTTTCTTTATTAAATCAATATAATAATCTCTGGGCAGTAGCCTACCCTATTGATCAGATTTCTTACAGACCAACATAAAGATGAACTTTCACGAATTAATGCAGGTTAGATGAATTAATGATTCTATAGAAGTCCTGATTTGATTCAAATAATTTTAGAAAGAAAGTTTTAAGTTATGATCTTAGTTGCTTTGCTAGCAAGATGTAATAAAGTTAGAATCAAGAATAAAATGTGCCCAATTCCTCATAATAGTAAGTAAAGGCTGCAAAATAAGAAATACAGTGAGCTTTCATAATTACACTAAAAAGAGAAATAGGCTTGGGACAAATTTATGTTCAAGGAAAAACATTTAAGTCCAAGGATAAAGACATAGGTGTGCACTGTGATAAGACAAAGCCATGTAAAACTGCTTTGAACTTATAATGAGCATATAGAATGAAACACTGCTTTGAACTTAATATCAACATCCTTCCAAAATTCCCATTTTATATAACATTTTAACTCTGAGGTAAATTTCTAAAGAACTTTTTGTCTCAGAAGGTATAAAAAGGCCAGAGCAAAGAAATAAAGTTGGTTTGTTGGATGGTTTGACTCTGCCCCATCCATCCATCCATCCATCCATCCATCCATCCATCCATCCATCCATCCAT
>JANHMN010000005.1:5661212-5704458 GCA_030674055.1 Rhabdomys pumilio | reverse complement strand
CACACACACACACACACACACACACACACACACACACACACACACACGTCATTGGACACAGAGAAGTGGTTCTAGTGCCTGCATAAAGCCTTCACCCATACTGTCTAGTTTTTTTTAGGTTCAGAAAGGTATCCTGCTGTGCAGAGATTCATAGTCAGACATTATGTGGAGAGAGAGAGAGAGAGAGAGAGAGAGAGAGAGAGAGAGAGAGAGAGAGATTGGAGGTTTCCATTGGGTCGCTCCCCTTGGAGCTTGGGAATCCCAGTGGAAGGGGGAGGGGAAATACTATATGAATCAGAGGCGATGGAGGACAGCAGAAGGACTTGGTCCACTGAATCAATTACGCAGGGTGCATATGGCCTTACAGAGACTGAAGAGACAAGCATGGGGTCTGCAGGGGTCTGTACCAAGTCCTCTGTGTATATGTTGTGACTCTTAGCTTAGTGTTTTGGGTGACTACTAACTGTGGAAGTAGGTGTGTCTTTGACTCTCATCTGCCTGCTCTTGGGGCTGTTTTCCTCCTGTTGGTTTGCCTTGTCTAGCCTTGATATGAGGGGTTTTTTGCTTTTTCTTATTGTCTTGTGTTTGGTTGTTGTATCTTGGAAGCCTGCTCTTTTCTGAAGGTAGACAGAGGGGGACTGGATCCAGGAGAGAGATGTGGTTGGAGGGAGCTGGGAGGAATAAATGTAGGAGAAACTATGGTTGGGATGTATTGTATGAGAGAAGAATCTATTTTCAATTAAAAAATAGAAATCTAGATTTTATGCATCACAGTGGATCTCCAGTATGGAGCTTCAGAACCTGTAATTACAAATGTTCCTTGCATGTTCTTAAAAAATGTTTATGTTTATAAACAATAAACATAACCTTTTCCAGCATGTGTTTTATTTGTATTTAAATGAATTAAAACATTTTAATAAAGCCATGAATTATGAAACATTTCATTTGCATTAAAATGTGAAATAAAATATGAGCCTTAGGGATAATGAGATGGCTCAGTATGTTAAAGCACTTGCTTCCAAGCCTGAAGACTTGAGTTCAATCCCTGAAGACTCCAAGATGCAAAGAAAGAAGTGACTCTTTGTTCAAGCTGTCCTCTGAGTTCCACCTGCACTAGGTGTGGCACATGCATACCCTCCACAACACACAATAAATAAATTTAATACAAATGTGATCTCTGGAAATTTAATGTATGCAGGAGTTAATTTGGGGCTAAATTCCTAGACTTTCAAGTGGTAGCCTTTATGATTCACTGATATTAGAGGTTTTTCATGAAAGGATTTTATAGTACCTCGGGAAATTTAGTATTCAGGGTTCAGTGCTTATGAAGCCCTTGGAAGGGTGATAAGGTTGGTAGCTAGCAACCATACTTGTAATTAAATCTCTCACACTACAGCTGTTTCTGCTGTTAGTCCTCGTGTTCACAGAACTCACAGCCAACCATGACTCTTGACTAAGAGGCAGTAGCAGCAAGAGCATGGCCTTTTCCCCCAACTCTTCTCTACACTGTTCAAAGGCATTCATGGGCCAAAGAGAATTCATGTTTAGAATCCTAGCTGCAGAAGAGCCTGGGATTTCCTTTCTTATGAGTGAGGATAGTAGGAATACTGATGGACAAATCCTGGCAATAGTGAATCCAAAGTGCTAAGCTCAGCGATGGACCTGCTGAAGAAGGGCACTGAGACCCATCAATCATTGAGATGATGGCATCTATCGAAGAAAATGAGTGAGGTACTTTTCCTAGATACAGGTTCATGTAGAAAATAAAGGAAGTTCTGAGTAAATCAAGTCTTGAGTGAATGTATACTATTGACATGGGCACTGTCATTCCAAGGATCCCATTGACAGCGGGCAAAGCCTTCCCCAAGGCAAGACTGAGAATGACAGCAAAGCCTTCCTCAGGGGTCACAGTATGTTGACAGTGTGTGCAGAAAGTGTCCATCTTAGTTTCTTCTCTCAAATATTACAACCTGAAAACTGGTTTCTATAGAAATCATTCTTCTGAAGATTAGCTAAACCTGTGTTCTCATCTCTACTCTTATACAATGAATTCCACTTCCTTGTATGCTATATGCAATACCATCATCTCCCCATGTTGTTATACAACAAATACGATGAACTTCTGGTGTGCTTCAGCTTCTTGGTAAGAAAGCAGAGCTCCCCTAAACCGTACCTGTGTCTGAGTGTTTGTTTTTTCATTCCCTCAGCTCCTTCATCAGGTCAGTCCCAAGAGCTGTGCTGGACATGGCATGATCAGATAGAAATTAGTAAGTCCTGTTATAAAAGGCATGCCCCAAATAGAATTTATTATTGGCACTGACAGCCAAGACAAATATTTTCAAATAGGAATTTGTGAATCACAATTTTGCAACTAGACTCTAAATTCTGGTCATTGAACATTTGACTATTCTAGAGAAGGCCACAGAACAGAACTTTTCAAAGCTGAGTGTGGTAGTATAGGTATGTATGTATTCTAGAATACAGGAGGCAGAGGGAGAAGGAGTAGTTCAAGGCTCTGCTACATATTGATTTGTGGCTTGCATGAGTTACAAGATCCCGTTTCAAAATATAATAAAACCAAAAACCAAACTCACCCCTCTACCCGATTCTTCCTTCTTTTGTTATGTCATATCAATACTAGAGTGTGGAGTGTGTTTATAGTGCCTTATACATATTTCTGTAGTTCTTGGAATTCATTTTTTATTGTATAACAATAAGATTTTAACAGAAGAAACTGGACAAGTATATGAAACTCTCCTCTCTGCTTCTGAAACCCAAACTTCTCACAAAAATCTATAAAGATAAACCATAATAAAATGAACCAACTAAAACGAAATCATCATTTTCTAAGTATTGAAAAAGTCCAACTTGAGGCTGCAGGTGAAACTGGAGATGGTTAGGACTCTGCACAGCAGTTAGCAGGTGCATACTGATTTGTCTGTGGAGGCTCAGACATCTGTCCTGTTAGAGATAGGAAGACGTGTGTATATTCTATAGATGTATGTCCTGGGATTTGAGGCACTAGAGGGAATACAAAGTTTCTCATTGCTTTCTCCCATTTTCCTTCAGATTAGAACAATACCTCGACATTGATTAAGGTGGAAGATTTCAGGGTAGCATATTGTAGTCTCCTGCAGTGTGTTTTCTCTTTCTTGTTACAGTTAATGATCTTGTTCCATTTGACACATTCAGGGCATGGAACACCTTGTTCTCTTCCAGGGATGGGAAAACACAGGCTAGCAAGAGTAAGAAAGAAATCATTCTTGGGGTAGCCAGGAGCAAGGTCTGAACTGTGTGAAGCTGCAGGCAATGGCTGCCACATCTGTAGGAGTGTTTAGCTATAGACCACACCCCACCTGACACCACAGGCTCGAAGCAAGAAGGTCTTCTTTGAACTGAGGAGAGGACAGCAATTCCTGGACCTGGAATAAAGGAGTCTTGCAGCAATTCTTCGCCAAGATGAAGACATTGACCTCTTAAGCCGAGTTCAATCTTTGAATACGTTAGTCTTCTTCTACTCCCACTGCAACTTTCTTGAGGTTCTGTCACTTTGCCAGTTCCTTACCTTTCTTAGAATATAGCTTCAGTTTGGCCTCACATGACGTATTAGGGAATATCATAGTTTTGTTCACTATATGCATTTCTCTGGAGTCTCAAACCTCTATTTTCTCGCCATTGGTACTCAAAGTAAATTGTTGATACCACAGTTCTACAGACTGTTTTGGGACACATTGTTAATTAAAGGCAGGTAGAGCTGGCAGAGGACAGGCACTTTACTACTGGATTTTCAAGATGTTTTCATATGTCTGCATGTTGTTTCGAAAGTGAATTGAACTTTCAATATTTCTTGTTGAAGAAACATTTAATTCTATTAAATTTTCTGTTATAGATTCTCTATATGGGAGTTTTTTGGTTTTGTTGTTGGTTTATTTATTTATTTATTTATTTATTTATTTGGCATGTTCAAATCATGTTTTTTCCCCTTTGAACTCCTCCTTAAAGCAATTGAAGTTGCGACTTCAGTCTGAGATTTTCAGGACTGCCTGGGAGAATTAAAAGCCAGAAAAGATAAGGGGATCTACAGCTCACTGCCCACTTGGAGGTTAAATAGAGACATGTCTTAAAATAAGAAAAATACAACAGATAAACAAGCATTTATTCACTATCCTTTCTGAACCAGGTCTGGGTTAAAGACAAAGCTTCTTAGAAAACCAAGAAGATGGAGTTATAAGAATTGCCGCCAGCATTTGAATGATGGCATCTTGGAGTGAGTACTGTTCATTTATTAAACCGCCACTGCTCATTTTATCATTCCAGTATTAAGGGTGGGACAGGACCATAAATTGTCAAAATAAATGGTGAAAAGCACAATTCCCAGTCAGTCAATGAGCAATTCAAGAATAAAAATGACACAGTCACTTTTTCCCTTGGAACTTTGGTAGAGGTTTTTAAGCAAAGCACACTTAATGTTTGGAAGGTACTGTTTTTCTTTGTGAAGGGCTAGCTGAGGTTCCTTGATCAGGTTTAAGGCATTTAGAATCAGTAGCCTGATCTCATCTGGAGAAGGGAGAAAGGCAAGGGTCTCACCCTATCATTGGCATGGCAGAATAGGAAAAGCTACTTTCCTTTGCCAAATTTCTCCAGACAAAAAGACTACAGCTCAGGCAAGTAGGTTGCTCAGTGTGAATCACAAGCTGAAACAGAGTGCCTGGCTGAATATTAACTTCAGCTAAACACTGAGCAGGCTTTATTTTTATTTTTTATAACTATTTTACCTTATATTTACTGGGTATCTTAGTCTTTCATTTGTGAAATCTGACAAAGAATCAGTGACTAGTTCAGGTGAATTAGCAGGTGAATTGCTTATGGTAAGTTAATGGCTGGTAGCCAGAACTGTTTAGTCAGACTTCAGAGCCTGCTTGTTCTCTATTGTTCTGTGCTGCCTTGCATGCTTGCTGGGCAACCTACATTCATGGAAAACGTGCCTGAGAGAATGCACAAGGAAAAAGTTAGGATTGATATATTTTCTGCATTTAAGTGATTTGCCTTTTCAATAATAACAGAAAATGGAGTAGCAGTATCTTTTTTTGAGGGTTTTCTGTGTCCTTAGAGAGCAAGGTACCTGGTTAAATTTGGAAGAGGAAAGGGAAGGGGACATGATGTGATTATATTATAATCTCAAAACCCAGAAATGTTTTTTAAAAGCCTGAATCAGCTTACCTTCTAGAGGAATTTGACAAATGGTTTGTTCTGCTTTCCTTTCTGGAGTCCTCTAGAACTGCCCAGCAGCTTCATAGAGTGAGAGGTTAATTAGGTAGTGCTGAGAGCCTCTCACTGGGCTTCCATCTATTTTCATTTCTTCATTGGTTCATGGAGGTCAGACTATAAGGTTCAACTAAGTAAACACTTATGTCAGGTAATGGGTTTCAATATTAATTAGAATGCTTCAAGAGATAAAAATATAGATCATCCAGGCCGGGCGGTGGTGGTGCATGCCTTTAATCCCAGCACTTGGGAGGCAGAGGCAGGCGGATTTCTGAGTTCGGGAGGCCAGCCTGGTCTACAGAGTGAGTTCCAGGACATCCAGGACTACACAGAGAAACCCTGTCTCCTGTCTCGGAAAACAAAAAACAACAACAACAACAAAAAATAGATCATCCAAATAGCTTTCTTAAGTAAACAGTATACTTTTATGAATAAGAAATTTATAGATTCAACATTGAAAATGTACTTTTTGTAGGTATCCAATGTATTTGCATTGAAATGAAATGAACTTATGTTAATTGTATCACTGGTACTAATAAATGTCTCTACTATCATAATGACAAATATCTTCTCTCTTTGCAAAGTTTGTCATTTCTTTCTTTTTAGTTAAAAATTTGAGAACTTCATATATGAATAATTTTTTTCTTTTTTTATTGGATATTTTATTTATTTACAATACAGATGTCATCTCCTTTCTCCATTCCCCCTCCCTAGAAACCCCTATCCTATACCCCTCTTCTTTTATGCTTTTATATCATTTTGATTACATGCATGTATTAAGGTCAGTTCTAGGTTGAGGGTCTAGCAATACAATAGATACAAATAGTTGGGAAACAAGCAAGACAATAAACACAAATAGTCAAAGAAAAAGCAAGGCATTAAACCCAGTTATGTGAACACTCCCATGATCACTGTTTCTAAAGGCTTATCGGGATGACTAAAGTATCTGAGCCTACTTCCTTATCCTACCCCAAGGTCATTTTTCTGTCTGAAGCCCACTTCCTTGTTCTAGCCTAAAATTTAGAGTCCTGTCTGAAATTACTTCTTTGTTCTAGCCTAATATTGAGATTCCTGCCTGAGATTACTTCTTTGTTTTAGCCTACAATTTAGATGCCTACCTGGAATTACTTCTTTGTTTTAGTCTAATGTCAGATTCCTGCTTGAAGCCTACTTCATTGTCCTTGGCCAATGTCCTATTCCTGCCAAGCAGCCCATTTTCTTGTCCTTGGTTCATGTCAGCTTCTTGCTAAGCAGCCCTAAAGGCTCTCCACCTCTCCCCCTTTTTTATTTCATTAACAAGACTGAGCCTGTCTTAGGTCGTTCTGACAAGAATGCCTTCCTTACCCATCATGGAATATGTATTATCAAAGGCAATGCATTTCTGTTTTAAGTTGGTAAAGCTCTGTGCAGAATCTTACCTGTCCTTGGCTTGCCAGCCTGTTAATTTAATAACTCTGTCTGGGGGTCCATTTTCAGGTTCAAGCCATGTACTTTGGATGCCAACATGTTGATATTGTTAAAGATAAGCTTTAACATGATGGGCAGGAATAAAAGTATTTGAAGGATGAGAAGGGCTAGCCTGATCAAGCTATATATGCCATTCCTGAGGTTTGACAAAAATGGAAATACTGACCTCAGGCCATGGATAATATTATCAGCATTATCTGCAACATCAAAGGTCAACAGAGCAGCATTCTTTAAATTCATAATTTCAGTATGCAAAGTTAACATAGCCAAAGAGGCGTTAGGATTATGCCAAATATCCTACAGGTGTCTTTAATTTTTTTTTCTAATTATAATAACAATCATTGTGAATTTCAAAAGTAACACTACTCCAATGATATTTGTCATGACTCTTGGGATGGCTTCTAACTCTTGAATCCTAAATCTCCTTCAGATAATTTGAATGGGTTACAGAACATCATCCATTGTTCCAGATACCTATATAAATCTTTTTGTATACTCAATACATTAGTAACTTTTTTTTTTTGCTAAATGGTCAACAAAAATAGTTGTCTTAACTCCTTGTGTCAATACTATTACATAAACAGTGGTGCTAGCAATTAATGGAATTAAAGCTGTTATACCAGCAATAATCAAGCCTGCTACCCTCTTGCTTCTGCTTAAAGCCTAACTCACTTCTTCCAGCACTTTCAAGCTTTTTTCAGAGAATCAAGGTTTTCTAATACTCAGGGCTGTGAGATGAAAGCTGGTTGATAGAGCCCTGTAATAGACATGCCAGGTTTCAACACACTAACATAATTGGAATTTATACAGTCAATGCAACTTACAATAAATATTGTAGAAGAGACAAAACCAATTTTAGCTTGACAATTAAAAGAGCCTTAAAACATGCACTAACCCTTGTTTGAAATCCAGATCCAGTTCCGACATTGTGTCTTGCTATCCTAACATAATAGCGAGCTATAGCTAACTTCCAAATATGTCTCTGACAAAGTCCAGATCCAATCTTCCAAAAGTAGACTGTTATTTCCCATATCAGATTGATTTCTAGACCAGTACATGATTGAGTCCTAATAGCTGGTCACCTTTGAGAAGAATACATGAGCCATGATTTCTCCTTTTGATTCTTTTAAAGGTCTAAAAACTTGAGGCAAGGCAGTTTGTCCCATCAGGGGTATATATAGTCAAGCAAAGGTGGATCAGGAACATATGTCCAATATAGCTCCCCAGTCACCATCGTCAGGGCACTCAGCAAGTTCACAGGTTAGCATCATTCTTTGTCTCAGCAACAGTATGTCTTACCAATCTTTTTAAAGTTCCATGGGCCTCTTCCACAATACCTTGTCCTTGAGAATTCTACTAAATCCCCATAATAAATTGTTGACAAAAAGTCTCAACTGCTCAACTACAATTTCCAGATCCATTATCTTTATTTTTATTGGATATTTTATTTACATTTCAATGTTATCTCTTGTCCAATTCCTCCCCCCCCAAAACACCCTTCCCCCCTTCTCCTATTTCTATGAGGGTGTGCTTCCACCATCCTCCCATTCCTGCCTCCCTGTTCTCGAATTTCCCAACACTAGGGAATCCAAACTTTTAGGGACCAAGGCCCTCCACTTCCACTGATGCCTTACAAGGCCGCTGTCAACTACCTATACAGGTGGAGCCATGAGTCCCTTCCTTTGTGTTCTCAGTCTGGAAGTTTAGACCCTGGGAGCTCTGGTTGAGTATTTTTATATGAGTAATATTTCTACATCACTCCCACCCTTTCCTCTACATTGCCTCCTACTTCCCATTTCTCTGCTTTCTTCCCAAATTCATGAATTTTTCTTCATTATATGCATACATACGTACATACATACATACATATGTACATACACCACACACATACACACGACCTACTTAGTCAATTTAATCTTGGTTGTATGTACATATATCAGCTGACTACTGGGATTGGACAACCTACAGAGGAGCCACTTGACAATGTTTTTCTAGGGGTGAGGCCTTGGAGAATTTTCCTGGTTCACATTGCTGTGTTAACTAGTGTTGTACTTATTCTGTTCTAGTTTAAGAAACCATTCTGTTGAGATTTCATGGGAGCATTTTTCCTGTCCCATGTATGGGGCACTGTCTATCAGCAAGCATCCTGGTTCTCTGGCTTTTAAAATCTTTCTACACCCTCTTCCATTATTTTCCATGAGCCTTAGAATTAGGAATCTCATTGCAGGTGCATATACCACTTGAAGTTAGGCATTCCACAGTCAATTATTCTTTGCATGTGGGCCAGTTGTGTGTCTCTGTAACAGTCTTCTTTGATGAGGAGTATAACTGCAAGTATTTAGAATACAATTAGAAATTATGATGGTTTGAGGAAATGGCAATTGGAGGTTTCTCTCTCGGACATATGACTTTTCCAGCTATGGGCAGTTAGGTAAATTTGCAGTGCCAGGCATAGATTCCCTTCCACCGAGTAACCTTAAGCACAATTAAACAATTGTTGGTTACTACAAAGATAAAAATACTATTTTACCATTGTGGGTATCTTGGTTGTTCTAGTCATTGTGGTGATTCATAGCCTTTACTGACAGTTAAGATTAATTGCTTCTTTCTCTTGGCAGCTCATATAGCATCTTCCAATCCTATGAGACAGTCAGTATTCACATTACTCCCTCTGTAGCATTTGCCATATACTGTCTTCTCTCGAGTTTATTTTCTTCTCTCTTCCCATAGTACTTATCTACATTGCTGGTTTCTTGCAGACTTTAGAATATTGGATGTGGTAACTTAGGCCAAGAAATATCAATACTATATAATCCTTATTTTCAGATCATAGCTCTGAATCTTGATGTTTCAGTGAGCTTATAACCTGGAAAAGCACTTTTAACATTAAAATCTTCAGTTTGCTTTTGGTCATTATTAATGAAATTACATACATGAAAATGCCTTGCAAAGAAGACAAAATAGAGTATCTATTAAATAGTATCTTTTGAGGTAGACTGTCATTATCTATTCCATACTGACCACTGCACATATATTTTTAAAGCCTCTTTTTACATTCATTTTATAATTTTCAGTTAGATTTGTACAAACTTAGCTAATTAAGGTTAGATAGGATCTCTAAATATTTACATCATTTAAACTTTCAGGTCAGTTGCACATAAAATTTTTGTACCACTTGTCGTATTCATGCAACACTGTATTTCAGATTATAAGAGTTGGTATATGGAGGTGTATTCTATTTATCTTAACATCTACATGCTGTTCTCAGACACAAACCAACCACACTTTTATTTACCCATTACTTCTATAAATAGTCACTAATTTGGGGTATATTGTAAATAGTACTATTCATAGTTCTTCATTATTCATATATTATTGTACACAAGTGTGAACAATAATATATGATATGTAGAATCTAATAATAATAGATATGTAGAAGTGATCAATTTCATGATAACTATAATTACAACTACCTAAAGCAATACTATATATATATTGTATATGGTACATAGACACAGAGAAAAAAAATAACAACATGCCAACTTTAACAGAGTGGTTACTTTAGGGAGAGGAAAGCATAAGGAAAGAGGCATGAGCTTCGAGCTTGAACTGTATTAAGGTTGGAATATGAAATATTTCCTACCATTTCATGTATTTGCATACTTGTTCCCTGACTGGTGGCTCTCTTTTAGGAGGCCATGGATCCTTTAGGGAGTGGGACCAAGCTGGAGGAAGTGGAACCAGAGATGGGCTCTGATGATAAGCTCCAGCCTCATGGCAAGACAATTCCTCCATCCAGGTTCCTAAAAGAGGCGGCTGAGGAAGAGTATTTGCCCCTGTCTAAGTCTCCAAGTGGTTGAAAGTCCTGCCAAGCTATGACTGTTAGGCCCCTTGACATTTAGGCGGGGCAAATGCCTGCTCACAGTTATTCAGCTTGAAAATAAAACACTGACAAGAATTTCCTGCCAGTTCTATAGCCCCAAACACAAGGCAGTTCCAAAATGAGGGTGAAAGGCACAATGATCCATCCATACATCCTGAGAGTAGAATTTCCTTCTGGAATTAAATGAAAGACTGTCTTAACAATATAATGTCACCAACTAGGGACTGTGGAATAAAGTACTAAATCCGAAAATGTAGTTGTTGACTAAAAAACAATAATCACAATAGAAGACAATGATAGAAACCTGGAGAATATAGGCAGATAGAAATCACTTTTGTCCCCAACCAGAAGGGCTTAAATTATTTAGGATTTTATAGTTTCTGAATATTACCCAATCACTAATTAATTAGAGTAATTCAGCAAACTGGACAGCCCTTTATTATGGTTTGCTGACCAAAGCCTAATCAATGCAGAAACCATTTTACTTGAGCTAAAACCACACTTGTGGAAACATTCTGCTTTATATTCTACTGTCACATATATTCATCCCCTCTATTGTGCCTCATGGATCAGATTAATCTACCAATATTAATAACAGAAGCTAAATTAAAAAAAGATCCTAGCCAGTCATCCAAACTAATCAGCAAAGAATGAAAATGTTGCTTTGCATCTCCGTGTTCTCAGAGCACAGCAGAGAGCTTTGTCCTGGTTGCAAATCTGACCACGTAGGAGAAATTGGATAAAGTGGCTTTTGCACATGCAGTGATATCATTGGGTCTGGTCACTGCTGTGCTTCTTTGCCAACAACTGCTATTGAACATTTGCCACCTTCCCTGCTGTTGCAGAGGCTCAGATTAGATGCAGAGAGGCCAGCAGTCCTGCAACTTCATCTGGTGGCTCAGCAGGTAGGCAGGAACCAAGCAGTAAGGGAGAGGGAGAAACCTCTGAAGTCATCAGTTTGAACACCCTGCCTTGAACAGGCAAGTCCGAAAGGGAGGGGTGTAAGTCAGGCTCAAAGTCAGAAGGAGAAAGAGAACATCCTTTGGGAGCAATTTGGACTAAGAGAGACACTCTTCCTATGGGACGGTGTAGGATGCAGAAGTTCAAATGTGGACATAATGGACATTTTGGTCAGGGTGATTTGATTCTTTGTTTCAGAGTTCTATGCATTGCAGGATGTTTAACAGCACCTCTGATTCTTTACAGTAGCAACCCCATATTAGTTACTTTTCTTTTTGCTACGGAAAAAAAAAATCCCTGACAATAGTAGCTAAAGGAAGGAAGATATTGTTTTGTCTCAGTTAGAAGATAAGGTCCATCATGCATGGGGAGGTAGGTGTCTGGGTTGGGAGAGAGCACAAGAGCATTAAGCAGCTGATTACATTGCATTTACAGTTAGAAATCAGAGAGTAGAATGCTAGTTTTCAAGTTCTTTCTCTTTTTATCTCCGCTCCAATTAAGTCTAGGACCACAGCCTATGAAATAGTAATGTCCACATTTAGTGTGGGCTTTCCCACCTTAATTAACCTACTCTAGACCTTTCTTCATCCACATGCTCAGAGGTTTTTGTCTATAGTAAGTCTAACTCTCATTAATCTTTATTGACAAACAAAATTACAACAACAACAGGTTAGACAGCAAAAGTATCCTGGGGTACCTAGGGCCTGCAAATTAAGCCCGATTGAGAACCACCAGGAGAGCACATGGTGAACATTTTAGTAGCCTGCATTTAGAATTTTTTATATCAAATGATCCTAATTATGCTCTATTACAGTCTAATTGTGACTTCTCATCAATATATGGTGAGATCTAGTCTGCAGCCTTTCAGAATGTGACCTTATTTGGAAGTGATGCCTTTGTCCATATCAATACCTAAGGTAAGGGGGTAGTAGGAAAGGGTGTCTAACCAAGCTTGAATTTTTTTGGTAAGAAAGTGGCTATGTGAGCGCACATGCAGGGAGAATGATATGTGATGACAGAGGCATATTGTACTGAATGCTGCACATGACAAACAACACAAGTCAAGACAGGGGCATACTAAGAGAAAGTGTAGAATAACACCTTGGTTTTATGCATTGAGCCTGCAGAACTAGTAGACAAGACATTCCTGTTGTTTAGCTGCCTAGTCAGCTATACTTTGTTCTTGCAATCTAAACAAATTAATACAATCCCTTTGCTAATGCTTATTTGTCACCAAACACAGGACATGAGGTGGTTGTTAGGATTGCTATACTGAGCCATAGCACCTGACTCTGAAGCAACCAGAGAGAGACCTGCTGGCCATTTCCAGCCTGAACCTCTTTTCTTATCTCCCTTTAAGTCAATTCCCTCAAATTGGCTATTTCTGTGAGCCTTCCATTAAAGGTTGCAGACCCTTTAATATACAATCCTATACATTATATATTCCTATTCCTTTTTTCTCTTCTGCATTTTTTTTTCATTCCTTAACCAAGGCCAGTGTTTAAGAATAATGGAGAAAGCATTCTTCACTAATATATGAGAAGCATAAAGCCATTCATTATTTTATACATCAGAGTGGAATGGTAGCAAAGTTGGAATCTCAAATGCCTTGGATGTTTCCTTTCTTTCAGTTTTCATTCCTGAAAAATGTGGTTCACAGGGCACAGTGAGATGGCTTAGTGGGTAAGGACACTTGTCACCAAGCCTGGAAAACTGAGTTCAATCTCCTGGACCTACATGGTGGAAAGGGAGAACACTTACAAATTGTCCTTCTAAAGTTCAAAAGACACAAAGAGAAAAGGAAAGATGGAAAAGTATTCAAAGAGACCAATGACATTTTAAAATTCCTTTTTGTTAAAATTTATACCTGAATCCTATTGTAGTTCTATGTTTAGTTTTTTAAGGAAATTCCATACTGTTTTTCATAATGACTACATCACCTTACATTCCTACCAGCACTTTGGCACCCTTTCTCCATCTCCTCACTAATATAGTTATTTGTTATCTTCTTGGTAGGAGGCATCCTTATGGATTAAGGTAATATTTCATTGTGGTTTTGATATACATTTTCCTGATGATTAGTGATGTTTGACATTTTTATGTCTTTTTATAAGAAAATATTAAATGAGATTCTTTGCATATTTTAATCCTACTTCTAGGCATACATGCAAAAGGACGAAAATCACTACACTTAAGAAGTATCTGGACTCCTATATTCATTGCAAGGTTTTTTAAACCATATGCAAGACGTAGAAACAGCTTACATGTTCATTAACTGATAAATGAACAAAGAAAACATGGGGTCTATGAACTCTAGTATTCACTCACATAAAGGAAGAAAATTCTGTTATATATGACCATTTGGAAGTATCTTCAGGACTCTCCTAAAAGAAATAAGCCTGACACAGAAAAATATTATGATAGTACTTATATACACATTCCAAAATCATTTTAGAAGGAAAGAACATAATGTTGGTAACAAGTGCGTAAAATGGAGAATGTTTGCTAACAACACAGCTGAACTGTGGGAATAGTGTAACTTGAGGATGCTAGTTAATAATGCACTTTGTACATGGAATTTGTGCTAAGACAGAACTCATGTTTCGACCACATACAGGCACACTGAAACCTATGTGAAGAGACGGATAGGTGAATTCATGTGATTAATCATTCTGCAATGTAGGCATATATATCCAAACAGTAATTTTTACATCTTAAGTGTGTAGATTCGATACTAGTTACATCACTGTTGCTGGAATAAAACACTACAACAAAGGCAACTTTAGAAGAGTTTACCTTGGCTTGTGATTGCAGAGTGTAAGAGATAAGCATGACAAGGAGTCACGGCAGCAAGTATCGGGCAAGGCTGCAGGAGCAGGAAGCTGAGAGATCACATCTTTAACTGATAGCTCCAAGCAGAATGAAGTGGAAGTGCCATGAAACTATGTAATCTCTCTCTCTCTCTCTCTCTCTCTTTTTTTTGAGACAGGGTTTTTCTGTGTAGTCCTGGCTGTTCTGGAACTCACTCTGTAGACCAGGCTGGCCTTGAACTCAGAAATCCACCTGCCTCTGCCTCCCAAGTGCTAGGATTAAACGTGTGCGCCACCACTGCCCGGCTGAGACTATATAATCTTAAAGCCTACCCTAGTAATGCACTTCCTTCAGCAGGGATACAGCACTTAAAGCCCTAAACAGTGATACTGACTTGGAACCAAGTGTTCAAATAATCAAGCCTATTGGGAAAATTTCTCATTTAAACCACAAAACCATCGTATTTGTCAATCTCACCTAAAGAAGGCTTCATAACATTAAAGAAGTAAGACAGGTGAAACTAAGAAAACATTCAGTATAGGCCTTAGACACATTCAGAGTTCTGCAAATTGACTTCAGTGCCTCCCAGACATTAGAATTATTTCCATATACCAAGTCTGAGCGAGGTAGACAGAGGAAAGAAAAATGCAGTGGGAACCAGGACATGATTAGCAGGAACTCATACACAAGCTGTTGTCAGTCCTACTTCTCTATTAATTTAACTTATTCTGTCTTGGAAGAGCTGCTAGTCACACAGCCAGATTTGCCTTTTGCAAACAGTCTATCTTTGGGGATGGTTCAATTCAGCATGTAATTTCACAGAAAGTATGTACAAAATGTATCTTTAATGCTATTTAAAAGGAATATGCATGGCTAAAACAAATAACAACAAAACAGCAATCAAAAAACCCCTCAACTTCCACCACAACCACCACCACCACCACCACCACCAGCTCCACCACCACCACCATCATCACCACCAACAACAAAAGGACCAGGAAAACTTTTGCTGATGTGAATCAAGGTAGAAAAACCTTTGACATAGGATAAGTTTTCTGATTTATCAGGGAAGGCTCAGTATAATCACAACAAACTCTATAAGAGGGAGACAAGAGGTGTAGAGTCAGACAGACTTGGTAATGCTCACTCTGTTAGTTTTGCTTCTCTAGAAGAACAGAACCAATAGAATAACTGTATATTAAAAGGGGATTACTAGATTGCTTTATGGGATACAATCTGAGTAGTCCAACAATAACTGTCTCAAAGTGGACAGTCTGAGAACTCAGTAGTTGTTCAGTACATAAAGCTGGGTGTCTCAGCAGTGCCATTGTGACAAAGAAGGCCAGAAGATTTTTGGAGAACCACTGTTATTCAGCCCATATTGGAACCATAAAGAAACTGGGTTATGAGATCAGTGAAGGAACATAGCAATGACAAGCAGACATTTTATCTCAGCAATGGAAAGTTAACTCATTCTATAAAATAGCATAAAAATATTCCCAAGTCCAACGATTCTGATAGTAAATAGAATAATACGCTGAAAGATATAGCACAAAATAAATATCAAAAAGAAAATAAGGGCCAGAGAAGTGACTTAGAATCTAAGAGCACATGATGTTTGTTCTTCTAGAGACAATTTACTGAGACTTTGTTTAAAATAAAAGAAATGTAAGAGGAGCTGAAATTGTACCTTAATAGGAAAGCACTTGCTTAGGATGAGTGAATGCCCTAGGCTCGACCCATCCTAGTGCTGCAAAAGAAAAGGAAGAAACTTTCTAAACAAGCAGCAAAAGTGCCAAAAGAATAAAAATAGTTTTTAGTTTTCACAAGGTTAGTGAGTGGCAGACCTGAGACTCGAAGTTGGAGGTTCCAATTATTAATAGAAGCCTTTCCTACTAAATCAGCTCTTCTAGTAACTCATTGATTTGAACATGGTTATAGGTACCAGTAGTTGGTAAAACAGAGTTGTATAAATTAGTTTACAATTTCTGTGAGTGTAGCTTCTTCTTTTTTAAAACTTCTTAACTTTTAATTATGTTTATGTGTGCATGTACATTTGAGTGTCCCTACTTATGGAGACCAGAAGTGCCAACCCCCTTGCAGCTGAGGGTATGGTTTTCATAAGTCCTTAGTTTCCTAGATGGTACTCAACATAATCCTGGTTGCTTTCAAGCTGTCTGTTTCAAATAGTAGTTTCTATCTAGATTCTTCTTCCCATTCTCTTCCCAAATCATCATGTAAGTTAACAGGCTCATCTAATGCTATAGAATGAGCAAGGAAAGGCGACACTAGCCTTTGATGTGGTATAGAGCAACCTCTATAGTCTTTTTCCACTATTCCTTCCCATATGGCATTCTGTGACATAGCTGTTTTCTTACCTGGCTTCATGTTTCTTCATCCTCTTCTCACAACACCATGCATCTTTTGGGCTAAATCCAGTAACTTTCTGTAAGTAGTAGTCAGAAATCTTCCTTTGGCCTGTTTCAGAGTTCCACTTTGCCCATATCACCTCCAGCACCTATTTTCTTTTTAAAGATTTATTTATTTATTCTATGTGAGTTCACTGTTGCTTTCTTTAATCAAGCACACCAGAAGATCACATTATCGATAGCTGTGAGCCACCATGTGGTTGCTGGGAATTGAACTCAGGACCACTGGAAGAGCAGTCAGCACCTCTTAACCACTGAGCCATGTCTCCAGCCCCTCCAGCACCTATCTTTAAGGTGCCTGTGCTATGGTAGCACTTCTCTATGTCTCTATGCCAGTGAAGTCACAGTGTGCTCGCTCTCTCTCTGTCTCTCTGTCTCTCTGTCTCTCTCTCTCTCTCTCTCTCTCTCTCTCGCTCTCTCTCTCTCTCTTTCTCTCTGTGTGTGTGTCCATGTGCGTGCATGCATGTGTGTATGTGTGTACACACACGTGTGTGTGTGTGTGTGTGTGTGTGTGTGTGTGTGTGTGTAAGGTACTGTTTGTATATAAAAATGTCAAATGAAATTTTAGAATATTATAACACAAAGTCATCTAGATTCAATTATCAACTATGTGGAATTGAATTATGCTTTGTAAAGTTTTGGAAAATTCTGATGTTCCAATAAAATTACTTAATTTCATCAAGCCTTGGTTTCTTACTGTAAAATGCAAGTTATCAGGATAGACTCAGATTTAATTTTGTAGGGCCTACCTTTATACAGTTTGGAGATTCTTTCAGGATAAATAAATAAATAAATAAATGATAAAATGTAGTTAGGTATAAGAAGACATATTTGCTTCATTAATGCCCAGTTAATACAATTATGGGACAATACCAATTGTTACCCACCTCGGGACTGGCAAGGAGCTCAGAGGTAATTAAAGTGAAAGTGTATTATTTTGCCAATGCTGGGAAGTGAACCAACCACCTGCCTTGGCATTTAAGGCAAGCACTCTAGCACTGAGCTGTATCTTCAACACTTGAAAGTGATTTCTAGAGCATGGACTATGGTATGAATTAAGACCTGCTTCAGATTGGTCAATTTGATGTCCTATATGGGCGTTCCAGGTCCAGATATTTGTATGTAAAATATTTTAAGTTGTTTATTTTCTGAAAGATGTTCCTCAGTAATCTTTCAAGTTATAATTTGAATGTAAAAAGCAAATTATTTAAAAAGGAGACCTTTTAAACTTTTAATTATTTTTAATGTTTAATGTTTAAATGTTACATATAAAGTAATGGGTTTCATTATAGCATGTTTATAATATGCATGTCATTCTTCTGGGTTTTATTTATCCCCTTCTTCAACCGTCCTTCCTCACTGCTGCTGTTGGCTCCTCTTGCTTGCCCCTTTTCCCTCCAAATATCCCACCCTCTGCTTTCATACCATATGTGTTTACTTTCCTTTCTTCTACTTCTCTTAAAAATTTCTTCCTTCATTTGTCATGGTTTAAAAAAAGATTTATGATGAAGATGAGCACTGCATAAACTGGAGCCAACAGAAATCAGACTGTTTTAAAACAGGTATAGCAAAAAAGAAATTGGCAGGACTAGGGGAAGGACAGTGGGTTTTCTTTGTATGATAAAATGTGGGCACTGTTCAGAGTAAACCAGGAATGGAGGGTAGGAAATCTTGTTAGAATGTAGCTTCACCTTGACTCATTGTACAGACTTTAGCTGGTGTCTTATCTGGTCTGGACTTTATTTTCTTGTACATAAAATGAACTCCTAGATAGTTCCCAAAGTTACTTCCTCACTGACTTTAAGAAGTTTTCTAGTTATGGCTTGGAATTATTTTGATATAGATTTTAATTTTTACTTATGAATAATGTAAAAATACAAAAGAAGTGAAGATAGAAGTTAGAAACTCACATTTAAATGCCTAGCATTTAAAAATGATTATGTGAATATCAGTTGAAGCAAAGTGATAATGAGAGTTATGAGTAAAGAAGTTGATCAATGTGTGTAAATCAGATAATATAAAATGATATAAATACTTATCTATTTGTGAATAAAAAGTGGTCCAGAAGGAAACTAGTGCATAATACTATAGCATTATTGCACTGAGTTTGAGTGTGTTCTTGATCCCTCCACTTTCTTGACTTAATAGTAAGGAGAATCCTGTTGCTGTTTGGACAAACTATAGGAAAGAGAAGGCTCTCATAAACTGTGTTGCCTTTGAATACTGGCCATAACTCCAAGCTGGGAAGCTGCTCATATGTGACAGTGAGTCTAGCCTATCAGCCCATTGCTGTTGTCTTATAAATAAGGCTAAACAAAAGAATGGGTAGTGGGTAGAACATATGGATATTTCAGCCACAGTTATACACCTACATCTGTTTTTCTCATGTTATAGCTAGTAAGCATGAGGCTCAGAGCAAACACAAGGCCATTGGCAGGAAATGGTGACCTCAATCCTTCTTCAGCATCAAGAAAGAACATTAATGGTAAAGACTTAAAAAAACAAGAAATTCAGAAACTAAAAAAGGTCTGCTGGTACACACCCCTAATCTTGGTACTTGAGAGATGGAGGCAGAGGTATCAGAAGTCAAAGCTTAATTTTTACTTATATAATAAGCTTGTAGCCAGCTTGGGGGTATATGAAACCCAGTTTAGCAAAAAGAAAAGAAAGATACCCCAAACAATAGGATGATAATGGTTATATAGTTGTACATTTGTTGTTGGTAATTTTTATTAGGGTAAAAGAATTGCTCACATTTAGATAGCATTTTAAAAGAATTTTGTTTGGATTTTGTCAAATGCTTTTTTGTGCATCCATAGAGATGATCATATATTTTTTTCTGTTTTATTGTTAAATAGTCTAGTTCATAAATAGATTTGTGTTCTAATGCTTTTTCTCAAGTACCAGGTAATTTTTGTTCTTGAAACAAAGTTATTTTCCCTGTGTCTTTAACACAGGACTTTTGATTAGAGTAGTGGACCATGCTGTCAGTCTACAGCTACCTCAAGGACAATTAACTAAAAATATCTGAGCATATTAAATATTAAACAATAGGATATTTTATCTTCATGAGTTTGAATCCTTCTGGAGGAACTCTCTTGAGAACTGGAAACAAGTTTCCTTGTGCTCAGGAGCCATTTCTAAGTCAGCTTTCAGAGGTCTCAAGAACTGTATGTCTCCGGACCCCCCAACCCCTCAGAGACACAGTTCTTGAGAGACTGCCCCACCTGGGTATCCATCCCATGTGCAGTCACCAAAGGCAGATACTATTGTAGATTCCAGGAAGTACATTCTGAGAGGAGCCTGATATAGCTATCTCCTGAAAGGTCTGCCAGAGCCTGACATATTCAGAGGCGGATGCTCACAGCTAACCATTAAGCTGATCAAGGGTTTCCCAATGGAGGAGTGAGAGGGAAGACTGAAGGGGCGGAAAGGGTTTGTGGCCCCATGAGGAGAGCAACAATACCAACCAACCAGAGCTCCCAGGGCCTAAACTATCAGCCTGAGAGCACACAGGAAGGGGACCCATCGCTCCAGCTGTATATATAAGGAAGGATGGCCTTGTAGGGCATAAGTGGAAGAGGAGATCCTTGGTCCTGTGAAGACTAGAAGCCACAGTGTGGGGGAATTTGAGGGCAGGGAGTGGGTGGGTGAGTGGGGGCACACCCTCATAGAAGCAGGAAGAGGGGAGAGGGGATAGGGGGTATCTGGGCAGGGGGAAATGGGAAAGTGAATAACATTTGAAATGTAAATAAATAAAGTATCCAAAAAAAAAAAAAAAAGAACTGTGTGTCATGAGGCTTACCCGACTTTTGAGTAATGTGATTATAGTTTATTTAATTTTTTTAGAGGAAATCCTTCTAACTTTATGGGTCTTTTTAGGTGGATCTAAGTCATTGTTTTAATGTAGAAGAACAGAGGCAAATTTCTGGATAGTTTTGAAATTATTTTTTGTACTGAATTAAAAAAATATATCTATTCAGATTATAATATAGTCACAGCATTTTTATCTTCTCTTTCTTCCTTCTAAGTCCTCCCTTATACATCTCCCTACTCTCCTTCAAATTTATGGCTTCTTACTGTACTAATTGTTGCTGCATGCATACATGTATGATTTTACTAACTGTTGTTGCACATACATACACACATGTACATGTGTGTGTATAAACACATGTATATTCCTAAATATAACCAGTTCAATATATATAATGTTACTTGTTTGTATGTGTTCAGGAATGACCATATGATTTTGGATAATCAATTGTTGTGTTCTTGAAATTTTAAAGAGGGCAATTGATACTTGATAGAACGGACATTATCTTAAACAGTCACAATAATAATGAGAGTATGGTCATTCTTGTCATAGTTAACTCTTGTTCGAGGCAAGAAAACTGCTGTGGAATAAAGAAATAGACCACACGTGTATTTATTTTTAGTGATCTTAGAAAAGAGATTCTCTAAGATACTGGGAATATGTCTTATACACTTTTGCAATAAAAACTTGGCAAGCATCTTTGTATTTGACAGTAGCTGGTTGAAAGAGGGAAAAAAGACATCCCTGAAGAGCTTGAGATTCTTATAAAAGAGTTTATTTAGACATCTCCACTAGACAGGGCAGAAGTGCTCACATATTGTGGTATTTGCCTCATATATCCAATACCACAAAACTCTGTCTTTAATATCTAGTACAGGAAAAGAATTTTAAAAATGTTATTTAGTGTATTAAAACACTGCTGGCTTTTTATCCTACTTTTATGCTCAGTTTAAATGATGCACTTCATAAAAATCTTTATCAAAATTGCATGCTTATGAGGAGATGTGACTTTTTATGTGTCACTACCATTCCTTGAATAGAATTCTGTGACATAATTTCTTGTTTATTTATTTACTTTTATCCTCATGGCCCAATATCTGGCAAATAACAAGCTTCAGTGACTATTAACTGAATGGTAGAATGAATTATCTATAAGTAAATGTTTTTCACATGTTTCTAGAAAAAATATATATCTGATTGAGTTGCAGCATATTGGATAGCTCATATGATATATGTCCTTACAGAAGTTTGAAATGCATTTAGAATTTTTTGATAGAGACAAAAGCAAGGGAAAATGAAATGAAGAAAACATTAAAGATAAATCACAGAGGCAGAAGAGGTTAACTATAATTTTATAATTGTTAAGTTCTTATCCTTGAGCATGCATCAGGATTTGAATTGCATGTAAATAATGTTGAAAATATAGATTAGAGCTATTTTATAGAAAGTTGTTTTTTGAATAAGTTTAGTATTTTGTTTTAGGGGTAGGCTAAGCCAATCTGTTATGGAAGTAATTTGATCAGAACAACTGCCTTGGGAAAATTTCTCTAAAAGTAGGTAAAAAGATGACTTGATGGAAGTAAGGAATTGGGAGCAGAGTAGAGACATAGCAGAAAGGTGACCAGTTGGGAAGTAACTCCAATCATCTAGCTTTCAGTACTGCTTCAATACTGGTGAGCACTACCTTTTAAAATGTAAATCATTTTGGATGAAAATCTCCCTAAAACACATTATACAGTCTTTGCCTTCCTACAGAGAGATTCCCTACACATAATGCATCCCCTTGACGACTCCAGCTTATCATTCTGAACATCAGTGATTGCACTGGGCTGTAACACAGTGTGCTCTCATGGGTATGGAAGTGTAAAGAGCTTTTTGCCCAATCCTAAGTGCACCAGAACTCCTGTGAAAATTAAGTTTTGTGTCTCCAATTGATAACATTTCTGACTCTCTCTTGCCAGCTCCTCTCTTCATTCTAATTGGCTGATTCTAATCTGCAATGGGCTGGAAAACTAGATATAATTGTGTGTAATGTGAGAGTAAATGGAGTATGGGCAGAGCACACTTCTATGAATAAAGTCTATAAGCTTTGGGGACATGGACTCTTCCCCAATTATTTAGGCTGCTTGCAGGTCTTTCAATGGACCCTGTATTTTATGGCTTCATTCTAGGTAAATGAGATTTCTAAGTAGATGAGAAATCATGTGTTGTCAGTGAGGCTTTCATGTCTTTTTTTTTTTCTAAATTACAATACCTGGAAGATTTTATAAACCCTGTAATCCCAAGTAAATTTACTTCAATAAAAGTGGAGATTGCATTTTCAAAGATAAATTGATTGTTTTCAAATCACATCATCTCCCCTACCCTGGCAGTCTCGGAAATTATACTCTGGACCACGAGTCATTTGTACTATTCCTTCTGAGAAGCTCCTCAGTTTAAAAATGCAGAAAAGTTTCTAATGGTTTAGATGATGGCGTTTTTGAAAGTGCTAAGATAGACTGTGAGAGCTGCTGGGAAGGTAGGGAGAATCACATTTGGTAGCAGATTGAGTCTCTAAACAGCCTGTTTCTTTTGAAAGGGAGCCGGGCCCCACAAAAAGTCTTCAGGCAACTGCATATGGGCCCTGTGGAGTTTATTAACTTGTTTTTCAACAAAGTGTAAATGTTGCAGATCCAAGTACAATTTGGGGATGGGGGAAAAGAGGGCACAACGACAAAATATTTATCACCACAGTGACATTGTGAACCACTTAGAGAACATTGACTCATAAATTTGTTCATATATATATATATATATATATATATATATATATATATATATTAGACAGAACAAATTATGTGTGAAGTCATCAAATTTCATCCTTAAAAGAAAAAGCCAGAAAACAAGACCACAAATGACAAAACATCCTAGTTAGAGCCCAGATGGCTGCATAAAATCAATAGCCATTTCCTTGATGGAAGCATAGGCAATTTGGCTGTGTGAAACTGCAATTCCAGCAGAGCGCCTTGAAACAGATGTTGATATTGCTTGTGCATCAAAACTTTCTCAGAAAGCAAAATGTTCAGGTAGCACTGAAACAAGTAGCTGATACCTTCAGATTCTTAATGTTAGTTGCACAGAAAGATCATGTTCCCCCAAAAGGAGATCCTCTGGACACCTAAAGCAAACACATTGACACAAAAATTGGAAAAGATGGAGTTTCTTTATGGTTCAGTTATAGACTGTATTTCCCAGACCCCTATATAACTTGCATTCATTTTGGCTTCTCCATTCCATTCTCTATTGCTTTTTTGAAGTCATGTCAGAGAATATGCCACCTGCTGTTCGTCTGAGGGGAGGAGGAAAGCAGTGTAGGAAGAGAGTGGAATCTTCTAGTCTCTGGAGGAGGAAAGAGGATGTTCAGAACGCTGATAAATGAATAAGTGAGAAAATGCTTCACAGGCAGACAGAGTAGCAGAGGCACACAACAGACTGAATAAAAGTGTACCATTGACTGAATATGTGTGTCTCTCAACAACTTATACTTTGAAACTTGAATATCTAAGAATAAAGATGCTTATGTGATTAGGTTGTGAAGGTGGGCCACTCTTGAATGGAATTAAAGCCCTTTTGAAAAAGCACTACAAAATGCTTACCTTTCTGACAAGTGACGGCACAGATAAAAGATACTCTCTAAAAACTAGAAGACACCAGAACCATGAGAAACAAATTTCTGCTGTATTGTAGTTTGAGACTTTCTGGTAGAGAAACCCAGGCAGAATAAGACAAATTTGACTTATAAATTATTTTAAATGATCTCAAACTGAAAGACATTACATTCTATGTATCAAACAGTTAAATAGTATTGTAGAACAAATACCCAACCTGTAGCCTACAAAGATGACAAGCATAGTTTCTATGATGACAAATTCATTGGCATGGATAACAAATTACATGCAACAGACAGGAGAACTGGAGGTATGGTTCAGCAGTCAACAGTACATACTTTCCTTGCAGAAGACTCGAGTTCAATTCTCAGTACCCATGTTAGTCAGCTTAAAACAATCTGTTATTTAAGCTCCAAGGAATCTAGTACCTCCTTCCTGTTTCAACAGACACTTTCACTCACATGCATATACTCCCACACAGACACACACAGACAAACAGACACACAGACACACACACACACACACACACACATATACATATATACATATATATATATATATATATATATATATATATACACATACATATAATTGAAAATAAAATGAAACCTTACAAAAAGTCAAATAACTAAGGTTTGTACCTGAAGCCATAGTAGAAGAAGGCATTTCCAAAAAATTGGCTATCAATACTCTATGGCAGTTAATCACCTTGATGAGGTGAGGTTTATCACAAGAATGCTGGGTTGGTTTAATGTTTTAAAACCAATCACTGCAGTTCATATTATTATCAAACTACAAAACAACAACAGTCACAAAACAAAACAATAGATGCAGGCATTTCTTAGAGATTCTTCACAAGCTAAGAATACAAAGGGACTTTCTTAGCCAAACAAAATAAGAGAAATGTGACTTTTACAAGTATTAACCAATATGAAATTTAAGACATTCTTTGCCTTATTATTGTTAACATTCTGTTATTTAAGTCTTTTCATACATTATATTTGATCATGTTTTTCTCTTTTCCCATATCTTTCTCACCTCTCTACCCACACGGGTTCATATTCTTTCAAAACAATAACAAAAAACCCCAAAATACAAAATGAAAGTTAAACCAAATAAACAATAAGACAAAAATACCAAAACAAACCAGAGCAAAAAAATCTACAAAAAATATAGAATTTGTTTTGTATTGGTCATCTGTGGTCGATATATGCAATAATGCTCCATTGGACAACATGGAGAAATTGAGCCGGTGCCCAATTAGAAGGTTGATGCCTATGACTTGCATTGTCACGGAGTTGAAAGTTACTCTATATGCTACAAGGTGACAAAAATAATTATTAATATCACCTAACTATAAACCCTGTGATCTACAACAGTAACCTGCCTGCAAGATTCACTGGTGCAATAGTGGCAAAAATGTTATGTGAGTAACCAAGTACTTTTTAATTAAATTAAAGGCCCCCTCTATGATATGGAACCCATACTTGGCAGAGATAAGGTGGCCAAGAATATGAAACTAGATAGGTCACAGACACAGGGAAAAACCTAATATTATTATTCTGCTAAAGGAATACAGCAGTAAAATAACTCGCAACGACACATTGCTATCATCACTGCGTCATTGAGCCTTCATCAGAGAAACTTCGTGCAGTATACGAGAATTGGATCAGAGACCCGCAACTTGACAATGTATGCAAAAAGTGAGATACTTTGGATCAATAAATCCTAAATGGGATGTCTTTATCACACCTCTTCCCTTAAGTCCTAGGGATCTACAATGAAGAGAAGGCAGGAAAAATTTTAAGAGCTGGAGATGGTAGGTAACACTAAGGAAACACTGTTGTCTAGATGGGACAAAATTGTTACAAATAGGCAATTATAAAAACTGGGACAACACGCACAAGACTTGCACAGGTTCAAGCCAAACAAAAACCTCAGCACTGAGATGAGGAGATGGAAACTGCCCCTAACCAAGAAGCTATATGCAACTGATACCTGCTATCAGGGAAGGAAAAAGCAGGTTTCTCCAAAACAGAAGATGGTTTAAGAAAATGGGAACATTTATCAAAGGAACAGTTAAAAATCTCTCCCTTCTCTCTCTCTCTCTCTCTCTCTCTCTCTCTCTCTCTCACATACACACACACACATACATGTGTGCGCATGTACACGTGCACACACACACACACACACACACACGAGAGAAAAATGGTTTTTCATACTTTGTTCTGTAGTCTTTTTTAATGTTTTTTTTTTTATACTGGCTACTTACATGTCTCTTTTTTCAGCTATGTAATTTTTTATTGGTTATTTTATTTATTTACAGTTCAAATGTTATCCCCCTTCCCAGTTTCCCCTCCACAAACCTCCTACCCTATTAGCCTCTCCTTTGCTTCTATGAGGGTGTTCCCCCGCCCACCTACCCACTCCTACATCATCTCCCTAGCATTCCCCTATGCTAGGTCAATGGTGCCTCCACAGTAACAAGCACCTCCCTTCCCACTGATGCCAGATAAGGCAATCCTCTGCTGCAGCTCGAGCCCTGGGTCCCTCTATGTGTACTCTTTGGTTGGTGCTTTAGTCCCTGGGAGCTCTGGGAAGTCTGATTGGTTGATATTGTTGTTCTTCCTATGGGGTTGCAAGCCCCTTCAGCTCCTTCAGTCCTTGCCCTAACTCCTCCATTGGGATCTCCACGCTTAGTCCAATGGTTGGCTGTGAGCATCCACATCTGTATTGGTCAGGCTCTGGCAGAGCCTCTCAGGGGACAGCTATATAAGTCTTCTGTCAGCAAGCACTTCTTGTCATCGGCAATAGTGTCTGGGTTTGGTGTTTGCATGTGGGATGGATCCTCAGGTGGGGCAGTCTCTGGATGGTCTTTCCTTCAGTCTCTGTTCCACTCTTTGTCCCTGCACTTCCTTTAGACAGGAGCAATTCTGAGTCAATATTTTTGAGGTGGATGGGTAGCACTATCCCTCAACTTGGAGTCTGTGCCTATCCACTGGATATGGTCTCTACAGGTTCTGTCTCCCTTCTTTTAGGTATTTTGGCTAATGTCATCCCTGTTGGGTCCTGGGAAACTCTTCGGACTCTAGTATCTCAGACTTTCTGGTGGCTATCCCCAGCTCCCCATCCCCCACTGCTACATACCTTCATTCAAATTCCTGACTGTCTGTACGTCACCCATTTCCTCACTCATCTGATCTTGCCCTCTTTTCCCCTCCTTTTTTCTCTCTCTCCAAGATCCTTCCCTCACTTTACCTCCAGTGATTATTTTCTTTCCCCTTCTCAGCAGTAGCTTTCCTATGTTCTGTAGTCTTTATTGAGGAAAGAGAATAAACTTAATTTTTAAAGGCTATGTTGAAGTTGTGTAAAATATTTTCAAATTCTGTAATATATTGGGCTTCTCAAAAAAAAATGTTCACATGTCAGGATCACACCAGCACAGTATGAGACATCAATACAGACAAAAGGATCCAGCCAGGGCTGTCTTTCTCTGGACTATCTTAGTCTTGCCATTGTTCAGAATGTTTCCATGTGGGATGCCTGTATGGCCTGCCTCAGCATAAGGCCTATAGGCTAGAACTGTGCATACAGAAGCTACCACTGGTGATTCCCAACAAGAGGAACAATGAGGGAAGGAGGTAGTGAGACCTGTCAGCCAGGGCCGGACCACTGCCCAACAGAGCACTCTGCACATGATCTCCCTTCCTGAATATAGCCAGTATTTAAAAGGAAAGTCACTGAAAGGCAAAATATACATATTCATATATGAAATAACGCAAATCAAAACAAATATTCAGATTTTAGACCAAGGAAAAACTGGAGGTGGTATTTAATCATCAGCATCCTTTGGTATTAAAAATGTAGAGAAAGATAGGCCAATAACAGGACCACTTTCTTCTGCTCTGTTCAAATCATGAAATTCTACAGATAGCATCTGCTAAGTGCAGTCCGTGTTCACCGTTCCCACCCTCAGTAAGCCATGCTGCACCCACTTAATGACAAAGTGGGTTAGAGCCCCACCAAACACCATCATTTTGTCTTTGTGATAGGTTTCAGTGGAAAGAGAGGGTTACTGGTTTTGAAGGTAGTTTGTTCTTTCCATCCCAGGATCAGTTGGCTGTCAGCTCAGGTCACTGTGAACTGGGGTCACTGTCAGCTGAGGTCACTGTCTACCTTTTGTGCACGAGTTGTCATTGTACTTGTGATACATACCATACCTCTCACCATCTGAGTCTCTCAAACTCCTATTGGTCAAACCTGTAAGAGAAGTTTGTGTGTTTGTGTGTACTGCCATGTTGTGGCTAAATCCTTATTGTTGGCCTTTCTGTTGGGATGGGAAGGTCAGAAACCACAGCTCTGAGGGGAGAAGTTATCCCTGTTGTAGAAATGAGTTAATCCCTACCTGGGGTCTGTACCCTTCCCTAGACCAATTAGCTTCCGGATAAAACATACACACAACTTTTATATTTATAATAAGCCTCAAACAGCACAAGAGCTGGGCAGATAACTACCCTCTATATTGTTAGAATCAACTTTCCTATAGATAGCCCGAGCTATCAATCACTATGTTTCATCCGGGCTGCCCTTAACTCCAGTTGGCCAGCCCTCAGGGTCATGTTTATGACTCCTAACCCATGGAGGCTTCTCTTCCTCCTCCACCACCTCCATTCTTTTTTCTTGGTTCTCCTTCAACCCCAAGTCCAAGAAACCTAAACCCCACCTATGTTTCTTCTGTCCAGCTATTGACTGTTGGCATCTTTATTTGTCAATCAGAAATAATTTGAGGGCAGTGTCACTTGAGCCTTTTTGTGCAGACTCCAGGTCTAGTGGGCCTACCATTAGCATTACAATAGACAGTAAAACCAAGCCTCAACACCTCCCAATGGAAGAGTATTCCCAAGACACAGGAGCCCAGGAAACACTTAGGACTGTGTCCCAGTGGAAGGGCATCCTGAGACACAGGAGCCCAGGACCTTACAGCACTGAGGTGGGACAGTGTCCCAATGGAAGGGCATCCCTGAGACACAGGAGCCCAGGACCTTACAGCTCTGAGAGGAAGCCTTCTCAGCAGAGGCAAGGCATCTCCCAGGGAGTGTGTCCCCAGCTGAGCTGAGGAGCTCAGGAGCTTCAGGTCTGATCCTTCTCTTTGCTTTTTCCCTACTTCTCTTCACTGCTTCTTGTCTTCTTCCAGTAAGAGAATCACAGCAGGCAGCAAATCTCATGAAAGAGATTTATTGAAGGGTCCAGGGTTTGGAGGAATGGATCCAGGAATGCTCCTCCTGTCACAGGAGGGAGCAGACAGCAGGGAATTGGACAAAGGACAGTGCTTATTATATAGGGGTTCTTGCTTCCCTGTATTTTCTAGAGTGGAGATTTCCAGGATGAGAGGATTGGTGAGATTTCAAGTCCTGAGTTTGGGGGAGCTCAGGGATTGATGGGCTTTCCTGTTCAGGGATTGGTAGGTTTCTGTGAGAAGTTCAGGGATTGGTGGGTTTTAGTATTCAGGGATTGGTGGGTTTTGTTCAGACTTTTCACCTAAAATAAGCATAATCTGGGGAGGGTCCTGTTGAGGGGCGGGAGGTGACCTTTGTGGCAGTTACTGAGGCTGGAAGCACAGTTATGACAGGGAGGTCGGGGGAGGGGCCTGGCTGCTGGAAGTCCTCAGGCCAGGGTCTGGCTTCTTTCCTGCCTTGAGGGTTTACAAAGTTTAAAAGTATACCAAGTTTACAAAGGGAGTCCACTGCAGAGAAAGCCTTTCCTGTCTCTCAAGTGGCCTGAATAACCAACACAGATAATCCTACATCTGGTTCACCTTAGACCCTCCACCTCAGAGGACCCGCCTCTTACTCTTCCTAGACGTTTGCACCCTGCTCCACACTCTGTAAATGTGCCACCCTTCCCAACCGCCCACCTTCGGTACCCTCCCCATTTTCATTCCATTCCCCCTCCCATCCATCCCTCCCCCTCCTCTTCCCTCCCTCCTCTTCCCCTCTCCCACCTCTCACCCTTCCTAGCCTCACCATCCCCATATTCTCCACTCCCCTTGCTCCCTCCCGTCAGAGAACACAGAGACATAGGCATTCACTCCTAAGAGCTTGATTTTATTTCATCATCTGACCACCAGAGGCTACAAAGTTGTTGTCTTCACAGTTTCCCATTGGACAGGGTGGAGACCTCTGGACAGTGACAGATGGTTCTGAGGTCTGTAGCCTCCATCCTGATTCACTGGCTATCCAGGTCATCGCTTGAGGTGCTGCTGGTACTGCTGTCCTCGCTTTTGTCACGTTCATCTTGTACATCGTTGTTGTTAAGCTTCTCGTTTAGACGATGGTAAAGGCCCAATCGTTGTGGTTTTCTTTCTTTCTTCACCTTAACCAAGGGAGTCTGAGCTCTTGGGGGGAGTGGCTTTTTCATACAGGCTTGATCGAATCTCTTCATTACCGCTGGCTTCTTAGTTACCTGGAAGAAGATCACAAGAAGAGATTGGTTTGGGAAAAGAAGGTGGAGATGGAGAGGAAACAGGAACTCATGGGAAGGGGTGATGTCTCAGCCTGTGAGAACAAGGTAGGGAAACTAGACAAGGGCCGGAAGTGGAGCAGCTCACCTTGACCTTATATTTGCTTTTCTCATCCTTCTTCCCAGCTTGGGTGGTGGTACCTTTTGACTCAGTCACGTGAAGTTCCTGTAACTTTGTACTGATCACACCCATTTTGGTGTTTCTCGGGGAATTTAGCCAGGACCTTCAAACCTTTCCACTGAAATAACTCTTGCTGGATAAGGAGTAGCCACGCCCTTGCATTGTTTCGTCAGGAAGCCACGCCCCTACCTAGTCTAGCCCTGGTGGGTGGGGGAAGGGCTTAAAAGGCACAGAGCACCAATTTGTTGCCCTTGTAGGAGGAGTGCAGGCATGGTGGTCTGGTTAAAGAAGAGAGGCATTTCCTTGGCTTTCTAGGGTCTCCCATACTGCAGTGCCTTCCCATTCTTACTTCCCCTGTGAGGGTGACAGGGCAAAAAGAGGGTGTTCTTCTCTATATTTCCCATACACATGAGACTCAGTGGTGTGCTCTGTGTTCTCCAGCTCTTCCTTATTCTGTCCCTCTGGTGTGTGTGTGTGTGTGTGTGTGTGTGTGTGTGTGTGTGTGTGTGTAAGTGTGTGCTTCCATGCCCCCTTGACATTCTCTCTGGTGCACCTCCATTGCCTCATTTCCTGCTTAACCAGTATGTTCTATCGCTTTGCTTTTCCCTAGAGTCTGCTTATGTTTCCTTGGTGTTTGATTTTCTAGTGAGAAATCATCACCTTTAGCGTGTCACTATGGTAGACTTTCTGCATTGGGAATCCTATTCTTATTTCAAGTCTGAGGGTCATGTTAGTGCCCTACTAGATTTGGGATTTATAGTGTGTTTGGGGAAGGCAATGGTAGTGAGTTGAGGTAAATACACATGCCAGAAGTTGGCCATGCTGGAAATTGTGAGCGAGGACTAACATGCATTCATGGGGAAGAGGTTTCCACAAGCGGAGGTGCATGGGCCTCTTGGAGAACAGTGTTCTTCACCTGTGCCAGTAGGACCTGGGGACTTTTCTTGCTATATTTTATTGCTAGTGAAAGATCCCCATAGGAGACTCCCACTCAAATCTGGATTAGCGCGCACCCAAAGACACACGAGAGACCTGCTTGATGCAATAGCAAAAAGTAGTTTAATGCAAGGGCCCTTGGGTCGAAACCTGTCTCATGAAGGAGACAAGGGATTTTGACCCCCAACCCCAGAGGCTTGGGCTATTTATGGGTAGGGGTAGGGAAAGGTGGGAAAGTTTGGCGCGGTTACACACGATTGGTCATTTCAAATATCAACAACTTGCAGAGGCCGCTACGTGTGAGCTGGCAGGAAGACTAGTTATTTTGACTGTGAAACCCCGGACCTCCCAGAAAGGGAGGGAGAGAGAAGTAAACACTGGATGGCCCATTACTCACTTGGGCTAGTTTGGACTTGTCTGGGGCATGTCTTTTTATTTTTCTTTTGGTCACCTTGCCCCTGGAGGGGGCATGTCTGTTTCAAGCTGTTTTCAAATTTTATTTTCACACTAGCTCTGTTGATGTCCTACCTTCCTTAGAGCCCTTCTCACAGTTGAGATTCTAGTGGATTTATTTTTGTGAATAGCTCTAACAAGTTTTTTTTCCCTACATGAGGAACACTGTAATCATATCTTACATGTGTACTACTAAGTATATAGTCTCCCATTCACCTTTTGTCCCAGGAGAAAATGGGTTAGCTACAGGCACTATGTTACTGAATATCTAGCAATTTCAATCTGCTTGAAATCTTCACCTGGGCTCATAAACTTTTGCTTTTGTGGCATTTCTGGCTTTCCATGTGTGTATTCGCTTCCTTTGGACCAGTGATTGTATTCTTACAACAATGTTCTATATATGCCATCAAAAAACTTAAAAAATCAGAATAAAAATTACACAAACAAATCGAAAACATAGCTTATAACTAGGAAACTGTGGATCCCATACCATTAATATCTATAGAAGTCTTATTTTTTAAAATAAGGAAATTTGACAAAAAGTTGTGAAAAGGGAAAAGACAAGGCAGTACAACTGACGGGAAAGGTAAGCCCTCGCATGTATGATTAAATGATGCTTGAGCTCATCATGGTAGGAAAAGTCATTAAAAAAAAAAAAAAAACTACCATGAGGTGTGAAAGCTAACTCCAAAACTTGCACATGGTTTAGAATTTTGCAAACAGGAATATGAAATAGTTGTAGCTATTTCATCTGTTACGAAAACTAGGTAGAGGATAGAAATTATAAAAGAAATTCAAATTAATCTCTTGGAACTGGATCTCATAGCACATGGCATGATGAGTACAGTAGATGACATTAGTAACATGTTAGAGATAGAAGAAGGAAAAAAGTGTATGTGCTTCAAGACATAGCAACAGAAACTACTCAGAATGTGGGTACTCTACTCTCCAGACTTCTGTTTATTCAGCTATTCACAGGCTCTTACAACCTTGTCCTTTGGAAGTATATATAGTCATAATTGTTTAATATCAGAAGACTTGATGGGTAAAGACAGCACATATTTTTCAAATGTCTTTTTATCAAACATCTGTGTGCAGTGTCCTTTCTTCTAACTGATATCATTCTTTACAATGAGAAAGGCATTACATCTTTCAATTAGGCAAGGGTAATGTCAGAAAATGTCTTTACAGCCAACTCAAAAACCAGAAAAGCATGGAAATAATGGAGCTCCTGTCATACATCTTGGAGAAGAGAAATCGGATTTCCTGACTTGAGAAGAAGGATCAAGTCAGCAATTGAAAAAAAAATATATTGCAACATTACAAACTCCTAACAAGTCAACATTTTAAGATATTTGCAAATTGTGCGAGCCATTTAAATGTAAAGGAAAGAATGTATAGTAAGCAACAGAGTACCGGGAATATTGTTAGAGGTCTCATATTATCCGATCATAATAATGCATAGAAAACATTTGTCATCAAAAAAACATGAGTTGGCTGAAAAAAAATAGTTTTCTAGAGCAATGAAGGAGAATATAAATATATAGTCTCAGCTATAGAATTCATAAATTCTATAGCTGAATTTAGGAATTCAGGGAATTTCTAAATTCCCTGGGAATTAGGGAAGTGGTGGTTGTAAAGAAGACTGGGAAAGCTGAGTGAAAAATAGTGATTAGAAAAGTGAGAATTCAAAACCATTTTGTCTTAAGCAATCTTTTACTAATAAGGACTGCTTTATAAATTTTGTCATGTGTTATCTGATAAGGAACATTTCAATGTAGTAACTCCAAATATATTCACCTTTAAAATGAGAATAAGCAGAAAATTTAAAAAGAAAAGTATATTTGGAAAAATTAGTTATCAGAATCAAAATTTTTTCTAAGTAGAGAAAATCATGTGCTTTGTATTTTTTGGTAAAATTTTCATAATGAAAAATGAATTGCTACAGATGCTTCAAGTTAGAGATAAGGAATCATGAAGAATATTCTCTCTAAAAATATAAAAAATTAATAAAATAGAAATATTTTAAAAAGCCTAATGTATCAAAACCCAGTTGATAAGAATTAGAAACCCACATGCTTATAGAACACTTAGATGAATGAAGTCTCTAAACAGCAGTCTTCTCACAAGGAAAACTGTAGGGCAGACAATGTTACTGGTAAGCTCTAGCAAAGATTTAAACAAGAAAACATCCCAGTATTTCCTAAAACAGATAACAAGTAAACATTCCCTGATTTATTTTAGGAATCAAACATAGACTTAATGCTGATTGAAAAAAAATTGAAGGGAAGGAAAAATAAAGGCGAGGCTTACTTGTCTCCATAGATGGCAATAGTCTAACCAAATGCAAATGAATAGAACTTGTTAATTTAGAAAAGACTTTAATCAAAACTATTCACATCCCTTTTTGCTGCTATAAAAGAATATCTCAAAATGTGTGATTTATAAAAAAAATAAATTTTTACACCATTATTGGTACAAGAAATACAAGGTCAAGGTGCTACTATCTACCTAGGTACTTCTTAATGTGTTTGTCATCCTCTATGGGGAATACGGGAGGGTAAATCACAGTAAAAGAACAGCTTAGGCTCACTCTTTTATAATAAACCCACTCTTTTAATAATGTGTTAATTGATTTATAAAGGCAGAGATTCTAAAATGTCCTACCTCTTACTATTGTTATAATAGCAATTGCATTTCAACATCAATTTTGGATGTACATGCATTCGAACTATAGCAATAGCCAAGTAATATACATCCCAAGAATACTAGGTAACCTTTGTACAATTAAATATAATTCACTGTATCAATAGATTAAAGGATTAAAATGGTGTGGCTATCTGGAGATACACCATTTGATAAAAGTTGATACACTTCCATGATAAGAATTAAAACCATACAGTAGAAGTATAGTTGTTAGACTAAGGATCATGATGAACCTGCCTGTACATAAAAACAATGAAAATTCTTGGCCAAAATGTCATAACTGACACTTTTAGAACTTTGGAAATTCACCAAAAACTAGCAACAACTTGAGAAATATTTAATCAAGGAAAACTGAAAACCCTCAAGAAGACCAATGTGGTTGTGATTTGGGGTTTGTAAACTTCTTATATACCTATGTCACCTTACAGATAAAGAAGCAGTACACAGCATGGCTCCCCTCCTTCAGCTCTTATATTCTTTCTGTCTCATTTTTTATGATATTCTCTGAACCTTGGTTGTCATAAGGTTAATATAGAAGTTCTATTTATGGCTGGACAGTCTCCTAGTTTCAGCACTTTGACCAGTTAGGCATCCTTTCATTGGCTGTTATATACTTAAAAAAGAAGCTCCAGGGCTGGAGAAATGACTCAGTGGTTAAGAGTACTTACTGTTATCTTGGAGCACCCAACTTTGACTCCTAGAACCCACATGGTGGCTCACAACCCTCTAGAACCCCAGTTCAGGAGGATCTGACACCCTTCTCTGACCTCTGTGTGCACCAGACATGTATATGGTATACATGCAGACAAAATGTTCATGTTCATAAAATGTATATTAAAAGAAAGAAAACAAGAAGAAGCTTTTCTGACCATAGTTGAGAATGGCACAGGTCTATGGGTATAAACATAAGTACTTTGAAGACAAATTGACACTTGTTCATCTATTCTTCCCTAGCCTATTCATACCGTAGCCTCCATAGCGTTAGCCCTTGGTTTCCAGCATGTCCTCATTTGATCCTTGAACTGACACTATTGATGTGTGAATTTCACAGATTTTTCAGGAATTAATTAATGTGCCCAAGTTTCTGTAGTGTGTGGGATAGGATTCATACATTGTCAGTCCTGACAAAGAGAAACTAAAACTTAAAAAAAAAATGATGTTATCATTGTGAAGATATATTTTTCTTAGAATAGAAGAACAATAATTATGCTAGAAACTTTCAAGTGCTCCTTGACAGCCCTTCGTTTTCTTACCTTATGAACATTAAACAAATCTATACTCTGAAGTCAATTACAGCTTCAGAAAGATGAGCAAGTGGTTCTTATCTTTATAGGCTTTTGATTGAGGAATGAGTAACATTTTGTTTCCCCTTTGACTGTTCCTTCCTGGCCTTTCACTGAGCGGTGTATAAGAGTGATGAAGAAAAACCTAGACTTTAGTATTTTGTAGAAATGTAGAAAGCATAGAAATGATGCAAAACATCATTTCTGCCATTCATAGACTATGTCTGTTTTTGTAAGATTCTTCATTTTATCAATGCCAGTGCCCTTGTCTATCCAACAGAACTCAGCAGTTTCTGGATCATATGGCTGCCTTATGATATGAATGAAGCATGGCGAGTGCCTGACATCAATAATATCAGCACTATATAATGGAACTTTCTGTAGGGATGGACCTTCTTTAGAGCAGTGATTCTCAAGCTTCCTAATACTGTCTCCTTTTAATACAGTTCCTCACATTGTGCTGACCTCCAACCATAAGATTATTTTTATTGCTACTTCATAACTGTAATTTTTCTACTGTTATGAATGGTAATGTAAATGTGTGCTTTCCGATGATCTTAGGTGAACCTGTGAAAAGACATTTATTTCAACCCCCAAAAGGAGTCACCATTCATTCACAGGTCGAGAATCGCTGCTCTAGAGGTATTCTATGACTATGTAGCTGCTAACAATATGCTGCTCTTAAAGTGTGGCTAGTGTAACAGCTAAACTTCATTGTTAATTTAAATTTACATTGAATAGCAAGATGTAGCCACCAAATACCAAATTGTCATTATTAGTCTAGATATAAAGCTAAAGCCCAAAAATGCAACTCTTATTATTGTTCATATATTTAATAAAAAGAATGGAACTAGTAGCTAAGCTCCTTGTTTTCTTGGACTTGAGTATCTAGCACCCCTCTTGGAGGTGGAGGTACCCACCAGGCATAGTCTTTAAGGCTAGTGCTGGCTCTCTTGACTTGGCCCCACTCACCCCTCCCAACCCCCACCCCACTGCCCCTACTGGAGCTGCAACCTTGCAGTTCCATAGGCCCTACCAGGCAATTGTGCTGCTACCTGTCTGTCCTCCTTGCATCTTCCCTTTGGAGCTGCCTATAACAACCCCCAGCTCTCCTCTAGGCCCTGGTGGTTTTTGTGACTCCTTTCCCTGACCCTTTCCTGTGATTGAGACCCATTCTTAGAGACCTGGTGTGTCTTCAGGTTTCTGCTACTCCTGGCTTAGCTTAGGCAGGGCTTAAGCAGTGTAAGCTCTGAACCCAGCTGAGTGTATGACAGACCCACTAAACAGCTTGTGTCGTTCCTTTTTCCCATTTCTCATTCATGGGAATGGTGTCTTCTATACTCTCTTATTGACTTGAGATGCTTTTTAAGAAAGCCTCCACCTGGCATCCGACCTGAAGGGCCTCAAATTTATTTACCTTTGCAATTAAATTTGGCCTCAATACCCTATAGACAATCAATCCAAATGGCCACATAACAGTTCCGTGGATCCCCATATTACTCGGGATCTAAATGCTGCAAGGGAGCAGGGAAATGGGGGAGATTCCCTAACTTCAAGTCTTCTCTTATCCTCACTTCTAAGACTCCTATCAGTTATTTCTGTTCCCCCACTCTGTTCCTTTTACCTATAAAGCCTGAACATCGCAATTCTTCCACTATTTCAATCTGGCTTACAAACTGCTCCCCTATCAGCCTAAACCCACAGCTCACTCTCTTTCTCCAACTCCTCCAGTTCCCCTTTCTCCCTCTTCAGCAACAGGTTGCCCAAATCAGTTTTCCCTGGCACCCACTTTTAGCAGACCAAGAGCCCCTGGTCCTCCTAGGACTTGACCTTGCTCTTCCTAAAGTCCTCCTTTACTTCCCAGTACCTAACCTAAGTCACCACAGCACTCCCTTTGTGAGAAGTTGCCAGAGTGGATGGTTTGGTCAGAGTATATGCCCCTTTTCTGTTAAGCAAACTCTCAAATAGAGAAAGAGATTGGAGTTCTATACTGTTAGTTACTCTACCTTTGTAAAGCAATTCCAATATAGTACCCAATCTTATCATCTCACCTTCCATAATATTCATATGATCCTTACAATCTTCTTCTTGAGGAGTGCAGGCATGTCAGGGATTAGGTACATGCAGATGAAATCCACCAAACTGCCACCTACCCCACTGGGACTGAAGCAGTCTCCAGCTTGGACACTAGATGGGATTACAATACCCCAGGGACATCAGAGCTAGGGATCAATTAATGACTTGTCTCCTGGCTGGACTTTGTAAGGCCACTCTTAAAGCAGTAAATTATGAAAATGTCCTAAAAATCATCCAGGACCAACATGAAAATCCATCTTAACTCTCAGAGCACCATACAAAGGCCTTCTTACAATATACTGATCTAGATCCTGAGATTCCAGATGCAAGACAATTCTTTATTAACTACTCCTCTCAGAAGTCCTCTGATATTACAGTCAAAGAACCCCTGACTTTACAGGCAGATGTCTTAACTATGGCCTTTAAGGTATAACACAGAAAAGATTAAAAAAAAAAAGCCCCCAAACAAAAATGCCTGATGCTACTATCTAAGGCCTATCAGCTGGCTTCAGCGACTGCCCATATTTCCAAGTCTCCCAAAGCCTGAGAAACTCTGAGTTCCTGTATTTAATGTAGTCAGGAAGGACACTGGATCTGGGTCTATCCAAAGCCTCATAAGCCAATGCAACTATGTCCAAGGTGCTATCAAGAGGGACATTGGGGTACTGACTATCCTTATATCCCTCAAGGTATGAAGGCATCAGACCCAGAAGCCTCTCCAGTCGATCTCCTAGGTCTGGCCATGGACAACTGAAGGGGATTAGCTCCCTTGGCCAGACCACCATCATCTCCAAAAGAAAGCCTTGGGTCAAGGTATCAGGGTGTTCAGTCTCATTCCTTCTGGATTCTGGGGCCACCTACTCAGTCCTGGCTGAGTCCTAGGGACCCACCTCTTCTTCCTGTTTTCCTATTGACAGCTTTATCAGGCTCACCAGACCCCATCACTTAGTTGTATATTTAGGGGTATCCACCTTACCCATTCCTTTCGAGTGTTACCAACCTGTCCTACTCCCTTTCTGGGAAGGGATGTCCCATATCTGCTTGACCCCAGCCTCTTGTTCCTCTTCCAACCTACACAATCTGACATACCTTCTCCCTTACCAGCTTCCCAGGTGGATCCACAGGTATGGGACACATGAAATCCCTCCAAAGCCAGTATCCTCCTCCTCTCATTCAATTACAAAACCTCACCAAATATATAACTCAAGCTTAATTCCCACTCTCTCTCTAAAGCCTTAGAGGACTTAAGCCTCTTATCTCTGACCTATCATCATCATCTTCATCTTCATCATCATCATCATCATCATCATCATCAATTTTATTTATTTACATTTAAAATGTCTCCCTTCCTGATCACCCCTCCATGTTCCAACCCATCCCTCATTTCTTTTGTCTCTAAGAGGATGCTACCCCACCCATCCACCCACTGCCACCTCACCCCTCTAGCATCCTCCTTTTCTGGGGCAGCAAGCCTCCACAGGACTAAGAGCCTCCCCTCCCAATGAGGCCATATAAGGCAATCCTCTGCTATATATGCAGTTGCAGCCATGGGTTCCTCTTTGGTTGGTGATTTAGTCCTTGGGAGCTCTTGGTGGTCTGGTTGGTTGATATTGTTGTTCTTCTTATAGGGTTGAAATCCCCTTCATCTCCTTCAGTCCTTGTCCTAATTGCTCCATTGTGGGACCCTGTGCTCAGTCTGACTGTTGGCTTCAAGCATTCACATCTGTATATGTCAGGCTCTGGCAGGGCCTCTCAGGAGACAGATATATCAGGCTCCTGTCAGCATGCACTTCCTGACATCCACATCAGTGTCTACCTTTGGTAGCACATAGGATGGCTCCCAAGGTAGGGAAGTCTTTGAATGGCCTTTCCTTCAGTCTCTGCTCCATTTTTTGTCTCTGCATTTCCTTTAGACAAGAACAATTCTGGGTTAAAAAATTTGAGATGGGTGGGTGGTTCTATCTCTCAACTGGGGGCCATGTCTATCTACTAGGAGGTAGTCTCTTCAGGTTCTATCTCCCTGCTGCTGGATGTTCCTGTTAATGTCATCCTCATTGGGGGTCCTGGGAACCTCTGGCATCCCTGGCGGCTGGGATTTTCTAGTGGTTCCTCCTGTTCCCCACCCCACACTGCTATATATTTCTATTCATTCTCCTGGCCCTCTGGGCTTCTCTCCTGTCTCTCCCCATACCCGATCCCACTCCCCCGTTTTTCCCTCTTCCTCCCCTATCCTTCCCAGGACCTTCCTTCTCTCTTTCTCCCCTGATAATTTTGTTCCCCCTTATAAATGGGATTGAAGCATCCACACTTTGGTCTTCCTTCTTCTTGAGCTTCATATGATCTGTGAGTTGTATCATGGGTAGTCTGAACTTTTTGGCTAATATCCATTTATCAGTGAGTACATACCATGAGTGTTCTTTTATGATTGGGTTACCAATCACTCAGGATGATATTTTCTAGTTCCACTCACTTGCCTAATAATTTCATGAACTCATTGTTTTTAATAGCTGAGTAATACTCCATTGTCTAAATGTACCACATTTTCTGTATCCATTTCTCTGTTGAGGAACATCTGGGTTGTTTCTAGCTTCTGGCCATTATAAATAAGGCTGCTATGAACATAGTGGAGCATGTGTCCTTGTTATATGTTGGAGTATCTTTTCGGTATATGCCCAGGAGTAGTATATCTGTGTCTTCAGGTAATGCTATTTCTAATTCTCCGAGGAACTGCCAGACTGATTTCTAGAGTGATTGTACCAGCTTGCAATCCTACCAACAATGGAGGAGTGTTTTTCTTTCTCCACATCCTTGCCAGCAACTGCTGTCACTTGAATTTTTGATATTAGCTATTCCGATTTGTGTGAGGTGGAATTTCAGGGTTGTTTTGATTTGCATTTCTCTGATGATTAAGGATGTTGAACATTTCTCTAGTTGCTTCTTGGCCATTCGAGATACCCCAGTTGAGAATTCTCTGTTTAGCTCTGTACCCCGTTTTTTAATTGGATTATTAGGTTTTCTGGAGTCTAACTTCTTGAGTTCTTTGTATATTTTGAATATTAGCCCTCTAGCAGATGTAGGGTTAGTAAAGGTTTGTGGATGATATACATAAGCGACCCCCAAAATTCTACCAGAGAACTCCTACAGCTGATAAAGAATTTCAGCAAAGTGGCTGGATAGAAAATTATCTCAAACAAATGAGTAGCTTTCCTCTATCTCTGACCTTTTAAGAAAATAATCTCTCCCTTTTAACACTCCATACTTGTAGTTAGAAACCCCAATGGCACCAAACATTTGGTTCTGAATCTCTCTGACTTATTAACTTGGCAGTGGTTCTTCCTTAACCTGTGATATCAAAGCCTTGTATGCCTCTCTCTACCCTCTTCTCAGAGGCTAAATAACCAAGCTGACAAGGTGGCTAGAGCTGCAACTCTCGGAAGCCTGAGTTCCTTTCACAAGCCACAAGACATGCTTGTTCTACAACCCATCTCCCCACTACCATTTCTAGTCACTTAACAAATACCATTCTATCTGCACTAAATCTTTCACCCTAATAGCAAGGCTCTGTCTCACTTTATTAAAACCAATCTACAACCTACTAAGGATCTATTTTTTCTAACATATATCACTAATGCTATTTTCACACATTCCTTTGTAACTATACCCACTACTACTTGCCTCAGCCTCATCCTGACCTCCTTTTCTCCTCAATGAACATTGGGACTTGGTCTTCCTCATTCCTCCTGGCCACAGCCCCCCTTTCTCCTAAATGGACAGGTACCTTCAGGGTCAACCTTACTAAGTAACTGCAGCAAAACTTGATGGCTTCCCTCACTGGATTTACCTTTCTCATCTCAAACCATTACGTGATGGTAATCCTACTTTTTATATTTCAACATCAACACCTTCAGGACTTCAATCACAACAGGACTTCAACCACAACTGGACCTTGCTCTCAAGTTTGAAAAGATATCAAGGTTGAAGAGCTTGCTTTCAAAAAATAGCAAGGTTGAACAGCTTGCCTCTGATCTCAATAGAATGAGGCCTCATACTCCTGTTGAGATCTGAGCCCAATCCTATTGGGTTATGCCCTACCTATTTTACTTTCTCTTGCTCCCTCCCACCAGTAGTGAGCAGTATATATGGAGATTTGAGGTTCATGAAACCTATGCTAAACAGTTCAACCATATGAGTCTGGAGAGTGCTAACCAGCAGATTAGCCAAAAGGAGATACCAATCCCTGTGCCACCTAAGCAGTTCTGAAACACCTGTTCCCTATGCTTGTTTTCTCTATGATCAAACTAGGGATTACTGTTGACATTGGATAGAGAATTATGGAGGCTGTTTTTATTGGTCCTGTAGGAGACATACATATTCAGGAAAACATACTACCTTTTATGTAGAATGGCAAATTTTTATATCCTAATTGAGGACCCATAGAGCCCCAGGTGGGAGGCAGGAGTCATTGGTAAACTTTCCTATAGCATTCATTACAGTCACCTATCAGGTATGATTAAAATACAGAGAGGACACAGCCTATGCTCTCAAACACTAGGAATAGACACAGTAAAGGAAGTGATACTTTGTTCCCCAAAGCTCCTTACATTCCTGACATCACCTCTCTTAGACAATATTGATCCCACATCTCTATCATACCTAGTCTCTTATTTCAGACTGTAACCTCTGCATATGAGTTATTGAATAATGCTATGCCTGACTGCTTTAGAGACTATTGGGTCAAACTCAGATCTACTATTCATGGCCTTGACAATTGGCTGATTAGATTTTTTACCTCTCTGCTCATTAATTGATTTAAGTCAAACACCACTATCCTCTCTCTCTCTCTCTCTCTCTCTCTCTCTCTCTCTCTCTCTCTCTC
>JANHMN010000005.1:5645345-5656147 GCA_030674055.1 Rhabdomys pumilio | reverse complement strand
GCTCTCCCTTGCTCTCCCTTGCTCTCCCTTGCTCTCCCTTGCTCTCCCTTGCTCTCCCTTGCTCTCCCTTGCTCTCCCTTGCTCTCCCTTGCTTTCCCTGCTGCTGCTTTTGCTATTGTTGGATAGCTGTTTAACTGAATTGCTGGCTAGAGATATCTTGATGACTTAAATTGAACTTGGCCCTGGAAACCCCATGTACCTAATCAGCAGGAAGTAGTCTAAAGAGGTCTATGTCCCGTATCAGCTCTAACCTTTTTCTCTTACCTTGTATTGGGAGGTTGGAAGGATGGTAGATAATAGAACTAAAAAAAGTAGCACCAAAAGTACACCAACAGACATTCATTAGTTTTCTGGATGATATAAATAATATAGACTTATTGTAGAGAATGTGCAAAACAAAAATTTGTATGAATTCATGGATAAATGATATAATGGTCCAACCACTAAGATATTCTTGCTAATGATTTGGTTAATTTCCCTTGCAAGTATGTACATTGTATAATATTTGGAAATCTTAGTAAAGTATAAGGAAATGAAAAAGACTTCGTAAAATCTAGCATAGAGATAAATTCTTTGAAAATTATGGTATTTCCCTAGGATTTTATTCATAGTTTTTATGTTTCTTTATAGTGTACAGATGCCCGTGTATCTGGATTGTTGTCTCACATTTTCATGCATTCTAAATATACAAAATTATGTTTTATTGGCTACATAATAATCTACAGTAAGTAAAATGGTTTATTTTCTTAGTCATAACTCTATCATTACAAAGTCAGGTCATTTCCTTCTCCTTGGCAATACTCTGAAAATTCTTGCATGTGCATTCAATCAGATATCGGATTATCACTTAAAATACATTCCCATAGGTTTAACTGATAAGAATTTTGTGGTGATCTTGATATGTATAACCTAATTGTTTCAAGAACTTACCCTTCACAACTGTATAGAAACATGCTTATTGTGACATTCCTTCTTATCAGGATTTTCCAGAATTCTGTACTTTAAAATTGATTATATATTTATAGCAAGATGGAAAGGTAGTGCTAGACTACCTTGAACCAATTTTCCTAATGCTGAGATCATACATAACTGTATTATAATGTCCAAGCCAAGAAATTGATATTAATACTGTAGTGTTAGAGAGCAGACCTGGTACACATATAGTAGTTCGCTCATTTAGTCACGGCTTCATTCCACTAGCAAATATTTATTAGCACATTCTAATGTACAGGTAATGATAATGATAAATAATGTTGGAGCCCAAACCTGATACCCAGAAATACATATATATCCACACAAAATATAATTTTAGTAGTTTTATAATGACTTATGTGCATATATATATATTTAATTGATATATACATTTGTGTAGTAATATAATAACTAGAATTCAGAGATACTATATCACTGGAAAAGAAATTCCATCTGCTACTCCTATATATTCACAGCCCAACCTTATTCCTTGGAAATCATTATTCTCTTTTCCATCTTTATGATTTTTATTTTAAAAAACTTAAACACTGGTGTCCTTGATTTTATGCATATAAATGTTTTGTCTGCATGCATATATTTGTACTATATGTATGCCTAGTGCCCGAGGGTTTTAGATCCCCTGGAACAAGAGTTATGAATGATTCTGAGCAACTCTGTGGATGCTGAGAATTAAACTCAGGTTTTCTGCAAGAGCAACAAGTGCTTTAAGCCATGTGTCATCTCTTAAGTCCCCCTTTATGATTCTACAATTTAAAGTATATTATATAATAGCAACAATACAGAAAGCAGTCTTTCACAGTTTCCTATTAGCCATTTAGAATGATGCATTGGAGATACATTTAGGGTGATGCAAATACAGTATTTCACTCATTTGTGTGGCTGAATAGTATTCCATTATCCAGGATTTGTACTAGAGACAGTTTGATCACTTTAAGTTCTAAATTAGTATGAATAAAAGTGATACGAATATTCATGTGCCAGTTTTCTAATTTTTCTGGCTTGTGTGGTAACCAAATACAGAGTTTTATAAGAAACAGCCAAACATTTCTCTACAGTGACTATCATTTTATAGCTAGTGAGCAGCTGTAATAGATGGTCAACACTTCACTTGCACAATTTGGAATTGTCACTGTTTTTGTTTTAGTCATCCTGATAGTAGATACTGATGTTACATAATTTCAATGAGCGTTTTCATGGCAGCTGATACGGTTGAGTCTTTTCACATAATTATTTGCCACCCATAACGTCTCTTTGGTGATATGTCTATTTAAGTCTTTTGTTGGACTCACTGAATTTTGAAAGTCTCTTATATGGGATGTTTAGGGTTTGCAGTCTAGTTAGCAGTGTTGGACCAATGTCAGTCTTCTGGCTTTTATTTTGCAGTGAGGTTACACAAGATGCAAGTCTTCATAAGGTGCTCAAGGGACTCTATTAGGACAGTAGTTATCTTTTTCAGATATGTGATATACAAGTTATTTTTTTCTAGTTTGTGGCTCATTTTTCATTTAATCTAACAATTTTTTTTTTTTTACAGAGCCCAGGTTTTGAGATAATGTCAGAATAGGCTAATAAGTAACAAGTGGCATATGAAGCAAGTCAAAACAGCACACATGCTCACTAGATCAGGCAGGTTTCCCTGCAGTATCTGGAAGTAGATATGCAAACATTTCTTGCCACTGTCTGGGTTTCTAAATGATGTCTGCCTCTTGTCTGGGACTTTGTTTCCTGACTACTGTATATCGACATTAAAAACTGGATGCTCACTAAAGGCTCCAGCCAGTCAGGCTTTTCATGTGTTCTCCAGTTTCCTTCTTCTTGTTGGATATTTTTCATCTCCTGGTATACAGGCTGGACACCCAGCTTCTGTCTGATGGTCGGCACTGGCTCCACAACCATTCTTCTTGCCATGTTTATGCCTTGCCTTTTTGAACTCTTTGGTGTTACCAAGCTAGAACTGAAATTTATTGTATAAAGTAGTTGCACCATCCGAATTTAGGCTAAATTAGATTTTCAAGTATTTGAAGTTCAAATTTGAGGAAAACACCTATTCAAAGGACTATAGATTGTATGCTCTTTTTAGTTGAGAATGTAAACTACATGAGCAATGTAAGAGGATGGCATTGATAGTCTTATTTTTTTCTTTCAAAGTTCAGTTATCATTAACTATATCCAATTCAAGATACATGTTTTTAAGGAGCATGATTAATCTTACACACAACCATTTGTTGATTTGTCTTATCACGTTATCCATCTCCAGTATATCTCTTTGCTTTAGTTGAATGGATGCTGGATTCTAACCAGAGCATTCTAACCATAGAACTTTTATGGTATACTCTTACTGGAAGATGCCCAGTCTTCCATGCCCTCAGATTCTAAGGGATCTCAATGAGTGGCTGCTTTTCTGTTGATTCATCATGAATATATAGGTCATTATTGCACCTTTTTATCTGTCCTGTAAAATCCAATTAGACAATCTTCCCTTCAGCTAGGTATTGGGTATACAGTGAAAAATATTTGTAAGGAAGCTATTTTGTAGTTTTCCTGACTTTATTACCAGTAGTTAGTTTTTCACTCTTATATTGTTTCCATCCAGAAGCCTGAATAAAGAAATTATGAAACCCAATAGCAAGGTTTTGTTTCATATTATAAGTCATTAAAATAAAAGTAATTGAATTCTCTAGGATATTCATTAAAATAATTTTGGCCAACAAAATATGCCCAACACTCTCTAGGTCTAGTTAACCAGAAAACCTTTTCTCATATTTATGTTCATTTCCAGCAAATTTCCAAGCTTTGTTCATGGCTTTTTGCACTCTGACAGCCTGCATCTTTCTGTGGGAATGGTGAAAAGTCTAACAACTAAAGTCTTGTTTGCCCAGGATCTTTCTGACAGTTTTCGCTATCAGAAATCCTCACCTAACATTTTTTTTTTTATTTTCCCCATCAGTTACATTGCTAAGTATTTGCAAGCTCTAAAAGGACAAGACTAGAACTGGATATAGCTATCAGTTAAAGTACTTCCAATATATTCTTGTACCATTCTTTTTAGGGGCTTTCTGGTTAACTTAACCTAGAAAGTGTTGGGGATATTTTGTTGCCCAAAATTATTTTAGTGCATATCCTAGATGATTCTGGAACTACCACTGTAAGTCATACATTAGTGGGTCCTCAATTTCTGAAGGATCAAAATTAAGTGCCTATCATTGGGACTACATTTTACCCCCAAATACTTTCATTGATATTTTTTAAGTTGTTAATCCAGATTTTATGTGCTATACTGATGATAGATCACATTGATGCACTACCTCACTAGCAATAAATTTACTAAGTAATCATCATCATAAACCACTTAACGTGTACCATGACAGCTTGTGGTAATGCTGGAGGAACTTCCATAATTAATTTACATTTAGCAGTCTGTATACATCAAACAGATAGTGCATGTAGCAATATTTGCCACAGTTAATAAAAATATCGAGGGCTACAAAACAGCTTCATTTAAAGTGGAAATGGTCCCATATAGGAAGAAATAGGATTTGAAATACTTTCGTATATCTGACTAATATGAAAGTTTCTAAAAGTAGTATATATCATTCATCTCTACGTTTCATTACCTTATGCATATGTGGTATATTAAAGATACCCATTTAAAATATATAAAACAGATACATTAAAAGCTTCTCAACTCTATAAATAAGCAGCATAAAATCCTATATTATTGATTTTCAGCCAGACACTCAGTGGTACTGATGATATCAAGTAGCTATAAACTCAAGCAACACTAGAACTATCATCATGGAGTCCTGAAGACAATCTATTTTAAGTAATACTGAAGAGGATGGCTATAAAAACAGCATTTTCTGGGATCAGATTTTGTCTGTAACATTTCTAGGTTGTAGGAGAGTTGAAAATGTTAAATAAGATCGTGTAGGAAGCCATGTATTTGGATTGAGTCCTTGTACCAGGCCCAACAGACCAAACCAAACCAGGGTGGAATACCACTAGCTCAGCAGGCCAGTTGCCAGTTGCCCGATTAGGCTGTAAACATTAAGCTGTAACTGACTGGTTGATTGACTGGGCTGGTAAGTTGTTTTCCTTTTCTCAGTTTTGTTTCCTATTTATGTGGGTTATCTTATTACTTAGTGTTTGCCAATTTGTTCTGGTTCTACTAGCAATCCAATTTAGAAGGGGTTTTGTTTAATTTTGCTCACAAAAACTCTACTGAATTTAATTGGTCTAAGGAAGTTTCCTCTTAACACCAGTCATTTAATTTTTCTTTGTCCTAGTTTCCTTATCTTTAACAGTAGATAAGATGGTGATAAGGGTAGCACTGTCACGCCACAGCTGAGAATGTTAAAGGTACTGAAGGTACCACCTAAGTATTAGCTTACACATGCACATTTTAGCAGTCTACAATCATTGGATAACTATCTATTGATTGTAGCATCGCTAGACTGTTGATTTATTTGTCTTGTTCTTCCTGAACAGATAGGGAGAACAAACATCATCACTTTCCTGTAGACCCCCCATCTACTTCAAGATTAAGCTCCCTCCTAGACTCACTGCTTTATGTTAAACAATTCATCTTTCATTGTAACTGCTATTTTCTTACACCTTGATCACCTTTTTCCTGTGCTCCTAATTATGAAAAGTGATTGTGTCCTTTGTAATGAAAAGTCTTATAGTGTTTGATAGGTCCATAAGAAATATTTTAGGTAGTGCTGCCCAGAATGTGGCATGTGCCAGAATTATCTGTGGCTTTTGTAACACGAATGCGTGTACCTCATCTTGAAGACCGATTCTGTGTTATTGGTCTTAGGGCTGTATTTTGCGAAAATTGTAGATATATTCTCAAGTAGAATGAGCAAGAGCCTCTACATTAGGGCATATGCTTACGCCTAGATAGGAGCAACTACCAGTTTGGATTCTGTAGAGATTCTTGCTTTGGGGGGCTGGAGGTTAGTGTAGTTATACATTATTTTCTTATATAGTGAAAAGGACTATTGCCATAATGATTATTACAAAAAAATGTAGTGATAGTTAGTGTAAGAAATTGGTATACAGGATGATGTGTGGAAAAGGCCACTGATAGATTTTGGAAACTGGGAAGTCATTACCAATAGCTGTGGACTCACTGATGAACAGGTCCCAATCATGAGTTCCCAAATCACTGTCACACAGATGGTTCTTGTCAAACATTGGGTCTCAAAAGAAAACAAAAATAATTGTATAAGAAAAAATGACTTCTAGAGGAATAGGAGATTTATAAAGTCATCAGAAAGACAAGAGAGACAAGAGAGAGTAGGGGGCAACAGTAATAAGAATGTATTTTTTACATGATTGATTGAAATGTCAAAGAACAAATTTTGGGATGTGGCTTAAAGGTTGACCTATGATTTGCATGAATAAGGACATGGGTTCAATCTTCAGCATGGAAAAGAGAAAAATATTAAAGAAAGGAAGGAAAGAAGGAAGGAGGGAAGGAAGAAAGAAAGAGAGAAAGGAAGGAAGGAAGGAAGAAAGAGAGAAAGGAAGGAAGGAAGGAAAGAAGGAAGAATAGAAAAAGGAAAAAAAATCAAAAAGGAAATACATATTACTTCTTGGCAGCAGTCAATGTTTCAAATGCATTGCAATTGCAAGCAGAAATCAAAGCATTTATATAGATGTGGTGGTACATGCCTGTAATCACAACACCTGAAAGGCCAAGGCAGGGGAATTATTGTGACTTCAAGGCCAACATGAGTTTCACAGTGGGAGTTTATGACACTATCTCAAAAGAACCACCCCTCCCCTCAAAAAAGAAAGAAAATATAAAGGAAAGAAAGACTTTAACTTTCATAACCCTGTGAGTTATGGAGTACCTATCAGACTGAAGACAGAAACAAAGGCACAGAAAGGACAACAGCTGAGCCTAATGACCTCTAAATTTGCTGCCCAGTGCTAGTACAGGGATTCTCAGATATTTCTCTAATCCCCACAAACCTTAGTAAAGATCATGTGGCCTCAGGGAGGCAGGTTCTTTCTCAAAGTTCATTCTGCTTGTGAGGGAAAACAACACAACAGAGGCTTCACTAATCTTAGTTTGTGAACTTGAGCAGCCAAGGTAGGAGCATGTATCATTTTTAGTAACAAAGAAAGTAATAATGGCAAACAATGGTATGGGCTTAGAGACACTTTCATGATAAATATGGTGAGAAAGATACCATTCTTTGAAAAACGTGTTCCAGTTTTGTCTTAATAAAAATCACCGGTATTTAACACAGTATATTCTGGAAAATAAATGTGAAATTAATAACTTAGAGTGAGAACTTCTGTCAGGTTTGATTTTAATGGATTTTTTTCTGAAATGTTCAGGAAGCTTTTTATTTTCAAGAATGAAAAAATAGAGAAGGGGGTTGGTTGGACGAATTTTTTATTAAGACTTTTGACTTCCTGTTACTTTTGCAAAGTTTTCTAAAATGAACCTCGGACTACAAGTCACACAGACTCTTGATCCATGCAAACGTAAAAGGATGAACACCTTCTGAATTTTAGAAATACCGGCTTACTAAATTTGCTTAAATACTAAATAAAAATTGTACAGTATATATAATTAAGAATGCATGAAGCTCTTGAGCTAACTCAAGTCTGTAAGAGCTGTACTGTAAATAAAACAAACACACACAAAAAAATCCCAAAACAACAACAACAAACTCCCAAACTATCTAGTATGTATTCTTTGAAGGTTTGGTCAGGATGAAAAAGATGTTAACTTTTTTCATCAAGGAATTATATATGATCTTTTAAATAAGACAGAAAATGTCTTACATTTTGATAGTACTGGGGGTTGAACCTAGAGCCTTGTGCATGGCAGGCAAGTGTTGTGCACTGAGCCACACCCCAAGCCATCTCTTGGTATTTTAACCATCTGTGTTCTTTTGGATAGAGTGTTTGATTGGAACAGTGAAGGCAACTATATTTTGTTTCAAGAAAAGATTCTAAAAATGCTAAGAGGAAAAATAACTATCAGTGTACAGGGCATCTCTATTTTTTTAAAAAATAGAAGTAATATAAAAAACACAGAGAATAGGAAATAAACAATAACAGACACAGACTAGTTCATGTTAACCTGATAATCTATAACAAGAAAAATTAAATAATAAAATTAGAAAGACACACACACACACACAGAGACAGAGAGACAGAGACGAGACAGACAGAGACAGACAGAGACAGACAGAGACAGACAGAGACAGACAGAGACAGACAGAGAGACAGAGAGACAGAGAAAGAGGAAGAAGAAGAAGAGGAGGAGAAAGAAAGAGAAACTTAGGAATGGAATAAATAAGAGGGCAAAGTCTGTATATGCTCATATTGGAAAGATGAGCTTCTTTACAAGATAGTATTTAGGGGTAGAGTCAACTCCTTGCTATCCAACATATGATTCAGAATCACCCGTAGATGTCTTAGCAGGGAGATTGTTAGAAATGGAGTGCACACATTTTGATGTGTCCTACTAAAGCTTCATTCTCACATAAACTTTGGAAATTACTGGTACCAAACTCAATTTAAGATATTCTTTTTCTTGTGGCCCCATTTTTGTGTCTTTCTAGGAGGAAAAGTTGTGAGGTTTTTTTTTTTATTTGTTTGCTTTGTTTTATGTAATGTAATATATAATAATATATAATGGATGATTTATGTAATATATACTAATGCTAACCATATCTGCATATCTATCTGAATTTGTGAATGTAGAGTTCAATGTTAAGAAAATCTTGGAAGCTTATTGCCTTCATGTTCTGTGGTCCTGGCACTGAAGGGCCAGCCAAGCAATGGCTAAGTACTTTTGTCTCTAACCCTTTGTATTTTAAAATAGAGACAAAAACGCATCATCACCGTTCTTATTCACAAACTTGTATGGGCAAAGCTCTGTGGAGATGACATTTACTGTTTGTAAAAATGTTATTCAAAGCTGAAAAGTTCCTAGAAGCTCAAATAGGCTTCAAACTTGAGACAGAATAAACAGCTAGAGAAATGTAAGAAAAGTTGGTACTGATTCATTCTGACAGGATAGGTATTAAGAATAAGCAGTTGTAAGATGGTGTGGTAGCCTGGAGACTAGCTGTAATTGAAAGCCTGAGTCTCTTTTTCATAATACAAGTAGACAGTAGAGGTACCATAGTAGAAAGTATTCAAAAACTGTTTTCAGACATAAAAGGCCTTTTCTGTCAGCAAAATACTCCGATATGCAACCATTTGTTTTATTCAATAGACTATTGACAAGTAGAATCACTGTGGCATTTTCATCATGAAACTGAATGAGAACCACAGTGAACCACTCAGCATTCTGAATGTGACTGAATATATAGCTTACTACAATACATTTGTAGCTGCCAAAATTTCTAATGGGTAACCACTTCTTAAATGTGGGAATGGAACTGTGCTTCCTCTTTGGGAGGGTTTCCAAGCACTAAAGGACACCACAAGCCATTTATGTTTATACATTCAGAGCCACACTGACTCAGTTCCTAAACAATCTATGGATTATTTCTGGACTAGTCCTCAACAGCTTTTTAAGTGACACTGCCATTCTTTAGGGCACATTTTAGGCAGGAGGGATAATGAGATCAGGATTTGGATTTAGATGAATTTTTCTTGAGGTGTTACAACCATGTTTTATAACGAAATAAAACACAAAAACCAATCAATCAATCAAACAAACAAACTAATTAGCCTCATTGGATTGTCCTTTCTGGGAGAAAGGTAGAACTCTTTAGGGAAACAGATGAAGCAAACGTGTATCTCTCTACATAATGATCCACTAACCAAACAAGAAATGAATACACAAATAAGTCTCTGGGATATTTCTATAAGATACTATAGGTGAGGGATGTATAGAATATATTGACTTAGTCTCTGGTGTTCAGGAAACGACAGGTATTTAAAAAATAATAACTAATGTCTTATGGTAAATTGCTAAAATGGTAGAAGCAGTGTTTTCTCCATGGAAATAGTAGAATGGGTGGACAGATGCAGGCAAGATAAAGTAAAGACCCCTTTAATTCTGGGTGATAGCATGAATGATATCATGGAAGTATCGAAGTTCATGGTTTGTCCTTTTCAGGCATTATTTGCCATGTCAACATTTCTTTCAAGTCATTTTATTTATATTGGAATACAGGAACAATAGTACATATCCCCTAAACACCTGTATAATGAGGGAATACAACTACCCCAAGCAACACTGAGTCTTACAGAAAAGACCGCGCTCTCTCAAATACAGTCAATTACTCAGTGATGTTGCTGGACCCCTGACCTGAAGTTATCAAGTTATTATCACTATATAGACTACTAACTTCTCTTTTATTTTATTTCCCTTTTCCATGACATCTCAAAGTTCCTGTCAGCCCAGTGAAGACTGACTTGGGGCCACTGATGCCTTTAACTGTTCTTACAAACATGGCAATGGCAACTAAAACTCTTCTTGTTTCTGCCCTTCACTGCCATATTTCACTTTCTCCTTTCCCCTAAAGGATGACCTCCTCCTTCTTTTCCTCCTTTGTCTTCTTCTTCTTCTCTCTCTCCCTCTCCTTCCCCCCTCTCCTCTCCTCCCCCCTCTCTCTGTTTATCTGTATATTTATGTTCATTTATGCTTTTATGCATAGGCCTGAGAAGATGACTTTAGATTTCTTGGAGTTGGGGTTATGGTGTTCATGTGCTACCTGATTAGGGTGCTGAGCATTGTACTCAGGTCTTCTGCAATAGCAGTGAGTTCTCTTGACTGTTGAGTTAGTCTCCAGTCCCCCCATCCTCTGTCTCATTGATTAGGG
>JANHMN010000005.1:5582845-5640345 GCA_030674055.1 Rhabdomys pumilio | reverse complement strand
CTAGAAGTTGAAAACAATTAATTAGTATCCTGTTTGGCTAGAAAGACAGGATTCTAACTATAGAAAGCATATTAATTGGTTACATTAATTGGAAAAATCTCTTTCTGTTTCACTATTGTATGTAAGGAAGGTGAATACTATAGTGTAACTAGGATTATATGGGCGTGTTCAGACTCAGGGCTTTTAAGTGTAGAAATGCAGGCTAATGCCTGAGCATTAACGATGGACTACATAAGGACTCACCCTCATCAGCAGGTTAAATTTTGGCAACTGGAGTTCATGAAACTTAACATGCATATGAATAAATAATGAGAAAATATTTATTATAAACTTAAATAATCTTTTCTTTTACAGGAATCTAATAAAAGCAAAATTAAAAGAAGTATTTTATTTCCTCATAAGTAATAATGGACAAAGCAAATTGGCCACACACATGGAATTTAGCTTGTAAGTCTCACTTAGAGCCATCTGACCTATGAACTCTCAGCAGGCCAATTTCCTATTGCAATCCAGGAAGGAATGGTTCAGGTCTTTCAAGAGGAGCTGGAGCTCTTGAGAAACTTCTGCTTATAAATACATTCACTACTCTTTTTCCTTTTTCTGGTACCTAAACCATAATGAACTGTTGTTATTTCAGATAGAGCCATTTGAGAGAAAATAGGCTGGCAGATGACAAAGGATGGACATCCACAAAGTTGAAGGGAGTGAGATTATTTTAAATACTTTGCAAAGTCACTCATTTAACCTATGTATGGATTAATGGAGTTTTCACATTTAATTCTTCATGTATTTGTTTCCTACATGAGGAACAAAATGTGAAAATAAAGAAGTTGAGCTGACACTAAGGGATAGGAAACATTTTCACAGCAGTATCTTGTCAGCTTTTTAGTATCCCTTGATTTAGCAAGATCCAGACATACACATCTGCTGCATAGTTAGGTGCCAAAAAGACTGGAATGGAAAAACTGGAAATTACCATATCTCCCTATATCAATTTAGTCACTTCAATGCCCCATGGAGCATCTGAACCTAAATTTGCTTTTAAGGAGAATATTTTTCAGATATGGTCTTTTGAGTTTAAGTGTTGGCCAACTTAGATATATGGCTATTTGAGTAGTATGTGGAATGAAAAATCCTGCTAATAATTTGCCTTAAAGTTTGTCACCAATGGTTGTGTAAAAGTTGTTGCCAGAAGTGTGAGCTCTTCCAAACAAGGGCATTTTGCCAGTTCCAAAGCAGTGGACAGTAAAGGAAATATGGTGTTTCTCCCCATATTGTCCCAGACTGTTCGAATTTCTCCTTCTGTAGTTCCTAATTAAGAGAGCATATGCAACTTTAAGAGTTTTGAAGGCAGCACAGGATAAGAGAACAGCTACAGTAAGGCTAACAGAGTTGTTGAGAAACAATTGCACAAGACTACAGGTGTATTTATCTCAGAAAAGGTATCCAGATGCTTTGTGCTTCGTGTTTGAATAGTGAGAACTGAGAGCAGCAAATGATTTGGAAAGTTTCCAAATCACATGTGCCAGAACATGTATAAATGTACAAATGTATGTCGGCTGTTTGTGGATATGACTGCACTGTGATGTCTTGTTGGCCTCACCATTTTGGAGAGAGAAATCTCTTGGCAGCTGTCTACAGGATGTAGTACAGTTAGTTGCCTTTCTGAGATGCTCCAATCTGAACAGAGCCAAATTATCCTTGTAGCTACTGGATTTTGAAATTATTCTCATTTCCACTGACTCTGGGTATTTAATATCTTCTAAGTGTTCTTCAATTTTTCACAAGTTTCCCAAACGGGCTTGTCTACTTTAAGTCATTGTGTATGTCTGGGTTTCCAGTTTCTTACTAGAATTAGTTTTGTCTTGAATATTTGCCCAAGTGCCTTTGTTTATGTTCTTAGTTCTTGCACCACAATGGCACTTTAAAAGTAGAATCTCAAACACCCTGGTGCTCCAACAAGGGGACTAATCCCTTCTTGTCTGGACCTATTGTCCTCTTGTTTGAACATGTTTAAGAAGCTTCTACAGGGTATTTAACTGAGATGTTTTATTTGGTGTAAAATTCCTAACTGGCAAAAGGTTTTATGGTTTTATTTTTTTTTTCTGACGTTTTTTGAGGTGTCAAAATAAAAATATTTATATACATTTATACTTATAAATATATTTAAAGAAAGTGTATATTATATATACATCATGCTAATAATATAAATATATGCTAGTATTGTGTGTGTTTAAAAACAATGAATCACTAAGCTAATAGGACTAAATATTCTAATTTGGTATTTTCCCCTTTAAATGTACTGCAATGTTCTTACACAGTAGTTTTCACAAATACTGAAAAATGAGTTATATGTTTTAATTTAGTCAGGTTGAGTTGTATACTCATAATTAAATAGGACAGGTAGTAAACAAACTAGTTTTAAGTAAGTAAAAACTTAAACATTCTTAAAGATGTTGATGTGTTTCTAAGTTGGTTTTCAGAAGTACAGAGCTGGAGGAATGGGATAGAATAAAGGAGGAAAGGCTTAATTACAGTGATTATTTTATTACCAGGTAATGCATTTCCTTATAGTTTCTTTGTTTTTTAATCTGTAAATATAGTGTTAAGCATGTGTCTAGTTATAGATATATTTCCTAATGGTGTTTATACAATAAAGTACTTTTAGTACAGGGTCAGTGCTAAAATATTGTGTGTATATTCTTCCTCCTGATTAATGCCTTTTTTTTTTTTTTTTTTTTTTACCAATACTTACCACAATCTCATAATGGGACTTAACTAGAAGATGAGAGGGGTTATATCTACTTCCAAAGCTGCCATGTTTGCCTCATTGAGGGTTTATCTAGCAGGAAAGGTATCAAAGAATTAATCTAAGATAGCACATGTTTTAGAACATAGAATTATACCCCTGAGGTTGTTATCATAGCACTTGTGTACTGGAACCAGTAATTAAATACCAGGTAGTGCTCAGCTATACACTCATCTTCAGATGCAAGGGCAGTTGTCCAGTAAGAACAGAGAATGTTTCATTTATTTTAGGGAGATAAAAATACAGTTTTCTTTTTGGTGCCAAGGCAACTTTCAAATATTTTGTCTGAATTTTATTATTCAGAAGGAAGATAATCTGAAAATACGTATTTCTAATATTGCTAGGATTATGGCTGTGTTTTTTGGCAGAAAATTAAAAATGTACAATTGGAAACATTATGGAACATAAAATAAATATGGTTGTTTTGAAATTTCCAGAGATTACTTGACAAATAGGCATTCAGGTATCCCTGATAGTTAAAAACTAATATTGTCAGAGAAAGGTGTATTAGGAGAGTCACTTGCTAACTCGTTAAGGATTGATGTCAGTTGACAACACACTTCACTGTTGAACTCCAGATCTGACATATCCTACTCTTCTTGGTTTCTCTCAGTTATTGATGTTGATGATTTGCTCTCCAAGGAAACATTTTTTTCTACAAGGCAAGAGCTCAAAATGGTGCCAACTATAGAGTCTGGCACCAGATTTCGCTGTGCCACATTGAGTAAACTACTCAATTTCCTCTCATCTAAGTTTTCTTATCTGAAATATAATTTCCTTATTGGGATTTTCTGGAAATAGAGGCAATATACATGAAGTCTCTAGAGAAAAAATTAGTACATAAAAAATATTTATGAGCCATCATTGTTGTTATTGTCATTTAGGAAAAAGGCTCCAGGTCATTTTGGCTGGCAAAAATACTGTGACTTGTGGCAACTAGAAAAATATATTTCTAGATAATTGTCTTATGAAACATGATTTTTCTGATATTAAAAAAGTTTAAAAATTAGGTATGGAGTTAAATTTCAGTGCAATTCACAGTCATGACCCCATATTTCTTATATGTAGAATGTATCAGTGGTGTGTGTATGTATATATATATATATATATATATATATATATATATATATATATACAATTAAATATTGAAGGAAGGCCAAAGGCCATTAATTTGTGTCAGAGTTGGACAGCAACATAGGTAAGGTTGGAGGGAGGGAAGGAGAAAAAAGGAAAATAATAAATTACATTTTAATTTTATGAAGTTTTACATATACAATAAATTAGGAGTTTGTGTGAGATTGAGGCTTTGTTTAGTGGTGCATTGAACAGGGCTTTGTGGATATTAGCCCATTTTCATGAACTTACTTGTTAATAACAACAATTGAACTTACATAATAAACTTACAGTAATAAAATACATAAAGTATCTAGAGTTGGGGCACTCCTGAGATTTTCTCCTTTTATGTTAGTGTATCTTTTGATATCATCCTTGTTGAGATCTTGTTTAGGCAGCATGTTCTTGAGATGAATTTCAGAGAAGTAGATTCCCTCGGAGACACAACCTCATTCCCAGCCCTCATTTTGTCCCAACTCTTTCCACCCTGTTAGAACTTCCAAACATGCATTTAAGATTAGTTTTATAAATGTTTTATAAATTTAATGTTTATCTTATCCACAATTTTGTTTCTTTTTATCACTATATATTTTTACTTTTTGTGATTTGCTTGCTTGCTTGTTTGTTTGTTTTGTTTATTTTAAAGCCTATAGCACCTGGTATTCCCAGGCAGTCTCCCATCTAAGTACTAACCAGGTGCTGTAGGCTTAGCTTCGGAGATCAGATGAGATCAGACACATTCAGGGTGGTATGGCTGTAGACTAAGATTTATTTTGTTAATGTATGTGAGGACTTTATATGTTTGCCTGCATGCCAAATGAAGGTATCAGATCATATTACAGATGGTTGTCAACCACCATGGGTTCCTGAGAATTGAACTCGGGACCTCTGGAAGAGCAGATAGTCCTTTTAACTGCTGAACCATCTCTTCAGCCCTACAGCTTAATTTCTTACAATAACACAAATGGTATAGGCAAGATGGGCACCACGGTTCCAATTTTTTACTGACTGATGGAATAAGAAAAAAAGAAAAATGAAAAAAGAAGAAAAGAAAACTTTGTAAGGTACTCTATCTCATTCATATTCACATGACTATTTTAATTTAAGGTCAAGCTTCTAATCCAACTCTCCATTGTTTATATAATATATATATTTTTTAAGTTGACCTTAAAGCTAGCCCAAGGGTCCCTGTTGGGTAACTGGGGGCCTTTTCTCTGAGTGTGCCCAATACAATGGTTCATTGAAAGGTGGTGTTAAGACCTCCTTAGAGGAGTGTGTTTCTTGGTGTATCTCAGCTTCTCACTGCTGTCCTGTGCATTGGAGAGATGTTGTAATAAACTTGATTGTGAGCCCAGGAAAAGAAGTTAATTAGGCCCTTTCCTAAGGAGTGTTTAACCTCATGTATCACCAGTAGAGGGCACTATAACATTAGAATTAATAGAAGACTTTGCAGGAAGAAAGGATTGCATCACGATTTTACTACAAAGGCAGAGTTACAATGATTGATACTAAACGAGCATGAGAAACTCTTGTAATAGTAGATCATTTCTAACAGTTGAATCTTTTTAGAGCAGTTATTCAAAACTTGCAGTAAATGAAATATCTGTATTAAAAATAAGTAAGCATTGAAGCTGCTCAGTTCTGAAATAGAACCTACGTTTGTTTTCGTTTTCCTTGAATACCTTGTTTGCAAACCACTGCTGAAATATTCTTATCACGGTGCTCATTCTCATATCTCACTTTTATATTTATGTTGCTCTCCGAACATTCTGAAGTGCCTTTATCACTTGGCTACCTATTAGCAAGCTTCTTCTTCCTGATTCCCTTTTTTGGTCTTGGAATTTGTGGCAGTTGGATTTCCTTAAAGCATTTTCCTGGTTGTAAATATAAAATCAGGCTTCATTTTCTAAGTAGCCTTCCGTGTATTTAGCTACTTTAGAAGCATGCAGTAAATAGAAATCAGTGCCCACAGCTGAGAGAGTGAAATATTGGCATTTAGTTGCAACCTGATTACAGTAGTTTACTAGTCTAAACACTCAGATGCATCACACAATGGCTTTCATGCTGTGGAAAGCTTTGAAATGGATCTGCCTTAAAGATAGATGCGTTTACACTTCATATGTTTTTCATCATTTGTCTTACCATTTTGCTAGTTTTCCAAACTAGCTATATTTAAACAAATTCATCCCCCACAGCCATTTTATGCTCTGATTTCACCCTGATGTGGAGTCACGATGCAAAATTGGTGATAGCATGATTGATCATTTTGCTGACAGCATAATCATGAGCACAGAGGAAAAATTTTGCTTTATATCCAGGAAGATGAGAAGCTGCAAATATCTTAAGTAATTTCAGAAGTCAAGGTTGGAGGATAGCTTTAATGTTGGGAGAGTCTCCCCTGTCCAGCAAGAAATGCTCTTTCCCTCTAAAATTTGTTTCCCAGTTCAAGTTTTCTTAAAAATATTATTTTAAAAGTCTCTTTCCATTGCGCTCTCCTCAATTAGAGAATGGAAAGAACACTTCTGTCAGTCTGCTTGGAAAAATACCTTTTTTCTCTGAATCCTCATCACTCAGTTGCCCGAGTGGGAGACTGGAAGCAGTGTCACGTGTTAGATGAGCCACATTTTGAATGCAGCCACATTAAGGTTTCTGTTTCTGCAGCACCATTAGATAGACCTACTGTCACAGGCAGAACTCAGCTAGACTAGAGTGCTTATGTGGCTTGCAGAGCTGAGGGAATGAGGATTTTGAATTTTAAAGAGTGCAAAGATGCTAGTCATAGGTGTGAACTTCGGGTCCCCTAAGCATAGAGGCTGTCATTTTAGTTCTCCCGTGGGCTCTATGCTTGTTCACTGAGCCATCATTATGTCTATTGTATTGGGTACCAAGTCATATTGTATATGTAGTTTATATGTTTATAAAACAAGACAGGTAGTTTGTGGCCTTCACAAGGTCTGTAATTGGGGATTGCTGTAACTTTTAAAATAGTTTTAGATGTAAAACTTGGCATTTTAAGTCCACTGTCAAGATAATTTATGGGCAATGGCCTCATCCACTGAATATGGAATACTCTCATTTAGAAAATATTAATGTACTTCTTTGAGGAGAATGGGAGAGGGTAATATAGGAAGGGGTTTGTAAGGATGGGACTTGGAGGCAAGGACGGATGGGGGCCATGATTGGGATGCAAATGAATAAATAAATACATTAATAGAAAAAAAAACAATAGTGTGAACACAATCATGCCAGAAGATTGCTTATTAAAAAAAATTCAAGTTATTTGTGTTCTGTAACCAATGACATGGTGGATGGAAACAGCTGTTATGTACCATCATTGAGATAGGATTTTTAATTTTACATACTTTAATCTACTATTTGTATATATGTGAATAGTTGCTGAAGTCAAGGGATGTAACATATTTCTTTTTATTTAGTGGTTCAAAACTTACTTTCCCCTTTTTGTTTTATATTTGACTGATTATCACTTTTTCATAGTAGAACTTATGAATTCCAAATAGGAAGCATGAATAGAGAAATTAATCAGCAACTTCTATCTCTATGTAAGACTCTCAGATCTGAGGAGTGCCCCCATCTTTAAATATAGTTTTTGCTCTTTCTACAACTCAGTCTTCTTTCTCTAGTATCTTTTTGATTAATATATATTTTTAAGTATTTCCTGTGTTTCATATCATAGAGCTTCAAGTAAATCATTGGGTCTTATCCTCTTAACACACAGCTTTTATCTCCTGGTGTCAAGAGGAGTAGATGATTCTTAAATCAATTCAGTGTATTTCTTTTTGTTGGAAAGATCTTGTCTTACACAATAATAGAAGGGTTGGAACAAGAACATGCCATATGGGCCTCCAAACGTCACACAACCTTTTCTAAACAGTACATAGCATGGAACTTGGCATTAAACACTCTGGAGCAGAGCCAATGTGTTCAATCACTAGCAGTACTAGAAACACTTTGGTGAATCATAGATTCAGTATTACCAAGCAGCCTCATGGCTTTATCCCAAGGGTGGCATAGCAATGTAATTTATAGCAAGAAAGACAGAGAAAAAAAATCTAAAAATATATGGAATGGTCTTGTCTGTCACCCCTTGCAATTTTACAAATATACTCTTTGCTCTATCTTTGACATTCATAGGCTAACATTTATGTTTGATTCATTGTTATATGATTTTGATGATCATTTAAAATTAATTTTTGGAAATTTAATTGCATCATTCTAAATATCAGAAAGTCCCACATATCAGAAAATACCCACTTGTAATGAATTGAATGTATTTGTCAAGATGATATTACTAATTTCCCTATTATATTAATTTTGTTGTGCTTTCACTCTTAGTACCTATGCATTGCTTTTAGAACAAAACAGATATAATTCTTTGTAATTCTTATCAATTGACCTTTTTGGAGCACTATGAATCAAATATATAGCTTTGAAAGCAGTAAGCTAAGTCTTCAACCATTTGAATTTTTAAAATTGTGGTAAAACACATACAACTTTTACCACTTAAATAATTTTTAAATTTAAAAAGATATTGATTTTTATTTTATGCGTGTGGGCATTTTATCTGTGTCTGAGTCTGTGGACCATGTGCTTGTAATGCACACGGAGGCCAGAAGAGAGTGCTGGATTCCCTGACATTACAGATCATTGTGAGCTGCCACTGAGGTGCTGGAAATTGAACTGGGTCCTCTGGAAGAGCAGAGCCAGTGCTCATAAACACCCTCTAAAATAACTCCAAAGAACACATTCTAGCAAATTCCGAATGTGGTACAATAATCAATGATTTGTGCTTCCAAAATATTTGTATCACTCCATAGAGATCAAATGGTCCTTTTCTATTCCCTTTGAAGTCTCCAAGCAGTCCATAGAAACCACTAATTTGTTGTGAATAATTAATATAAATGTAATTATACAATATATGTTCTTTGTTATTGACTTCTTTAACTTCGGATTTTGTATTTGAGATTTACTCATGTTAGAACATGTATGAACACTAAGAACTTCATCCCATTTTAAAGATGAATAATATTTTGTTGTATGGGTTTACTATATATTGTTTTCGGTATTATGTTGTTCCTTGGATATTGTGCATGGTGATGCTATGAATATTTGTGATGATGACTTTTATATGTCAATTTGGATGGGTTTTAGGATGTCCAGATAACTGATTAAATAATATACCGACACATTATTTCTAATTAAATTTATAGCAGAGACACTATTGTCTTTTCCATAACTGTCCTACAACATAGGTAAATTCCAACATTACCAATATTTATTATTTTCCTTTTAAAAGTATTGCTGCAATCTCACTGGATATACTTCTTGTTTTGGTACAAATGTTACATTATAGTGCTGCACCAGTACACATATGAGATGCCATATACTACCAGTGGTTGGTGAAGGCCTGATGACGATGAAGCCATTGTTTCAGTACAATCTGTCCATATTTCTCTTTAGTGTTCTTCTATTATCTACGTTCTGGGTGTTGTATCCCCTCTTTTGTCAGGTGCTTATTATCTTCCAGGCTGAAGTCTTTAATAGGTGTATATAATAGACCATTTGAGTTTTACCAACCGATTCTTTTTTTTCTATAACATAAATCTTTCCCCAAAGCTTTATTGAAATATAATTGACAAATTAATTTTTTGTCATGTACAATGCATTTCTAGATACTTACATATTGAGAAATGACTATCATAATCAAACAAATTAATATATACATCAGCTCATTTTTTTATTTGTGTGGTAAGAATATTTGCTATATATTATCTAAGATTATTCCACATTTGCAATTAATTGTCATTAACTATAATTATTATCTTGCACAACAGACCTCCACAACTTAGTCCTCCTGTTCACATAAAATGTACATCTTTTGATCAACATTTTAAAATTTTCCAGCACCTCCCTCAGCCCTGCTGAGCACCACTCCTTCTCAGTTCAACATTTTAGATCCCACATGAGAACATGTGTTTCTTGTCTTTCTGTGTCTGGCTTGTTTCACTTAGTATAACATTCTCCAGGTTTATTTGTATTGTCACAAATGTTAGGATTTCATACTTTGGAAAACTCGCATAATCTCCCTGTCTGTAGGGCCTGTATATGTGTGATAGTTTTTCATTCATCTAATGAGCAGGTTAGATTCAGTTTGTGTAGATTATATATCTTGATTACTGTGAATAATTTTACAAAATATGGAAGTGGATTTCAAGTAAAAGTTTACATTTGTCCATTTATGGGACCAGTGTTCTCAAATCACGCCCACTGCCAATCTTTACTTGATAAAGCTACATGGTGGACAGATTCATACTAAAATGACGTCAGCTTAATAAATTGTTGTCTCAGGGAAAATTCCATTGTTTTATACGATTTATTCTTGAGAATTTCATTCCTGTATATTATGAAATCGCTACCTCCTATATTTCCCTACAGCTCCTGAAATATCTCCCAATATGGTTCTTTCTTGGCTTCATGCATTTATTTTGATCATCCAGAAAATTAGTCCAGCCAAAATTCCAATGTAGGAAATGCTCTTCAGGCTCCACTTCTTGCTAAGGAGGTATCGGACACTGATAGCTATGAGAGTAGGGGGAATTATTCTTGAGAATGTGGCCACTGGTAAATTCCTTATGCCACAACAAAGCTGGAACTGTAAATATTACTTAAAGACTGCTGCTTGTTTTAGGCTTTGTTGTCTGTAACAATTAGCTGGAATAGTTGAACTTAAGGGTGGCCCTTGGTAAACTGGAGCTGGATTGGGTTTCTAGTTATAAATAAAACTAACAAAACGTCTTGGTCTTCCTCAACAGTTCTTTTTCCATTATTACTTGTTTAAGGTGGACCTTGGCAGGAGCATGATCCTCTGTTTTAGTTAAATTTAGTTCATATAGACAAGGATAATATTTGTAGCTAACCAGAAGACAGGATATGAACCAAATTAATATATTTTAAAATTTCTTTCATCTAGAAGTGAAGACGACGAGTTGTTTCTTCTCTAGCCCCTCTATAGAAGGTTTTCTAGCTTGAACTGAAAACACCAAATGAGTGTTAGTCAATTTGTTTGACATCTTTTACTATGAACTCATATTAAGAAACTACATGTATTATCACCAGACCATAATTTGTTAGCGTGATAAATTCAGGGGCAAGTACTGATCTATTCTTCACTATTTTCAACGGAATTTATAGGTGTAAAATCCAAGAATTTGTTATAAATATATAACCTACTAAATTCTTGCTTTGTATTTTATAATGGTATATTTATTATATGATCACAAGTACAACGAATAGAGATTGTTTCTCTAGTTGTGAGGATAAATAGGCAATGCAATCATGGGTGTGAATTTCTCTTAGTTTCTTTAAACCCTCTTTTGTCAGAAGACTAATGTGTTATATTTTTCTCTAAAAGTCAACACATAATGAAATAATTTAGGTTTGTGTTCTTTGGATTCAAACAAAGAGAGACCTTTGAAATGGAAAAGGATGAACTGTCTTAGTAGGATTTTGTAGATATATTGTACCTATGAGGAATACAAAAATGTGATTTTCAAATATTCCCAAGAGTCCTTATTTTACCATCCCTTTGCTAATGGAGAACTTAAGACAGGCAGGGTTAGACAGTTTCCCATTGTTCCACAGTAAATTGGTAGTTGAATTGGGATTAGAATCTAGGTCTTCAAACCTTGGGGACTTCTCCATTAGCTCAGATCATGTACGGCTCAGCAGTTTCTTTCACAAGATCCTCCTGACATGACACATGCCATCAGTCTTATTTTCTAACAGATGTTTTGAAGGTGGAGCAGATGGTCTCTTCCCTTCACCCTCATAGTCATGGACTCCAGAGAATAGGATCATGTCAGATATGGCATTCACAGCTCCCTTTCCCTAGGGGTCCACCGCCCCTTCTGCTCGTCCTCCTTGTGCACTCATCTAGCCCATTTTCAAGAATATACTGCTAATGTTTTCTTTTTGACGGAACTCTATTTCCTATTAAGACATTTCTGCTGCAAGTGCTTCTGTTATCTGGACTCTTGGATTTTCTAGATGATAATGTCCTTAATCAGTAGGAGGAACACTGGCTTTTAAAATGGTTCTGCCGTTTAATTTTATTTTTTGCTTCACTTTACATCCTCCTGACTGCCCCCTCCTAGTCACCCTCTCCCACAATATTTCCCCCATGCTCCCTTCTCCTCTGAGTGGATGGAGACGCCCCGGGTATTCTCCCTCTCTGGCACTTTAAGTCTCTGAGAGACTAGGCACATCCTCTCCCACTGAAGCCAGATGAGGCAGCCCAGCTAGTAGAACATATCCCACAGACAGGCAATAGCTTTTAGGATAGCTCCTGTTCCAGTTGTTCAGGACTCACATAAAGGCCAAGATGTGCATCTGCTACATATATGTGTAGGGAGGCCTAGGTCCAGCTCATGTGTGATATTCTTTGGCTCGTGGTTCAGTTTCTGAGAGCCCCCGGGATCCAGGTTAGTTGACTGTTGCTTTTCCTGTGCAGTTCCTATTCCCTTTGTGGCCCATAATCCTTCCTATTCTTCCATAAGAGTCCCCAATATCCATCCACTGTTTGGCTGTGGGTGTCTGTATCTGTCTGAGTCAGCTGCTGGGTGGAACCTCGCAGAGGACAACATGCTCCTGTCTGCAAGTGTAACAGAGTATCATGAATAGTGTCAGGGATTTGTGCTTCCCAATGGGATGGGTCTCAAGTTGGGCTGGTTATTGCTTGACCATTCTGTCAGTCTCTGCTCCATCCCCGATGCATGCATTTCGTGTAGACAGGATACATTTTGAGTTGAAAGTTTTATGGTTGGGTTGGTGTTCCTTTCACTCCACTGGGTTTCCTGCCTGGTTACAGGAGGTGGCCTCTTCAGGTTTCACAGCCCTAATGCTGTGAGTCACAGCTAAGATCACTCCCTTTGATTCTTGGGCACCTCCCTTATCCCAGGTCTCTGCCTCCTCCTGGATATGCCCCTTACTTCCTCACTCCTGTCAGTTGCAGATTTCCATTCATTTTCATGGCCATCTAGCCATCTCTCCTGTACTTCCCCACACCTGATCTTGAACCCCCATTCTCCTCTCCATCTCCCCTTCCTCTCAGTTCCTACCTTCCATCTGCTTCTTATGACTATTTTATTCCCCATTCTAAGTAAGATTCAGGCTTCCTCGCTTGTGCCTTCCTTCTTGTTTAGCTTCTTTGGGTCTGTGGATTATAACATGGTACCTGTATTTCATTTTTATTGTTATTGCTGTTGTATGCATATGTAGACACATATGTACAGGCATGGTTTGTGTGTGTGTGTGTGCGCGCGCGCGCGCGCGTGCGTGCGCGCATGTGCGCACGCACGCGTGCATGTACACATATTTAGACCAGAAGTTGACATTAAATTGTCTTCCTCAATCACCTTCCCACCTCAGTTATTGAGATAAGGCCTTTCTCTGAAACAGGAGCATGATGTCTGGGCTGTGCTGGCTCCCAGGATTGGCTTGCCTCAGCTCTCTCATCCTACTTGAGCTGATGCTATAGGCACATGTTGCTTGCTTGACTTTTACGTGATATCTAAGGATCTGAATACATGTTCCCATTTTTGTGTAATAAACATTTCACCCACTGAGCCACCTCCTTGGCCACTCATGGTCTTTAATGTAAAGGGTGAGCTGTGGGAAGTTGCTTTACTAAACCTTCGTGTCATGCACATTTTAAACTACCTCTAACTGTTTAGAGGACTGAGCCTGTTAGGTAGCATATGGAAAGATACTCCACTAAATTATTTTGAACTTTATAAATAGAAATGAAAAAAAAAGAAGGAAAGCAATCAAGGAAGGAAGAAAGAAAGAAAGAAAGGGAGGGAGGGAGGGAGGGAGGGAGAGAGAGAGAGAGAGAGAGAGGAAGGAAGGAAAGAAGGAAGGAAGGAAGGAAAGAAAGAAGGAAGAAGACTTACAGCAAGTTCCTGATCTGCCTTTACTGCTCACCACTTAACAAGTGGCTTACTCTCTGCAATCCCACTTGTATTTGAATGCCAGTATTTCCTTGTTTTTATTGTGTGGCTTTTATAACCTGATACTGACCTCTGTTCTTTCTATCCAACCAGGAGGCATTAGTTTGTGCCTTAGTGAATCAACTATGAGCTATGTATATCTCTGTGTTCCTAGACATCTGTGTTCATGATTTTGGCTCATTTGTGGAGATTGTGCTTTGTGACAGAAACATTGACTAGAGAGTCATGGTTACTTTTTACTTCTAACCTTGACCATTTTATGCTGTGTAATTTCTCAGCAGGTCATTCTACCTCTTTGTCTTGTATGTAGATATGCAGGAGTCTGCCATTGCTATAGAAAAATAACTGCTGGAGCAAGTTGTGTTGACAGACTAGGAAAGCCAAAGATAGTAAAGAAAATACCTCTCTGGTGAGCCAGTGCTCCCAGGAGGGATTGACCCACCCCCCTTGCCTCAAAGTGGGCAGTCCTGAGTGGACTGAGCAGCTAGATTCATGGTAACTTATTCCATTCTAGGAAATTCCCCAAAGGAAACTAATCAACTTTTCTTTCAATACTATAGACAAACTATCTAATTTGCATTTTAATGTAAGAAATTGATAGAAATGATAATCATTTACTTCTGACCATACACAGTAACATTCAGAGTTTTAGAAACTGTTGTTACTCCTACTAACAACAATATCCACATTTATATTTAATTACAACATATTTTTCCTGCATTGGGTTGAAAAGATATAATCAGAATAAAGATGCTGAAGTTATAAACAGAAAGATTATTATTTTTCTCTTGAGTCTATCAGGAAGCTTTTCTTTGCCCCTTTGTCTTAAGTTATCGCAATATTTTTCTTTGTAACTAGTAACACATTGTGTTTATGTTATCTTCTGTCCTAATATGATATTGAGTTTCCTTGCACAATCTGCTTATCTCTGAGGAGGTGCAGAATGGGAGAATGCTGATTCTCCTTGGATGTAACCTTGAAGTTGGACCTGATATAGTTCTAGGAATTTTCTAATCATTTATTTCAGTGTTAATATGTTTTATGATCTCCCTGGGCTCTTCTGTGCTCACACTAACTATGGTTAGGAGATTGGATTTAGTGACCTCTAATTAAGTGAATACTATTGTCCTTGGATTTGTAATTTGGCCACTAGCCAATATCTGACCTTCTCTATCTTTGGATATGAAGTCTCTCACCTTTGGGTCCAAAGCTGCTTCTGGGATTATTCCAAGTTAGAAATATCTGTTTAAAATAATTGAAGGGATTAATTAGCTTTACACATTTCATCTTATGTAGCTATTGCCTCAATTCCTTTTCAATATCTCAAAAACTTCCACTATAATGAAAGTGAAAGAGATATTATTGAGATATTATTCTTTCTAAATATACAACTACCTGGAAATGTCCCCATTTTCTTATGATCCCAGAACTTCAGATAATTATTTGAGGTCATTGAACAAACTTTTTGCTCTTAGGACCTTTTCTTAAGTTCTCTGCAATAGATGATTCTTCATCAGAAATGGGGAATTCTATAACATTTTATAGCCTATTATAACATCTGGATGGTTTTCAACAGTAACTCCTAAGATATTTCAGTGTTATATGGGAAATTACATCAAAATACTCTTGCTTTCCTAATCCTAACTGGTGAATTAACTAAACACTGGCCAATATTTTACTCTAGAAATCTCAAATGTCACTAGAGTTGATTCAGCTGCTCTAGCGGGACACAATGTTGTCTCCTTCTTTACTCCACTATGCTCACCTAAGGATAACATTTCCATTTGGTCAATTGATAGGTATTTTGATTTGAATATACAATGCCCTGCCCCAAAGCTCGTATTTTGATAACCTAGTCAAAAGATGGTATGGAAACTTAGAAAGAGGGTCCAAGAAAGAAGAAATAAGCCAATGAAGTGAGTCCTTGATTCTCTCTCACCCTTTTACTGAAAATAGATTTCTACCTCTACTCCTTCCAGTTCCTCCTCTCCTCTCCACCCATCTGAATCCACTTTTTGACTCTCATTATACTAAAAGAAAATATATGATAAACCAAACACTAACAAATTAGAATTAGACAAACCAAATAGAAGAAAAAAAGCCCAAGAGAAGGCACAAGAAACAGAGACCCACTCATTCATAACTTCAGGAGTCCCATAAAAAGACTAAACTGGAAGCCACAATATATACACAAAGGACCTGGTACAGACCCATGTGGGCCCAATACGTGCTGCCTCAGTCTCTGTGAGTTCTTTGCTCAGTTGATTTAGAGTTTTTCTTGGTGTCTTCCATTCCCTCTGGCTCAGAATATTTAGGTCTCCTTTTCCACAAGGTTCCCTGAGCCCTGAGGGGAAGAATTTAACGGAGACATACATTTAGAGCTGAGTATTCCAAGGTTTCTCACTCTCTGCATAATGTTTGGCTCTGAATCTCTGTATTTGTTCCCATGGATCTATGAGTATAACAGAATAACATTAGGAGTCATTTTATTGCTACTTATTTTTAGATCAGTAGTATTTGATTTTGCTCTAAGTCCCTAGACTATCTACTCTCAAGTTCTTGGTTACCTAAGCAGTGTTGGAGTTGGTCACATCTCTTGGAGGGGGCCTGCAGTCAACTTACTCCCACAGGCTTTGTGCCACCATTGTACTAGCCTATCTTGTAGGTAGGGCAGTATTGTAGATCAAAGGCTTTGTGGCTAGGTTTTTCTTTACATTTCTCTGAGCATGCAGAGTACCTTCTTGTAATAAAGATGCTAGGATGTTAGGGATAAAGGCCCTGTGTAGCCACTAGCTTGATTTTTCAATGCTCAATGAGTTGTGTAGGTATTATCTTTAGTAATGGTTTTTGCTCCCATGTCTACTCCATTGTAGAAAAAAAACTATCATCTTGGCAATAGCCTGGGTTGTTTGGGGATCCCCATTGGATCCCTTTGACCAGTAATTCAATTGGATGTAACTCAATCCTGAGATTGGAAGCTTCATTTGGTTATTAGAAATGGCCTATTGGGACTCTCTCTCCAGTTATTTGGCAATTTCATTTAGATCACCTCCTTCACACACACACAAACACACACAAACACACACACACACACACACACACACACACACACACACACACACACACGCACACACACACACACATATTTCAGGAAGCTTTCACTGTATTCAGTTTCCATACTACTCCTCAGATGACCTTTATTTAACTGTCTCTTCCTGTATCCCCCTTTTCCTTGCCTCTCCCCCAACTTGGTTCTCTCCATTCTGGTCTCCCATCTATTTGTAACAATTTATCCTATTTTTCTTTCCTAGAGAGATTTATCTGTCCCCTATGCACAGTTGCTTATTCTATAGGTAACCCCTGTGCTTCTATGGATTATGGCTCAGTTATCATAGATGTAACAGCCAATATCCACATATAATCAATAATAGAGCACATTCGTTTTTCTTTCTGGAATACCTCATTCAGGGTTTTTTTTTTTTCTCATTCCATTCATTTTCTTGCAGATTTCATGATTTCCTTTTTTAAAAACAGCTGGGTAATACTCCATTGTGTAAATGTACCACATTTTCTTTATTCGTTCTTCTGTTTAGGGACATCTAGGTTGTTTCCGATTTCTGTTTGTGATGACTAGATCTGCAATGAGCATAGTCCAGCAGATGTATCTATGGTAGAATGAAGGGTTCCTTAGATATATGCCCAAGAATGATATAGTTAGGTTTTTATGTAGATCAATTCCCATCTTCCTCTGGATCTGCCACACCAATTTCATAGTTCTGTACAAGTCTGTAGTTCACCAACAACGGACGGGGATCCCTTTTATTCTACACTCTCCACACACAGCATGAGCTATGACTTCTGTCACTTACGTGTATTGATCTTAGGCATTGGAATGGGCATAAGATGAAATCTTCAAGTAGTTTAAATTTGCATTCTCCCGATTGCTAGGGGATGTGGACCATTTCTTTAAGTATTTTTAGCCATTTGAGTTTCCTATTTTCAAAATTTATAGACCTATTATTTCTAGCCATTTCTTGTCTCATTCTTTGAATACTGGTTGGCTATGAGATGAAGGGATCTCAACCACACACTCCCACTGCCAAGATGCCCTAGCCATTGAGTCAGGTTAAATGACCATGATCTGCTCCATTTGATATCATGAGATAAGTAATGCTTTAAAAAATGTTATTCTTTTGTGTTTTGTTAACAGCAGTATAAAAATAACTAACATAGTAGCAGTACCAAAAATCATCTGCCTACAAGCCTGAGCTCATTAAGTGTCTTATTATATTACCCAGAATATGCAAAATGTTGAGATTTTATAAACGTTACAAGGGCCACATAATGATGTTGTCATGCCTGTGTTAACTCTTGTGGAATGCATTCTGTGTAATTTTGTAACAATGCTTAGGGACTTTCTATTCCATTAGTTCACAGACAACTTCTAATATATTTATTGACTTAGTAAATATATCAGTGTTTCCCTTAGGAAGAATGGGAATTGGTTTTCATAAGTCAGGTTACTTGATGAGTAGTTTACTACCATAGTTTTAGAACTGATCCTTTGTTAATTTCTCTTTTTAAAATTTCATTGTACCTGGGGCCGGTGGTGGCAAATACTTTAATTCCAATACTCTAGAGGTAGAGGCACAAGGATCTCTGTGAGTTCAAGACCATATTGGTCTACATGATGAGTTTCAGTATAGCCAGGGAGACGCTGTTTTAAAAAAGTCATTGCATACATTCATAATACACAGTATGTAGTTACACAAGGGCATTTACATATAAGTATATAATGTACATTGCCAATATTCTCCCCTGTCCCCTTATACTATATTTTCTTATCCTTCTCCTCTTTTCCACTAGATATTTTATATACATGTCATATCATATAAAGATACATAATTTTATATATACAGTTAAAATAGAAGAATAATATATAACAGAAAACATGTATTTGTCTCTTTGAGATCGATCCAATTTGCTTAATATGATGATGATGCATGTATTTTCCGCAAATGATATAATTTTATTCTTTTTTTTACAACTAAAATGAATGTCATTGTTGACATACACTACATCTTCTTCATTCTTCTTAAATTTTATTATCATTTGTAATTTTCTTTGTGTCACAAGAACGAGAAAACTTGAATGAGCCTTGTATGTCATTCTATTTCCTCTTCACCCAAGCATGGTGTAATATGACTTTGAATCATAGGATCACAAATAACTTCTCAAGCCTCTTTGCTCCATGGTTCCAGTACCATGGCTTTCAGGTATTTTCCTACTGCTGTTTTCCATGTTTGTTGTCTTCCTGTTTTTGAAGCTCTTTACTCCCTTAAAACCTTACTATCCCCTCATTTTTCACAGCTAGAACCACAGTCCGAATTTTATTGTTGCTTGTTAGGGGCAGACTTTTTAATCTCTAGGGATCATGGCAGTACTCACTACATCACATGCACTCTTGGTAGCACTGGTCAGTTCACTATCCTACACTGTCATTTCACATGGTGAGGAGCAGAGCAGGGCAGGGCAGGGCAAGGCAGGGCAGGGCAGGGCAGGGCAGGGCAGGGCAGGGCAGGGCAGGGCAGAGCAGAAAGATGTGCTCTGTTGTAGATTTTGCTGTTTATACATATTTAGGGATAATTATTGGGTTACTCAAACCTAGTATTAATTTCATAAATACCACTACTGTTTTGGTGTCTACTGAAAGACTTTAATCTTGATGACATATTGAGAACAATTTGATACATTTGATACAATGTTAAACTATAAATAAATACACAGCAATGAATAATTCTGTGCTAAGTACCTATTTTATAGTTTATAATATCTGGGAAGAGGCATTATCTACCTATTAGAAGGTAACTTTTTTTTGTTTTGTTTTGTTTTGTTTTTTGTTTTTTGTTTTTTTGTTTTTCGAGACAGGGTTTCTCTGAGTAGCCCTGGCTGTCCTGGAACTCACTCTGTAGACCAGGCTGGCCTTGAACTCAGAAATCCGCCTGCCTCTGCCTCCCAAGTGCTGGGATTAAAGGCGTGCACCACCACTGCCTGGCTTAGAAGGTAACTTTATTCACACTACGTTTGCATTTGTATGCATTTTAGAAATCCACATTAGAAGGTTTCCATATGGCTCTTTTAAAGTCTTTACACCCATCCTTCACTGTATCCTCCTCTATCCTCTCTATAATTCTCTCTATCCTGACCTCCCAGTTTTCCATCCAATTTAATATTTTCTGTTCCATTATTTCTGTTTCCCTCTTAACACCAGATGCATCCTTCCATACACAATGACCATTGATTGGCCTCTTAGTATTTTTATGTCTTTTATGGCTACTGTAAATTTCAAAATTCACGAATCTGAAGAGTCAAAGCTAGCATCTCCATATAAGAGAGCACATGTGGCATTTGTCTTTCTTGATCTGCATTATCTCATTCAAAATGATTATATCTAGCTCCACCAATCCTTCTGTAAATTTCATTTTTATTAATAACTAACATTCTATTGTATGTGTGTACTGTGTTTTAATTATCTATTCACCAGTTGAAGAACATTTAGGTTATTTAAATTTCTTGGCCATTATGAATACAGCAGCAAAAGACATAGATTAGAAAATATTTGTAGTAGGATGTAGAATCTTTTGGGAATATGCTAAGGAGTGGCATAGCCATGTCTTTCATGTAGTAGATCTATTTCTAAGTTTTTGAGGAACCTCTTTGCTTATTGCTATAGTGTTTGTACCAGCTTGAAACCCCATAAATAGAAAATAAGTAAACATTCTCCAACATAAACATCAAGTAATACCAGAATTTCTTTTCTTTTTTCCTTTCCTTTCCTTTCCTTTCCTTTCCTTTCCTTTCCTTTCCTTTCCTTTCCTTTCCTTTCCTTTCCTTTCTTTTCCTTTTTTCCTTTCTCTTTTCTCCTTTCTCTTTTCTCTTTTCTCTTTTCTCTCTTCTCTTCTCTTCTCTTCTCTTCTCTTCTCTTCTCTTCTCTTCTCTTGTCTTTCTTTTCTTCTGGTATTAGATGTTGTGAATGAGTCAGTGTGACATTTCAAGGCAGGTTTATCTCTCTGATAACTAAGAGTATCAAACATTTAAAACATATTTGTCAATTTCTTTTCTATTTTTTTCCTGAGAACTCTGATTAGTTCCTTGCCTCAGTTTTCATTTGTAATATTTATTTTCATGATGTTTAGTTTTTAGTTCTTTCTGTATAGCTAGCCAATGTTTTAAAACCATTATGAGCTGTCTGTTCACTTGAATGATGATACCCATTTCTGTACAAAAGATTTTATGTTTTATATGGTCTCATCTATCAGTTGTTGGTCTTAATGCCTGTTCTTTCTTGAGTTTGCTGAGAGAGTCCTTTCATGGGCCTTAAGTCAAAGAATATTCCATGTTTTCTTCTGTAACATATTCAGGGTATCAGGGCTTATGTTTAGGTTCTTGATCTATCTGGAGTTTAGTTTTGTGCAAAGAGACAGATTGAGATCCATCTTCATTCTTCTGCATTCTAGTTGCAACAGTGATGTTTGTTGAAGATAAAACTTTTTTTCTCTACTGTGTATTTTTGACCTCTTTGTCAAAAAGCCAGTGACTATAGGAGTGTGGGCTTATATTTGAACCACCAGTTATATTTCACTGACCAATATATCTATTTTTAATGTCAGTACCATGCTGTTTTTATTACATATCTCAGTATAACTTGAAATCAGGTAAGAGTATACCTCCAGTGGCATTTTTATTGTCTATGAATATTTGGCTATATTTTCTATTTCCAAGTGAAATTTAGTGTGTTTCAACTTTTCTGAAGAATAGTGTTGGAATTTTCATGTGAATAGTGTTGACTATGTAGACTGCTTTTAGTAGGATGGCAATTTTCTCAATATTAATTCTATAAACATGGGGGGTCTTCTATCTTCTTCAGATGTCTTCTTCCTTTTCTGTTTTCAGCATCTTAAAGTTTTCATTGTGAAAGTCCATCACTTAACTAGATTAAGATTATAGTTACTGCAAGTTTATTTTGTTTTAGTTTTTGAGTTTATTATAAATGAATTTGTTTACCTAATTTCTTTTGGATATTTATCAGTATATATGTGAGGTCTTCTATTTTTTCTATTACATTTGTATCCTACTTCTTTCCTGAAAATATTAACCAGCTGTAATAGTATTTTCTGATGGAGTCTTTTTTTTGGATATTTTATTTACATTTCAGATGCCAATCCCTTTCCCCATTTCCCCTCCCCAGAAAACTCCTATCCTGTGCCCCCCCTTTTCCATTTGGCTTTTATACAATTTTTTTAAATGTTAATCAAGGGCTTTATAAGTATGGCAATGCAAAAATTTCCATCAGAGAACTCCTAAACCTGATAAACAACTTCAGTTAAGTGGCTGGATATAAAATCAACTCAAACAAATCAGTAGCCTTCCTATACTCAAAAGATAAACAGGCTGAGAAAGAAATTAGGGGAATGACACCCTTCACAATAGTCACAAACAATATAAAATATCTTGGAGTGAACCTAACCAAGCAAGTGAAAGATCTGTATGACAAGAACTTCAAGTCTCTGAAGAAAGAAATAGAAGAAGACCTCAGAAGATGGAAAGATCTCCCATGCTCCTGGATTGGCAGGATTAATTTAGTAAAAATGGCCATCTTGCCAAAAGCAATCTATAGATTCAATGCAATCCCCATCAAAATTACAAATCAATTCTTCATAGAGATAGAAAGAACAATTTGCAAATTTATTTGGAACAACAAAAAACCCAGAATAGTGAGAACTATTCTCAACAACAAAAGAACTTCTGGGGGAATCACCATCCCTGACCTCAAACTGTACTACAGAGCAATAGTAATAAAAACTGCATGGTATTGGTACAGATACAGGCAGGAAGATCAATGGAATAGAATTGAAGACCCAGAAATGAGCCCACATACCTATGGTCACTTGATCTTTGACAAAGGAGCTAAAACCATCCAGTGAAAAAAAGACAGCATTTTCAGCAAATGGTGCTGGTTCAACTGGAGGTCAACTTGTAGAAAAATGCAAATCGATCCATGCTTATCTCCTTGTACAAAGCTCAAATCCAAGTGGATAAAAGACCTTCACTTAAAACCAGATACACTGATGGAGTCTTTAAGGTATAGAATCATATCATTTGTAAACAAAAGTGCTTTTACTTTTTTCTTTCTTTTTTATATCACCTTATCTCCTTTTGTCTTGCTACTCTAGCTAGGACTTCAAGTACAATATTGAACTGGAGTAGAGAGAGTAGACTTGTAGCTATTTCCTAGTTAAATTCACTATGAGCTGTGTATTAGTTACTGTCCTAATGGTATTACAAAACACCATGACTATGGCAACTTATAGATGGAAGAGTTTAAGTTTACAGTTACAGAGGTTTAGTGTCCAATGATGGGAAGCAGGGGCAGCATGCTGGAGCAAGTGAAGAGCATCACACTTTGAACGACAAGCAGGAAACACAGAGAGGACTGTATAAATGGAATGAGTCTAAAAATGCATCCTACCAAAAGCGTCTTACCAAATTCATAAAGTCTGACATACTTCTCTGGCATACTTATGGGCCATACTTCCTATGCTTCTCCAAATAGCAACACCAACTAGGAACCAAGGTACTCATATTTCATTCAAAACATCACAAATTGTATTCTTCATGCATGTTTGAAAGACTTTTTGAAGATATAGGCCCTGGTATCTATCTTTCTATTCAATAATCACAGCTGTTTCTGAGCCTAGATGTAAATAAATGACTTTTTCATGCATATGAATTTTTCCTGTTCTAAATGGGATTTTGTCAGATTCCTTTATATGAAAACATAGTCATTAGTCAAGCCCTTTCCTAGCATTAGCATCGAATTAATGTGAAATTTGAACACATTTTGAGCTTTTAGATTTTTAAATTTTTGCTGTGAAATGATAATGTTTCTTGGTTTCTCATTGAAACTGCAGGGTGCCACATAGTAACTAAAGAGAAATCACAGTAGCTGGCATTCTATATTTATTACCAACTATGTCTTCAACAAAAATAAATGTTAGACACTCATTTTAATTCATCATGGTGGGTACATTAGAGAGCTAGGATGCTAGAGAGGTAACTGATGAAGGTTAATGGCGAAATATTATCTTTGCATATGAAAAAGGAAGTGATTCACATTTTGGGCTAACTTTTAGTTTTTTAACCATTGGATAAATTACTGATTTATGCAGTAGATTTTGACAAGAAGAGACCTAAATTCTCTTCACAGCATGGTAACCAGCAGTCTGAATGGTTTTGTTACCATACTTCCAGGAACTTTGACCCAGAGGGACCATCCTACACTTTTGCAAAATGAAACATATATTCCACTCTACATGCCAGAGTATTTAAAACTAACTAGGGTAATTTAAGATCTACTGCCTGGGAAAATATCCTTTTGAGTAAGAGCCAAATCATTTATAATGTATAGTTTTTTAATGATTAGAAATTTTAAACTGTCTTTGGGTGTGTGTGGGGTTATGCCTATGACCCTAAATTGATAGTCTTTGTAGAAACCATTTTGCCTGTTAACTACCCTTGACTTTTAATGCCAATTTAATTGATTTTATCATATAGTTTTTTGAAAATTGATTTTTTTCATATTTTTATTCCTGAAGTCAAGAATATATGATATTTTAACTTATATAATGTTGTGCCTCAGTATAATAACATGGGTTTTTATAAGACATGTAAGTGGGAACACTTTATTATACTTATTTATTTTGTGTGTGTTTGCATGAATGTATATAAGTAAGTAAGTATGTATGTTTGTATGTATGCATATGTGTGAGTAGAAGCATGCCATAGAACTGGGCACAAATCAGAAGGCGGCATGCAAAAGTGGTTTTTTCCTTTTAACATATGAGTCTCAGTCATCAATATCTGGTCATCAAATGCCTTTAACTATTGAGCCACCCTGAGGATCCCCTATCATATTTCTAACATAATAAGTTGCCTTAAGTATAACTGAGTGAAGATCAATTACTTAATGAATGCCACCATGTAAATGTAGGGATGTTGCTACTAGTTCTGAATAAAGATGTCTGTATGATTATAAAGAATTTTGAGTCAAGTTTTGTGAATCTTTTCCAATGCACTGTTTCCTCTTTTATGTAGAGTAGTAATCCTAATATGCAAATTATTATTGTAATAAAGTATCTCATTATGGTTCTGGTTTATATTTCTCTGAGGTTATATACAATTTACAAACAGTTTCAGTTTATTCTCGAATATTTTGAAAATACTTGCTCTAGCTTAACAGTAGCCACTGGTAAGAAGGGTGAGAGGGTAATGTGGGTATTATGCTTTCAGGATATATACTAAAAAAATCATTTAAGAACATCTTCCTGACTTAGTTATCATGACATTAAGAGTTTTTCTTTTCTACATATTATTCAGTAATACATTTTATAGTTTCTTTTATTGTTAGGGAACCCCTAGAATGATACAAATTCAAGTTTGAATCTCTTATGAATAATGCCTATTCATCAGTGCTATAAACATAGCTATAAGTGTAAAGACATGTTGATGAGCAAGGTTTCTAAGAATAAGATGATGTTTATACTATGAATGATTACTGAGAGTTAATTTCACTCTTCACATCTCTGCTTTGCTCATCATCAATTCTTCTGTAACCTGATCCATGCCCAATTTTAATTCTACATAATTTTCATTTTCTTCTGGTTTTATAGTTGGAGTTAGAATACCATTCTAATTCATGATACACTTTTTACCAAATTATTTTTAGAAACTTTGGATTTAATATCAGCTGATCCATCTACTAGGAATAAATAGTAATTACAGGAGTAGATATGTTGGAAGTTTTAGGGCAACATTGATCTGAGAAATGGGAAAAAGGAGAGCATCTTTAGAGAGAAGAGAGGTAAATAGAGAAGATGCAGGGAGTTGGATAAAATAACAATAAAGATGTTGAAAAAACCATAAGGAATCATACTATTAACTATTTACCTAAATATTTTATAATGTATTTAATTCAGTATATGGATATAGTCATAGAAATAGATATAGATTTAGTTTAATGAAACTTTCACATCTAGGCTGACAATGCTCCCTCTAAGAACCAAAGAATATTTAATAAAATCCCAGTACTAGAAAGACTTTCTTTTGAATTGTTTGCTAGGGCTGGCCTAGATTCTCCCCATATATATAGCTCTTTGCTGTTGTCTTTTTTTACCTCCCACCCAGAGGTGGAAGGTTAAGTTCTGTTCAATGAAGACATCATGTACTTCAGAAACAAGACTCAGAGACTCCTGAGCTGGAGATGACCCTAATTTCCCTCCATTGGCACTAGCTTTTATGGTACCAGAAGGAAGAGAGGCAACCAACAGTCCTACTCAGCTGTGATGCCTATGAACCACATCAGTGTCCAGCATGTCATGATAACCATACAAGTGCACTAGTTGCACATAACTTGGTGGTAACCAACAGCTCTCTAATTAGACTTAAGACCTGTATAATGAGAGGGATATCATGCCTAGTCTGGAAACCTAGCTAACTAATCAGTACTAGAGGATCGTCGTTATTTCAGGATCTACAACCACTAATTTCCTAAACCAACATTACCCCTAATGACAATCTATAAATATTTTTCCTTATACCAACAGATAATTGTATGTTTTCATCCCTTATAAAGGAAACTTTATTGTTGGAGAATACTATAGAAAAACACAATCAATAAAGTGCAGAATTGTGAGCCCAGTTCTACATCTGCAAAACACTCCCACACCTAAGGGTCAGGAGATGGCACACAAGAAGGAGTAGGGAACTTGTATGGGACAAAATCTCTTAGTAGTTTCAGATGATACATTCATAGAGTCTTACCTACATGACTATCAAACATAAGCTGAATAATGACAATCCCAAAGTGAACTGGGAAAGCGCCAAAGTACACAAAAAACTATAGGTAACTGAATAATGCTGAGAGTGCAAGAAATATTCTTCTCCAGGGAGGTGCGTACAGCTGTTTATCCAATACCAAATGGTCAGGTCTGAAAACATATCTATACATTATATTATACAGACTGAGAAGGCTAAATTTAGAAACATACATGTATATACGTATACACATGTACATGTAACAGCAATTAATGGCAAAATAGAGCAAGGAGGGATATATAGAACAGTTTGGAATGAGGAAAGACAAGTGAGAAATAACATGATTATAATCTCAAAAATAAACGAGTAAAATAAAAAGAAAGTATTTTTCAAAATCTGAAACAAAAAATATTTTTGAGGGTTGGAGAAATGGATCAGTGGTTAAGAGCACTTCCTGCTCTTGCAGAAAACTGGGGTTCAGTTCCCAAGACCTATATGGAAGCTCACAATTATCTATATCTCTAGTTCTAGCAGATCTTATGCCCTCTTACTGCCTCTGTGAATGTCAGGCATATACATGGTATGCACAGCTACATACATGCAGGTAAAATACCTGCATAAACTTAGAAAACATTTTTGATCATTTATTAACTTATATATTATAAGTTAATTATATATTCAGAGTCTAAAACTTTTATTCATCTACTTTTTATAAAATGAATGTTTCTAATCTAATGTATTTTGAAGACTGAACATAAATTCATAACTACGAGTACAATGGATTTAGATATCAGATTCTTTTTATTATTTGGTTAATATGTTCCTGTTATGTTGCAAAAACTGTGCTAATTATGCAACACAAAATTGTGTTTCAATATGAAAGGGTGAAATTTCTACATGGAGGAACCATTCCTTTTCCAGTATTAGGTCATCTGTCCACCATTGTTAATGTTGCCACATCAAATATAATTAATGTAACTCAAACTACGTTTTGAATTTTTGTTTTCATAATTTTGATCTTTTGGTGGGACTGGACTATAAAATGTTGAAGTTGGTATTCAAATAATGTGGTGATTTCTGAAAAAGAAATAAATATACCATGTGATATAAAAAAAATCCCACTTCAGGACATATACACAATAGTAATGAAATAAATATGTAGAACACACACACATACACACACATACATACATACACACACACACACACACACACACACACTCAGAGAATTATTTACAATACCCAAGAGGCAGCAACTACTCAGTGTCCAATCATGACTAGATAAATATAATGATTTATCTACATAGTGGAACACTATTAGCTGTAAAAAGGAAGGAAATTTTGACCTATACTAGAAAACGGATTGATCATGAGGACATTATGCCACATGAAACAAATCAGTCACAAGAAAGTTACATACTAAATGGTTTTACGAATTCTAGTTATGTGATCCCCTGAGTAATCAAATTCACATAAACAGAAAATAAAATGGTAGTTACCAGAGGATGAAAGAAAAGGAGACGTGGAGTTATTCAGCACAGAGTTCTGCTGCATAATTATGTGAATATATTCAACATTACTACTCTGTACATTTGGAAGTGGCTAACATGGTAATTTTGCTGTTTTTAAAACCACAGTTAATAAAACAAAAAATCTTGGGACCTTATTACAAGTATGCTAAATCATATGTCTGGAGCAAGGAGATTGAAAATGTGCCTTTTATTTTGGATACAGTTTCTCAATATGTAGCTCCAGGAGGCCTAGAACTTGTGCAGAGAAGGCTGGCTTTGAACTCATAGAGATCCACCTGCCTCTGCTATACAAAGCAGGGATTAAATGCATGTGCCACCACATCTGGCTTGACAATGTCCTTTTTTTAAAAAAAAAAAAAAAAAAAACCAAACTCCTGTGATGAACAGATTTTGATCGATCCTTATCATTCACAGGGCTCTTTACACATACACAGACACAGACACACACACACACACACACACACACACACACACACACACACACATTTACATAGTACACACACCCATCAGCATTTGAGCATTCCTATAACTGCTGCTTCCATAGAACATATTAGTTATATAGAGTTATGACTTTCATGGTGATGATTTTCATATATATTATTTACCCTGAGTGTCTATTTCTTTCAATGTATGCCTTCATTTGCCTCATGTCTTGAGATATAAAAGTTAAACTTAATCTGTTCTCATCTGTCTGACGAGTGTTGAATGTCTCAGAAGAGTGTGTAGCTGCTCTCCTATGTTTACTGTCATTAGCAATTTTAGAAGCTATTCCTTGTTTAGTGTTATCTGATTTGCCATCAACTTAGATGGCCAAATGGTATTCAATTTAACCTAACCAGGTTTCTGTTCTCATTAGATTGATGCGCTTTGTGTGCTTTAGTTTCTCCATATATACAGATATGCTTTGGATACCTTACATTTTTTCTAGCTAGAGTTATCTTAGATTTTTAATATCTTTCTCTAACTTTAGAATATGATATTGATTTATTCTGATATCTATCACAACTACTTGTTTTGAAATAATTATTTTTATTATATTCTTATAAATCTTTAGTGACCTCCTGGTAAAATTTTTACCAAATCACATACTGAACAATGCCCAAATTCTTTAAGTACACATAAAGGAGCTATCATCTTCTCTTAAAGTGCTTTCTAATCTCCTCCTTTGTAAATGCATAATGCCATATTAAACCAGATATCTATTATTTGTTGTTTCATTAATATGCACCAGGATTCTTTCCTTTCTTGCTTCTGATATTCTCACTATATAAAATGTCTTTCTTGACTGTTTTACTATGTTTTGAACTTTGACCCAATTCTACTTTTTACATGACTTTCTGTGCTTTGATCCTCATTGTAAAATGTCACTTCATCTCCTTTGTAATTTAGTTGCATTAAACTTGTACTTTTCATGAAGATATATTGTCAATTGGTTTCTTATTTTTGCAATTTATGTGTGTACTTATTTTTCCTTTTATTGAAAATAAATTCTTTCTCTCATAATATGTCTCTATGTTTTTCTACTCCTCCATCTACTCTTTCTACTTCCTCTCCTCCACTCTGCCCATCTGAATCCACTTCCTTTCTATCTCTCATTAGAAAATAAATAGGCTTCTAAGGGATAATAATAAAACATAACAAATATAATATACTAAAAGAAAATGTAAGGTAAAACAAACATGAACACATCAGAATTGGACAAACAAAACAAAAAGACAAAAAAAGCCCAAGAGAAGGCACAAGAAGCAGAGAACCACTCATTCACACATTCAGGAGTCCCATAAAAAGACTAAATTGGAAGCCACAATATATATACAAAGGACCTGGTACATACCCGTGAGGGTCCTATGCGTGCTGCCTCAGTATCTCTGAGTTCACATGAGCTTTGCTCAGTTGATTTAGAGGATTTCTTGGTGTCATTCATCCCCTCTAGTTCAGAATCTTTTATGCCTCCTGTTCCACTAGATTCCCTGAGTCCTGAGAGGAATGATTTAATGGAGACATCCATTTATGACAGAGTGTTTCAAGGTCTCTCACTCTCTGCATGGCTGTCTGTGGGTCTTTGTATTTGTTCCCATGGATCTATGAGTATAGCAGAATAGCATGAGGAATCATCTTATTGCTACTTTTTTTTAGACTAGTAGTATTTGGTTTTCTTCTAAGTCTCTGAGCTATTTAGTCTCAAGTTCTTAGTTCCCTAAGCAGTGCTAGGTCACATATCCTGGAGGGGGCCTGAAGTCAAATCAGATATTGATTGGTTACTCCCACAGGCTTTGTGTCGCCAATGTCCTAGAATAATTTGTAAGCAGAACAGCCTTGTAGATCAAAGTGTTTGCGGCTGTGTTTGTGTTTACATTTCTTTCTCGGTAGCCTGCAGAGTGTCTTCTTATACAGGATATGCTAGAATATAGGGGTGAAAGCTCACTATGAACACCATTAGATTCAAAGGATTTCAAGGCCTAGGCACATATTCCTAAATTTGGCAATATTTTAGAACATATCAGATGTCATTTATTCTTTAAATTGTTCTGTCATTTGTAAATGACTATTCTTGCCTTGGTAGATGTTGAAGAAATGTAGTATTTTTATACCCTTAAGAAGTAGATTCATTTGAGTCTAGTCTTCTAAATTCTACTTCAAACATGCTCTTTAGCTTTAACAAAATGGTCACAATCTAATTTGTACTATTTTTGATTTTATGTCTCAATCAAATCAAAAGCTATTAGCTAGGAGTGATAGAAATGTTGAACTAAAACCAGAAGCAAACTTTACATAACTAGCCTTGGATAATTTAATTACTGTTTCTGAACTTGTATGAGACCCATTAATTCCTTTTCAATATTCAATAAACCTTTTGAATTGAAGAATAATTACATGAGAATGATTGAATGGATTTTCTCACACACCAATAGATGGCTGTGGACTTGTGTTGACTTATTTAATAGAGTTTTCTTTTCAACATATAATTATGCTCATTTGTAACTTTGAAAAAAATCAATGTAGTATTTCATTGGCTTTGTCTGGGACAAGGTGGACTTGTGAAGTTAAAATACACAGACTTACACAAGTGCAGTTAATTCATGACAGTGTTGCAAAGAGATAATACAGGGTGTTAAAAGGCTTAGAGTGACATTAAAACCATTTCTGTAGCACAACAAAGGTTCAAAAAAGCCGCTCTTACACTCGTGGACAAAATCCAGTAGAGCACACATGTAAGATATGTGGTTAGCAAGTTGAGGTCTATCACTTTATTTTAAGTTACAGAAAGTTGATTGTAAGCTGGAAATACCAAGATATGTGCAGTCTATGTGAGCCTTTGCTATTAAAAAACACAAATAGTGGTTTTGGGAACTGTCCTGTTTTTTTTTTTTTCCTTTTTCTTTTTTCTTTTCCTTTAGAAAGATCAATGCTGTCATTTGGGATCCAGCTCCTCTGAAGGATATGGTTGTCTCTGTTCTCATGGATTTATTTGACACTTTTCTGTCAAAAGTCCCCCCTCCTCTATCTTTCTATTGTTTTCAAGGTCCTTTCTTCCCCAATGTAAATCATATGTGATACTGAAATGTTTTAAGTCACACATTATTTTATTTCCTCCCAAATGCCGTTACAAAATCAGGTTAGGTATAAATAAATCACAAGACTATCATTTTAAAATTAATTAATTCATTAAATTTACATCCCAATATCAGCTCCCCTCTCCCCTTAAGCTCCTCCCCGACATTTACCTTGCTATTCTCTTCTGAGAAGAAAAGCCTCCCCTGCATATTCTAACAGTCTCCCTGTTCCCAGGCACATCAGTCACTGTAGGACTAGGCTCATCCTCTCATTAAGGCCAGAAAAGGCCTCACTCCCAGTTAGGGGAATGGGATCCACAGGCAGGCAAGAGATTCAGTGATAGCTCTTGCTTCAGTTGTTAGGAGACCAGCATGAAGACCAAGCTGTAATCTGCTACATATGTATGGAGGGTCCTAGGTCCAGCCCATACTCACCCTTTGGTTAGTGGTTCAGTCTCTGAGAGTTCACAAAGGTCCAGGTTACTTGTCTCTGGTAGTCTTCCTGTTGAGTCCCTATCCTTTTTGAGTTCCTTTATCACTTCCCTGACTCTTGCACAAGATTCTGGAAGCTCCACCTAATGTTTAGTTGTGAGTCTGCATCTCTTGTCATTGGCTGTTGGGTGGAACTTTTCAGAGGACACTTATGCTAGGCTCCTGTCTGCAAGCATAACAGAGTATCATTAATAGTGTCAGGGATTGATTCTCATCCATGGGGTGGGTCTCAATATGGGCCAGCCATTGGTTGGCCATTCCCTCAGTCTCTGTTCTATCTTTGTCCCTGCCCATCTTGCAGGCAGGACACATTTTAGATTGTAGGTTTTGTGGGTGTAGGTTTTTAATCTCTTCACTGAGAGTCCTGAATGGCTATAGGAAGTGACCACTTCAGGATCTATATGTCCTACTCTTAGGAGTTTCAGCTAGAATAACTCCTATAGCCACCCTGCGGCATCCCCCTGTCCTATGTCTCAGCATGTCCTAGACATGCCCACTGCAAATTTCCATTCTTTCTTCCCTGTTCTCCTTACACCTGATTCCCCCCACACCTTTCTCCCCTCCTCATTCCCTCTCCCACTCAGGTCCCTCCCTCTTTCCACCTCTGATATCTATTTTATTTCCTCTTCTGAGAAATATTAAATCAGCATCCCTTGGGCCATCCTTATTATTTGTCTTCTTTTGGTCTATGGATTGTAGCATGGTTAATCTCTACTTTATGACTAACATCCACTTATAAGTGAGTACATGCCATGCATGTCCTTTTAGGTCTGGATTACTCACTCAAGATGATATTTTCTAATTCCATCCATTTGCCTGCAAAATTCATGATGTCTTTGTTTTTACTAGCTGAATAGTATTCCATTGTATAAATAAACCACATTTTCTTTATCCATTCTTCAGTTGAGGGGCATCTGGGTTGTTTCCAGTTTCTGTCTATTATGAATAAAGCTGCTATGAAGACAGTTGAGTAAGTGTCTTTGTGGGATGGTGGAGCATCTTTTGCATATATGCCCAGGAGTGCTATAGCTGGGTCTTGAGGTAGAACAGTTCCAAATGTTCTGAGAACCTACCAAATTGATTTCCAGAGTGGTTGTACAAGTTTGCACTTCTACCAAAGTATATTTAATTAATGGAGAACCTTGGCAAACAGACAGAAAGGAAGATGCATTTAATGATACTTCTCCCAGGGAAACTGATTCTCTTCCAGAATTTATTTTTGTCAATTTGTATTTGGCCCTTATTAATTTCTTTGTTTTAATTTATGAAGGGCTAGATAAATGGTGAATTAGCCTGTTTATACTTGCAAATATGTGAATTAATGTTTATGCTTGCTAATATGCACATGAGTATGTGCATTATTTATATGCTCATGTATAAGTTTATATGTGCAATGTTTTGTTTTGAGTATTCTCTTTCAAATATAGTTCACCTTCAGGATACGAAACTAGAAAAGTTTAAAAGAGCCTAAGCATCCTTTCTTTTTTACATTAATTAATTAATTTATTTACATTCCAAATGTTGCCTCTCTCCTGGCCCCCCTCCCAGAGATCCCAGTGTTCCCAGGGTCTAAACCTCCAACCTGGGAACTCAAAGTGAGGGACCCATGGCTCCACCTATATAGATAGTTGAGGATGGCCTTGTGAGGCATCAGTGAAAGAAGAGGGCCTTGGTACCTGAAAGTCTAGGATTCCCTAGTGTTGGGGAATTCGAGAGTAGAAAGGTGGGAATGGGTGGATGGGTGGGGCACACACTCATAGAAATAGGAGGAAGGGCAGTGGGATAAGGGGTTTTGAGGGGAATGGGGAGAGGGGATAACATTTGAAAGGTAAATAAATACAATGTCCAATAAAAAAAGAGATAGTGGAACTGGCAATTGGAGTCAAGCAGTTGAGACTTTTGTCAACAATTTATTACAGGGATTCCTTATAATCCTCAAGGACAAGGTATTGTGGAAGGGGCCCATGGAACTTTAAAACAATATCTTCATAAAATAAAAAAGGGGGAGGTATATCCCCATTCACCACAAATTTATTTAAATCATGCTCTTTTTATTTTACTTTTTAAAAAATTTGGATGCCTAGGAACTTTCTGCTGAGTGTCTATGGCACTCTACAAGTAGGCATACTTATGCCTAGGTGAAAGGGAAGGATCCACTTACTGGCATATGGCATGATCCCAATCAGGTATCTAATATGAGGAAGAGGACATGTTTGTGGTTTTCTTTCAGGATGCTGAAGGAGAATGGTGGCTGCCATTAAGGTGTTTTTTTTTTTTTTTTGTAGTGGATTGTGTTTTTATATATTGAACCACCCCTTCATCCCTGGGATGAAGCCTACTTGATCATGGTGTGTGATGTTGTTTATGCATTACTGGATTTAGTTTGCAAATATTTTATTAAGTATTTTTAGATTAGTGTTCATAAGGGAAACTGCTCTGAAATTCTCTTTCTTTGTTGACCCTTTCTGTGGTTTAGGTGTCAGGGTGACTGGCCTAATAGAATGACTTTGGCACTGTTTCTTCTCTTTCTAGTTTGTGGATAGAATTATGTGCTAAAACCTGGTTCTGGCCTTTTTTTTTTTTTTTGATTGGGAGACTTTCATGACTGCTTCTCAGTGGTTATAGTACAATTTAAATTGTTTACCTGATCTTTAGTTAACTTTGGTAAGTGGTGTCTGTTTAGAAAACCAACCATTGCATTTAGATTTTCTAAGTTTGTGGAATATAGGTTTTCTAAATAAGACCAAATAATTTTTTAAATTTCTTTAGTGTCTGTTGTTATGACTCCCATTTTATCTCTGATTTCATTAATTTGGATAGTTACTGTCTTGTTCTCTTTTAGTTAGTTTGGTTAAGGTTTGCCTGTATTTTTTTATTTTCTCAAAGAATCAGCTCTTTTTTAAAAATTGTCCTCTTTGTCTCTAATTTATTGATTTTAGCCCTGAGTTTGGTTATTTCCTGCCATCTACTATTGGGTGTGTTTGATTCTTTTTTCTACAAGTCTCAGGTGTGCTGTTAAATGGCTAGTATGAGATCTAGGTTTACTTTTAAGTGCTTTTGGTGATAGGTAAAGAGCAAAGTAACCTAGAAGTGTGAGATATTTTACTTAGATAAATGGAAAGGAGAATTAACTCCAGAACAAATGAATGAACAAATGAAATGACAAACAAACTTGTATTTGAAGACAAAGTACAAATGAGCAGAATCAATGAATCTTGTGCATGGTATCTTCGGCACCTATTTTCTCTGTAGTTCAGTGAATGAGGCAAGGAGATGACTCAATCAGCTAAGTGCTTGTTTTGTGTGTAAAGACCTCAGATCCTTAGATCCCATGTCAAAAAAGCCAAGCGTTGTGTCACACACATGGAATCTCAGTCCTTGGGATATGGAAAGATAGAGAATAGGGAAACAGCTGTAAAAGCTGACCCTCACATCTGCTAGATCATAGTTTACTTTTGAAATCTGTGCTCTTTCTGATCATCTCATTTTGTCATTTGGATCGGAGACACTTCATTTTAAGGTAAACTCATATTGTCATTCCTGTGCCTTCTTGAAAAAAAAAAGATGACTTTCTATAGACAGTGAACAGATTTAACTTTGCTGATATATATATATAAAACATGCCACTGAAATGCCCTTTTAAAATTTGCTGCTTTAAAAACCAGGGAAAATGAGCATGCTGCGTTTCAAGAGTTGAGATGTATTTAGTCACATAGTTTCTTTTTTATCACTTGTGTGTATTATTTGTATGGGTATATGCATGTGTGCAGGTACACATATGTGCTCATGCTTGTGGAGGCCAGAGGTCAATCTTGGAAGTAAATTTTCAGGATCCATGTATTTTGTTGTTGAAACAGACATTCTTGCTGACCTAGAGCTCACTGAAGAAGCTGGACTAGGCATTCTCAAAGTTCCACATGTCTCCACTTTCCAAGTACTTAGATTACAAGTGTGTGCCACCACAATTGGCTTTTTTACATGAGATCTTGGGCTGAAAATAAGGTTTTCATTCATAAGAAAAGCACTTTACTGATTAAGCCATCTCCCTCTCCCTATTCTTTGAACTATCATGCATCTAATAGGTGTCAATCCCTACAGAGCCTAGGCTTTGAGGCCAAAAGATGGACCAAAGACAGTTCCTATCATCTAAGCCTTCATCATTTTGTAAAACAATCAGGAATAGAAAGCTATGGGCGATTTGAAGCGTCATGGTAGGCATGGATGGAGAGTAGTTATTCACCGGGATTATGCTGAGAAAAATGTGAGAGCAGAAAGGTCATGCTAATAGAGGGAGACAGCATGCAAAATGAAAAAGAGATCTGAAATAACTGACATTTGGCTAGTGCAAAAGACACAGAGGGGGAAGCATAGGATGATTATGTCAGGTAGAAAAGCTTAGGTGAATGAGTAAGGGGGTATTTTTGGTACCAGGTACACATAACATCTCAGAGGGGAGTTTTTATACTGAGTGTATGTCACTGGGGTTGTGTGGCAGGTGGCTTCACTCACAGGCAGTTCAATCAAAGTGAAAGATAATAGGACATAGTCACCTCTCATATGCCTCTGTAAACTCTATTTGCTAGTATCAGTAGCATGCTCCACCTCACATCAAAGTGCCCCCTGTGTAGGGTGTTTCATGCCCAGACCTTTTTCCTATAAAGTTAAGTATTGAAAACCTGCAGCACTCCTAATGCTGCCTTTCTTTTTGCACTATTTCAGCGGAAATTATGAATTCACCCAGTCCTAAATAACCAGTATTGACAGACTTATGAAAATAACTGTGTGTGAAATAAAAAAGCACTTTGGTTTTCTTCATTTCTTACCCAATGAAGAGTAAGACAAGTAAGCATTTTCTGTTTGTAATGCTGAATGTTTTACAACAAGATTTTGTTTGCTTTTATGATATAAGAAACTGTGGAATTGATACAAGACACTGATTGTCAAGCAAGTCTCTTGTGTGATTTTGTGTTCTGACAAGGTAGTTCTGATGGCAGTGCTGTGAGAGAACTTTGGTCTGTGATTCAGCTGTAGGATTCAAATGATGCTAAATCTATAATCTAAGAAGCCAGTTGCTTTGGTAGATATGTCTGCATTTACAGTGCTGGGAGGTGGTTGTGAAGTGTTCATGAACTCTAGATACAAAGCTCTGTCATGCATACATACATATATACATATCTATATACATTATATACATATGTACATATATATCTATATACACAGCTCTGCCATGCATATATATATGTATGTATATATAAATGAATTAATTGTAGTTTTGTTTTTCTTAATGATTTATAATTAAAACATAACTTTACATTTTTATAAGAATGTCAGGATTTGAAACTATCCTTATCAGAATTCAAAATTCCACCACTTCTGGTTATCTTTATTTGTAGATTTTGGTGGATTGTATACATGCTATAAATTTCATGTTCATCATTTCAAAAACTGGATTGACTATACTTGTGAAGTTTCTATAAATAAATATAAAGAGAACACATACAATTTCTGACATAGCATCAGGAGCCAAAGAAAAAGATTAACTATTGTAAATGACAACATGCAGAATGCCAAGAATACTGATTCTGGAGTTAGTCTTCATTCAATAAACATTGAGTGAATTAGGCATCCATTTAGTCTGTGTATTGGGTTAGATATTGGAGGCACAATAAACAAGGTTGTATGATCAAAAGCTGTTGGAGCTTCAAAGTCTTGTGATCAAAATCCTAGCTGTAGAATATTGGAGAGCAATTTAACTTCTTTGAGCTGTAGCTCCATAGCTGTAAAATCATTATAATCATATATACATTGTAAAATAAACCAAACAGTGTAGATAAATAACACACTTAAAGTAAGCATTCAGGAAATTGTACCAATAGATAAGTATCTTTATTTTTACCATCCTTATTACCAACATTTTAGAATCCCATTATTCCTTTTTAAAATAAATTTGAATGTACCTATTACTATTGCATTCATATACCTTGTCTGTTGACAAGTTGCTACCATCTTAATATTTGGTGAACATATTGAAATTCTCAGAGATATTTAAAATAATTTGTGGCAGTGGCAATGCTTTGATGTCATGTTATACTTTGATGACATTTATGTGTCTAATTCTTTTAATGTGCTAATAAATATTTATTGAGCACCTGTTCTGTGCTAGATAGGTTTTCTACCAAGAAAAGAGGGAAGTAATATCATTATAATAATGATTTCATTCATTTGTTTATTCTTTGCTGAACATAGTAGCAAGGACCTACTGCATCCTAGTTAAGTGCTCTAACCCAAAGTTATACCTCCAGCCTGTAGTTATTTCCATTTGAAGAAGGGAAAAAGATTTAAATAAGGATAGGTCAGCGGTCTCTAAGAAACTCCCAAATCATTAGCTTTAGCTGTTTTCCTTGATTGCATCCAAGAAATTGAAAGTAAGCCCCTTCATGTCATGTTTCTTGCTATTAGATGAGGCAAATTTTGTGCCTACTCTTTAAATATCTATAGTTCTTTCTTTAAATACCTATGGTTCTTTATCTAGTGGTGGAGCCTTTTGAGATTTCTTCCATCCACATTGGTATGTGAACTGCCGTTGACACTGTTGAGCTCTTGTTTAGACAACCAGACTTGCTGAGATTACTTGGTCCAGCTTCCCTGTCACATAAGACATCATAATTAGACAGTAGACTTCCTAGTCCTCTTGTTCTTACAGTCTTTCTCCCCCATCTTCCTTGATGTTCCCTGAGTCTTAGGTGTAGGGGTTGTATTGGAGAACAACACTGTCAGCTGTTCTCTGCATTATAACCAGTTGTAGCTCTCTGTAATGGTCTCTGTCTACTTGCTATGAAGGAAGCAATGGGAAAATGGGTGCTGCAGGGAGTGGAGAGAGAAGATAATGCAGAAGGACAGGGAGGGAGAAGTGGGAAATAACATTGTTTAATAAGGATAGGGAATCACATTACCTTATATTTACCTGAAATTACATATATGAAAATGCACTCGTATGCATGCACAGACACACACAGAGGAAGTTCTGACACTTGAATCATAATGCTCCCCCTAAGAGCCATAGACAAATTAATAAATATCCCAGTACTAGGAATGAGAAACCTCCTTTTGGGTTTCTCATCATGGGATTTCAAGCAACTCTACAAGCAATACAGGGTATTGTTGCTATTAAATGCCTCTAAGAATTTGAAGGTAAGTTCCTATTGCCTAGCACAACATGCACTTTGGACACAAGTCTCTAGAAACTGAGCTGGAAATGTCTCCTCCTGTATGATTAGCTTTCATAGTACCAGGAGATTCTATGTAATTTGCAAAGGAAGAAAGGCAGTCAACAGTTCCTCCCCGCTGTGATGTCTATGAACCACAATAATAAACAAGGCAAGGCATCCTTAAAGGTACAGTGGTGATGCTTGGATAACCAACTCTACTCTAATTGGACTTTAAGTCCTGATCAACAGGAGGAGAATCATGCCTTGTAATGACCTGTCCAACCACAAGTGGCCAGTGAGGTCATAGATCTCAGAGGAGAACCTACTAATGCTTAAACCAATATAATTTCCTATTTCATTCTTAATACTTATCCTTGTACTGAAAGATAAGGGTAGTTCTCCCCCTCATCAAAGAATCTTCTTTAACACCACTTACATTTCTAATCCTAATCAAAATTTTAGACAGATGTCTGGGGTGAGGAGTTCACATGAAGATTTAGTTTTTAAATGACAAGGCTTCATTTGGATGCCAGGAGGACTTTAGTTCCTATCATTTGCTAGCAAGAATGTATGTTGGTCCTGAGCAGGCATCTTTAAATGTCAACCAGGGAGGAAAAAGATGAATTTCCCAGAAGACAGTCTCCAAATCTCAATTTCTTCAATATAATTGATCTTTCTTTTTAATGTCTCCACTGAAGAAAATGGTGACTTTAAGATTTATACAATTCCTTTCCAGGCTGAAAGTTTTTCCTCATTTCTGTGCTTTCAAATCTAAGGCTGCTTGAGAATGAAACTTAAGCATGCTGTCACACCCAAAATTTCAGTTCTCACACTTTGCTGCAGCTCCGAGTGGAACAGCTGACAGTGCTTCTGTGCAGTTACCTTTCCTAGTCACTCTCCTAGCTTCACTGTAAGTGGTAACAAGGCCAACAGTCAACAATGCAAGTCCTAGGTTCTCTGTGGGGCCAGCTTCTGTCCCTCCTCCCTCTGTGCCTTCTAGCTTGCATTTTCCACAGCTATAGGTTGTTGCTAAAATTTGCTTGTCCTTCCATTTTTTGTTAAAGTCTTTTCTTCTTTGTTCTCTCTATTGTCTCTGTATCTACTCTGATTTTTTTAAATAGTGAGACTCCCACCTGTGTTCTGTTGCAGAATGACCTTGGAAGTTTGCTAGGGAAACAGAGATCCTTTGCCTTCTAGCTAGTAGTTAGTGTCAAATAATATAAACTGTGTGAGTTACAAATAGGGCTAGGAAAGGTGAGATACATCTTTTAGTTGGAAGTGTTCACATAAAGGAATTACTGGAAAACTTGAGTGGTGAGGCTTTGCACACTATGTATGTGTAAATATATAATTTGTAATAGGAAGAGAATGGGGTACAACTTCTCACACTCCCATTTTGGAAATGAGTTTCTTCACACTGCAGTATCCGTTTTGATAACCATGCAGAGACAGATGGCATTTTGTCCTCCTTCCAAAACAGAGGAATAGTTTGCTGAGCTCTAGCTAGTATAATGAGAAGCCGTGTAAGTTGAAGATGAGGTGAAACCAGAGCATCTGTCAGCCCTCATGTGCCAGATTGGAGATGCTGCAGATAAACTAATATTTCAACAAAAAGTTGAAGCGGGTATAGATTTGTGACCAAAATGATTGCATTTGATAACAATGCTATAGCAGATGTCCTAGAGTTCATGCTTGCTTTTTATTACTGCTCTGTGAGTGCTTTTGGAAGCAAGACCTAGCAGCACAGCTTGTATGGAACATGTTCATTATAAAATTTTATTTTACAGAAAACAATGAGATGGAAAATTTTAGCTAATCTGGTACTTTTCTACTCTATCATATTTCTTTACTTATTATTTAGGGGGGCTCCAGTCTTGTTTGATTTATGTTGATGCTTTCTGGCCTAATGAAACACTATCATTTTAATTTGAAATGGAAAATTGACATAGTATTAATGTGCATCACCTAATATGTTTCTAGTCTGGATCGTGGAAAGATGTAGCCCAAGATATAAAGTTCTTTTCATTCATTTTGTTGCTGATTTGTATTACTTTGGATAGTTTAAAAAATTCTTTAAGATAAATGATTAGAAAAAAAGCAGGAGATATATAGAATTTAAAACATCAGCAAATATATATTACTTTAGTTTTCAATATCAAAATTAATTAGCTAATTGTTAAAAAAAGGAAGGGAAGAAAAATTGTAGCCATCATTTCTCTTGTTCAGTAAATATTTCTTTAGGAACAGTTGTTTTAGATGCACAGGGTTTCAAGTATATCCATACTATGAAGAATGTGTTTCTCTGTATGCATGATGACTTTTCGGTGCTACAGAAAGCAATGCTCATCTGACTAAGTGTAGGAAAGGCACTGGCTTAGAACTTGGCTCCTACAATGTGTGCATTATATGAAAGACAATTACTCTGGGTTTCAGTGAAATGTGAAAGAGCCATATAACCTGATTGCCTTATAACAGGCCCTTATTAGGAGAAGACAATTATTTTTAAAGGCTAAAGAACATTAATAAAAGGTTACATGAGGTAGTCAAAATGTTATAGCAGCAAGTTTACACATAGGAAGAGAATCCAATTACATACAAGGATAGTTTCTATTGCAGGGCTGTTTCTTGCAAAGGAATTATACCCAAAGATAAGTGTTCCTCTTGCATTAAACTCTGTGGCTCTTGGGAAACATATGGTTTCATTTTTGGCACTCATCTTCTTGCTTCCCTTGGAGTTCTTAACTTAGATTGCTTTATTTCCTGGCAACTTCTGGTGTTGAAGTCTGCAATACATTGAAACCAGTAACATGGATTTGGGTTTGCTTGCATGGGTTGACATGCAGTTGTTTTGTAGAGTGCTAAACCACGTTCCCAGCAAGTCTTGATTTGAATTGAAAATGTTATGATATAGTAACACATCAGTTTGTTAAAATAGATATGCATGTAATTAAATAAACATGTCTGAGTTAAATGGAGAAGAACTCAGTTTTACTCTCATCTGTTACAAGGCACGTCGGCTTGCATATTTTGTCCTTACATTGCCTGCTTTCTCAATGCTCTTTTCTGTAAAATAAGTTCATATTTTTAAAGGGAACCTTCCTTCAAATTTTCTAATATTTCATAATTTCATATTTTCTAATATTGAATTTATCATAAAGAATTATCAAATTAAGCTAATGTTATCCCATCTTATATCTCATATACTAGCCTTTTGTTATTTTTTAAAGAAAACTAAATGCTAAAAATATGTGTGATTCACTGTAGAAACCTTTGATATAATTTTTGTAATGTTGTAGAGATTTTCTTTTTTTCTTTCACTAAAAAAAATCATTTATTTTCTTGAAAACTAATGAAGGCCCAGAGGAGAACTGTCTTTACATGCTATTCAAGGTATGTGAAATCTTACACTAGTTTAGGGTGCAAGTAAAGCTATATCTTTCAGGTTTTCCCTCTAATTACTTATGTTCTCACATGCTGACAGACAGTACAGGTTCTCCCTCTTAACCCTACTCTTCTCACCTCTACCAAATTGCTAGGAGCTATAGGTCTTGCCCACAGTTCAGAGAGAATAAATATCCTGGCTTTTATACTCAAGGCAGAATTGGAATCCAAATTCTTGCTTGCTGTTATTAAATAATGATGCATTGGAAACTGGCAGCAATCAAAAGTCTTTCAGTGAATTTTCTTACACCTCTTAATCTGAAAGAAGAACAGATATTTGATTTCTATGGATCATTCCTCTGCTTTATGTTTTTAAAAAGGGAGAGTTAAGGTAGCAAAATGTTTGTATTCTAATACTAAACAAGAGCTTATATTTTTATAATGAATTTGAAATATAATCATATATTAACAGAGTAGCCATATAATTACTATAAGTGAAATTCATCAAGGCTCAGAGAAGTTAAACAGTGTGTTTAAAGTAAAAGAGTAGACCTTCTTTAAATTCTGCTTGGTCAACTTCTCAAAATCTATCTCTGGATGTGGAGGCAGGAAGTAGAGTATAGACTTCCTTTAAACCAAAGCTCTAATTTTTATATAATTTTTTATGTAAAAATCAAGTAAGCATATTTTTGGTAACTATTATGCATTTTCTATGTCTATGTAGACAGTTGCTATGCCCAAGAAATCACCTTTGGAATGACTAACATTGTGCTGCTCATTAAGTTGAATATGCTAAATTAAAATAGAAATCATATGACAACATATAAGAGAAAGTACATTGAATGTGGGAAAGAAAATGATATTCAGAATGTATTCTATCAGGGTCACTGCTCAAGCATTGTCTTTTATTAGATCAATGACTTAGACAAAAAATGATTCAGGGAACAATTATAGCCTCTTGTCATTTTTCCATAACTTTAAATATTATATGTAATGCTAAACTTAGACCATGATTATAAAAGACCAGGACTGGCTTGACAAAAGGATAGGTAAGGGAAAAATATTCAAAATTGAACAAAATTATTTGAATCAATTTCTATTCATAATATACACATGTATGTATACATGTACACATATACATGTATGTATGCTAACTCAAGAGAAATAAATTTATAAAATAGTAACTTAGCAAATTTTTTATCACTTTCATCACCAGAACTTAGAAGATTTGTATCAGTTCTTTTCTCAAAGTAACCCATCATTGTTTTTAACAGTGACTTGTGAGCAGAACATTAGATCAATACCACAGATGAGCATTCACATGGTTTATTTAGATGCTGCCCACCAGATAGGTTGAAAGTTGTCCTTATACCAAATACAAATCCTCTAATTTACTCTTTACTAAATATTATCTTTAACAATATTTTTATTTGCATTGAAATAGTCTCTTAGAGTTGGAACACATTATTAAAATTGCTTCCAATGATGATTGAATATGTATCATGCAAATCCACATTTATATATAAGAGTACCAACTCACATAAATCTGTATGATTTGTGCCACCCAATTGAGTATATAAAAGGTAACATACTAGATATTTAATTTTGTAATCTGTTTTAATGACAAAAAACTGGAAAAAAGATTAACATAGAATCCACTTTTACATGCTCATTGCCATTGTCCTTTCTTATTTTACAAGGTACCTTTTGATAATATTATTTGTTCATATTCTTTGAGATTATTTTTATGGTGTGCTATGGATTAACCCCAAGACCATGTTCATGAGATATCCACTACTGATCTACAATCCCAGCTCTTCTTTGTCACGTTTTAACTTTGTACTGGCTGGTTTTATATTGGGAATATATTTTTTTCTATCATATGTGGTTGGAAATATTTTACTACTTGTCATTTTCATTTACACATTGTTTGAGGCATTTTTAACTATGCAGATTTTAATTATTAGCTTTATATATTCAGATTTTTCTAGACTTTGTTTTCTGTTTCTAATGGCATATTAATCATTTACATCTCATGATATATCATAATGAGAAAACTTAATGAATGTATCTTTTATAACTATTGAGATCTTGCTCTTATCTTTAATCTATCTAACTGAGACTTTCTTATGAAGAGCTAAATAGAATTAGAACTAAGAATGGAACTTTTGATATCATCCATAATAAAACTTCAGTATCAATTGTGTTCCATCTTAAAATGTATTCTTATTCTTTTAGAACTTCATACATGCATACAAACTATTTTCATCATCCTCATCCCCCATGTCTCAACATTGACTCTTCCCAGATCCACCCCCTCGTACTGTCAACTTTGTCCTCCTCTTTTTTCCAACATAACATTTTTATTGATTATTTGGGAATTTCACATAATGAACCCTGATCACACTCATTTTCCCATTCTTCCAGGTCTATGTTCCAACCTTGTGACCCTCCTCCTCCTCCAACCCCTCTCCCCAAATAAAAGAAAGAAAAGAAAAAAAGAAAAAAGTAAAATAAACCCGTAATTCCTTATGCTGCCCATATACTCTCTGAAGCATGTTCAAACTCCCAGTGGCCAGCTCCTTTTATTTTGGTTTTGATTTTTTAAAATAATAACTTACTGAGTCTAATTTTTGCTGCCCATATACTCATGGTTATCAGTGGGAGCATGTGGACATACCATGGGGTACACCCTTAAAAAAACTGAATATGCCTTCTCCAGAAGCCGTCAACCACCAATAGACCTTCAGATGGTGTGAAGGCCTATGAGATCTTACCCTTTCCTGGTGGAATAATTGTTGACTGGTTTGGTTTGTTCATATATTTTGCAGTCAGATACAGGTATCATGATTATAACAGTCCTGTCATGTCACGAAGACACTATTTTGCTCTTGCTCTGTTGACCTCTGGCTCTTAGAATCTTTCTGACCTTTTTGTCACAGCGGGAGGGAGGGGCTGTGAAATAGGTGCCCCATTTGTGACAGACCACTCCACAGAAACTTGTTCTCTAAACTTTGATATGCTTTTTTGGGTTGGGAGGTTTGTAATGACTTCTATTTCTTTAGGAGTTATGGGACTATTTAGATCATTTACCTGCTCTTGTTTAACTTTGGAACATGGCATCTGTCTCGAAAATTGTCCATTTCATCTAGATTTTCCAGTTTTGTTGAGTATAGACATTTGTAGTAGGATCTAATGATTTTTTGAATTTCCTCAGTTTCTGTTGTTATATCTCTCTTCATTTCAAGGTTAGCCTCATCTCTAGAGTGGGTTCTAGCACAATCAGGGCTACATAGAGAAACCTTGTTTTGAAAAAACAAATAAACAAACAATGTAGTAAGTAGTAGATTTGCCATTAGAAAATGTGAGCTTCCGAACCATGGGAAAATTTATAGTACTATGTTTGCATTTTCTCTTGGGAAATTGGCCTTAAATCCAGTCAGAAAGAAGTTGGTTACATCTATAATATTCATGACACTATTGCACTGGTGGTGGGTCCATCTTGCTATTCACAGTTGGATAGGACTATTGATGTTTTATGTTTGTTCCAGCAACTTACATAGCAATTTCCAGTACTACAAAAACTAACGAACAAGGAGGAACCTTCCTGGTCAGAAGCAAGTTGATTTCTCTGTGTCCTGTAACCTCAGCATTTGGTTATTACCATCAAGTTCTATGTGTAATGTGGTTAGTTGTGGACCAAGAGGTTTTACTTAAATGTGATATCCTTGAGCAGATATCATCATATATTAAAGAATAACTCATTTTTTTCAATGTGTCATATATTAAATTACACACATTAGCCAACTTCATTTAGACCATCATACAATTTATACTCTGAGGATTAAGAATCATATGAGTAAGATGTTTAATCACAAGGACAAACGACACATGGCAAAGCATGTTTTTCCATAGAGGTATATGAATACCAGTACCTGAAGTAAATTCCTTCCTATCCCCTACACCAGGGAGGAGCATGAAAACACATTTCTAGAACAATACATGTTTTTAAAGAATCTGAAGTCACAAGATTTTGTCTTGTTTTCTTGACGTTTTCTCACAAGCTCTCAGAATTCTCTTCTCACAACTGCATTCCTGGACTGTGTTCCAACAGAAAAAAAAAACTTTTTTGAGTGCCTAATACTTGCAAGGTGTTTTTTATACACGTCTGCTGCTTCTGAATTGTGTGAACTTTACTTATTCACCTAATCTCTCTCTTCACTGATTAAACTTGATTGCTGTCTCTCTTTCCAAGGGTTGCTTAGGTTTCCAGTGAAATAAAACGGTGCTTCTTTGCTATGTACACTAGTACAGTTTTAGAAAAATGACAGTTTTACCTGAAGATGTTGAAGTGGCTTAAATGGGAAAATGTGGTAGATTTGAAGACTTGAAATGTTTTAGCAAAATGTCACCAAACTTTCTGGCCATTGAATATATATATATGCGTGCCACACACATGCACATGAATGATATTGCACATATGTACATATGTGAAGGCTGGTGGACAAGTTGTAGGAGTCAGTTCTCTTTTTACAATGCAGGTTCTGGGAATTGAACTCAGGTCATCAGGTTTGGCAGCAAGCATTATTTTGGATGAGCCATCTTTCCAGCCCTAGTTTTTAATATATATATCACTGTTTCCATTACGATATGTTTCTAAGGACTATTTTTATGTGGAGATATTTCCCAGTGACTTTTTTGGTTGGCTTTTCTCATTTTTTACAAATCCCTTCCTCATATTCTTCATGAATTTACTCTCTGCTCTCACTAAGTTCCTTTGGTTTCATGTTTAGGGCCTCTTGGGCAGTCAGTGATGGCATCAGTGTTGTCATTGGCAGCTATTTCTTTTATGACTCTATTTATTTGATTTAGATGTCACATTAAGAGTTAGCATTTGCAGTTTATTTGCTGCATTTGTTGATTAATTCCTTATTTTACTTATTACTAGTGTAATGCCATGTGAATTTCTCACTGGGGAAAAGGAGGTGACACAATTATATACTTTCTGAATAACAGATGCTTGGGGACCAATCACTGATGACAGACTTCAAACTGGTAACTAGTCATGCTGCATATTTTTTATCATAGTAAATCTGTGCACTAAGGAACCAGTGATGAAGTTTGCCTTTAATGCAATTATTTATGGTTAATATACCGTAATAACTAAATTTTCAACTCTGCTGTTGGGTAACTGTAGAATTTTAACTTCATTTTAGTGATTAAAATTTGTGTATCTTGGAATAGCACAACACAAACACTACTACTTGTTATGTTCACCTCATTGTGCTTAACACAGAACAGTTAATCATAGAACTTAAGTTCCCCTCTTTCCACTTCATATGGATCTGCATCCTCACACAAACACTAAGGTTGATTGAAGTTATTCATGGAGTCCTTTGGTTACTAATAACCTCCCTATGGTCCCTCCCATCACAGTGGTTTTCATCGCTAGTTTGGAGGTTCATTGTATACAGAATCCCTCAGATAATTTCAGCTATCCATCCTCATAATGTTTGACATGATCCACATAGTCTTTTGGCTTCTTTTACAACATTTCTAACTAGTTTTCAATATGTGAATTAACACTATCCCTCAAAAAAACCCACAAACAAGAAACATTTCTCAAGTCATTAAGTGGTGGTTCATGGAATGAAAGTAGTTTTTCAGTGGGAGCAGACCTAGATAGGTAACCAAGCAGAAAACTTATATAATTCTTTCAAACATTACTTATAATGATGAGGGATTTGAATTATTTATTTTTTATAGGCTAACTGGGATGCTGAATTCATGTGACATCTTGAGGTGTGCCATTCCTTCTTTTGCTAACATGTCAGTAGCAATATGCTACTGTAATGACTCTATATCTTCCTGTGTGGATTTTCAATGAGTCTTTAAAATGAATCAGAAATTCCAAATTCAGGCATGTCAACTTTAGGTCATAGTTTATCTTCCACAGAAAGATAGGCTGCCATTTTGCCATTCTTTTGTATATGCCAATTGTTGTTAAGTTAAACTTGCTAGAAACAATAGTAGCTATCTGGCATGGTGACACTCATGGCCATCTGTTAGAGTGGCACTGTGCCCACCCATAGGGTGGTATGCCAGTTTCAACAGGGCACAGGTGCCAGCCAAACATAGGTTCAGAAGGATAGCCTGCAAGAACTCAGCAAGGAGATCCTCCAAGTGGTTAGTGAAGCCAAATTAGACCCACATGCTTCATTACAAGGGATCACATCTGTTGATGCTAGGGGGCATTATATCATCAATTAATGTTTTTACTTGTTCTTTATTCATTCTGCTTCTGGACTGGGAATACCTAAATTCAGGAACAAAGCTAGTTCCTGGCCAGAAAAATAATATTTCCCTTGTCATTTCCTGATTTCCATCTTCTGCAATTTTAAACTTTATTATAAACTATATTAAAACCAAAAGACACACAGCACTAGTTTATATAACAGTTTTACTTTGTGTTATTAAAGGTAACATTTAGGAAACAAACAATCGTGTCTGATGGTCAGCAACATGTTTAGAATATATATACATACATATATATATGTATATATATATACATATACATATATATGTATATGTATATATATATATATTGAAATGCTCTTAAAGCATGTGTTTCATGCATTATTTACTTGTTGTTTCTTTATTAAAGGATTATTTTCAACCAAGAGTGAGACAGACCACAATAAGTCACTCATTATCCAGTGTTTTCTTTCAGGACTGCACTGCAGTGCATGGGTCGACTCTGAAATATGGTTATTATACCTTTGTGTGTTTCAAACTATATTACAGGTTAGGTACATGAGGCATAAGGGAAACAGAACTCTCTATGACATATAGGAAAACAAGGAGAGTTTGAAAGATAGGTTTTGAAAATTTAAGAAGAAAGACAAGGTTGACTGGCAAAGGTAAGAATTTGTCTTTTGATTAGGAAGCAACATTTAAAAGTTCACATCATTTTCTTTTATTTCTACCAGTTGTTTATGCATTCAGATTACAGATATAGTCATGAAAAATAAACAAGAATTTAAAGTACTTTTAAATTTTGTGGTCACTAAATTGACACTGAATATTGTGAAGGTTAGTAATCCCTGTCAAATTGACTGGCTTTGCAATCACCATGAAGCACATCTGAGTGTGTTTCTGAGGGTTATTTCTAGAATAGGTTAGTTTACATGGGACATTGTGGGTGTCATGATCTCATGGGCTGGTATCCCAGCTTGGATAGAAGATAAAGCAAGCTGCTCTCTTTTTTCTTTTTTTATTGGATATTTTATTTATTTACAATACAGATGTCATCCCCTTTTCCCATTTTTCCCTCCCTAGAAACAAACCCCTATCCCATCCCCTTCCTCCTTATTGCTTTTATACCATTTTAATTACATGCATGTATTAAGGTCAGTTCTAGATTGAGGGTCTAGCAATACAATAGATGCAAACAGTCAAGGAACAAGCAAGACAATAAACACAAATAGTCAAAGAACAAGCAAGGCATTAAACACAATTCTGTGAACACTCCCGTGATCACTGTTTGTTTCTAAGGGCCTATCAGGGTGACCAAAATATCTGAGCCTACTTCCTTGTCCTAGCCCCAAATTATTTTCATGTCTGAAGCCTACTTCCTTGTTATAGCCTAAAATTTAGATTCCTATATGAAATTACTTCTTTGTTCTAGTTTAATATTTAGATTCTTGCCTGAAATTACTTCTTTGTTTTAGCCTAAGATTTAGATTCCTACCTGAAATTCTTTGTTCTAGCCTAATGTCAGATTCCTGCCTGAAGCCTACTTCCTTGTATTTGGCCAATGTCATATTCCTGCCAAGCAGCCCATTTCTGTGTCCTTGTCCTATGTCATATTCTTGCCAAGCATCACCAAAGGCTCTCTGCCTCTCTCTCTTTTTTATTTCATTAACAAGTCTGAGCCTGTCTTAGGTCATTCTGACAAGAATACCTTCCTTACCCATCATGGAATATGCATTATCCAATGCACTTCTGTCTTAGGTTGGTAAGGCTGTGTGCTGAATCTTACCAGTCCTTGGCTTGCCAGCCTGTTAATTTAATAACTCTGTCTGGGGGAACAACAGATGCAAGCAACACATATAATATATAGGTTGATATAATATATCAATACCAACAGAATATAAGAGATGAAAGAGAGTAATTTTATCATCAGTATCTACTGCATTAATGCAGAGCAGCATTCTTGAAATTCATATGCTCACTATGTAACTTTAAAACATCCAGAGTGGTGTTAGAATTATGCAAAATACACTACAAGTGTCATTAAACTTCTTCCTAATTATAATGACTACCACTGTAAATTTTAGAAGTAACATGAATCCAGTGGTTTTTGGCATGACACTCAAGATAGCTCCTTATTCTTAAATTCTGAACCTCCTTCCAGTAATTTGAATAAGATGAATCCATTCTTCCAAATGTTTCTCTAAATCCTCTTGTATATTCAACACATTAATAACATTTTTTTGCTAAATAATTAACAAAAATAGCTGTCTTAACTTCTTGTGTCACAGCAATTGCAGAAACAGTGGTGCTAGTAATTAATGTAATTAAAGCTGTTATGCCAGTAATAATGAAGCCCACTACCCTCTTGCTTCTGCTTAAAACCTAACTCACTTCTTCCAGTACTTGCAAGCTATTTTTAGGATACCAAGGTTCTGTGATACCAAGAGCACTAAAACAAAAGCTGGTTGGTAGACCTCCATAACTGACATGTTGGATTTCAAAACAAACACAATTCGAAGGTGTACAATCAATGCAACCTACATTAAATACTGTAGAAGAAGCAAAAATATTTTTAATTTGACAATTAAAAAAGCCTTAATATATTTGAAATCCACATCCTTCCCCAACTTTATCTCTTGCTAACATAACATCATAAAGAACTACAGCTAATTTCCATATATGAATCTGAAAATGTCCAGAACCAGACTTCCAAATGAAGACTGTTATTTCAATATTGGATTGATTTCTAGACCAGTCCATGATTGAGTCTGAGTAACTGGTCACATTTAATAACAATACAAGAGGCATTATGACTTCTCTTTTTGATTCTCTGTTCCACAAGGTCTAAGAACTTGAAGCAAGGCAGCTTGTCCTATCAGGGGTATAGGTAATCAAAGGTGGGTCAAGAACATATGTCCAATACAGCTTCCCAGTCACCATTGTCAGGGCACTCAGCAAGCTCACAGGTCATCAAGCTGCTCTTCTTATACAACTAACATCTGTTATTATAGGTTTATGATATATTTCATACATATAAAGGAGATTATATGTCTATAATTTTATTGGGTATACAGGAAATTGTGATTTAAGAAACAAACTTTACAAACAGCAGTGAAGTAACCTGTGTTTCACCTTTATCATCAACCATGTTCCTTCTATCCCCCATAATTTGTCTAACACTGCTTACTTGATGAAGCTTTTCCATTTCTACTGCCTTCAACTTTTCAGGTATCTTATGTTTAGAAACATGACTTGTAAGTAGCAGAGTGGCTGTTTTTCAAAATTCACATTAAGCATTTTATTTTATGTTTTCACAGGAACATTTATCTTCTGTTTCATGTAATGAATCATATATTTGGAACATAACATTGAATCTAATATTTCTGTGCATTCTTTTTCTTGATTCTTTAATTTTCTCTTTATTAATTTTCATCTTTCAGAAATGACTACATGCAGTTTATTTCCATTCTCTTATACTCACTCAGAAATTGTACACCTATTGTTATATTTTAAAGTTTATAGAAAATTTTGTTTGTATTATTTTAGTTTACTGTAATGAATACTTACTTTATGAAAGCTTCAGGGTGGTGAACAATTTTACACTAACACATGGAGAATAAATGAGGGTATTTTCACTTTGCTTCTACCCTCCTGACTTACATCATTATTAAACATTTTACTTCTGTCTTGTTTTCCAGTCCGCTGGATGCTGTTATTCCAGTTTTATATAATCAGTGCTTCTTCTATTTGCCCACACACTTACTTCTTTTAAAAATACTTCTTGTGTCTCAGACGTTCCATCTGTGATCATTATCCTTCTGCTTGAAGTGTATCCTTTTGAATTTCCTTTATTGAGGCTCTGTTGGTGGCAAGTTCTGTTTTTGGTATTTTAAACATGACTTTCTCTTCCCATTTCCGTCTTGAAAAACAGTTTTTTTTTCTGGATTTAGCATTTCTTCTTTCACTTTCCTCTGGTTTCTATTGTTGATGTTTTTCTGTTTTTGTAATGCTTTCCCTTCCTCCTATGACATCTCTGTATATAGATTTCTCTTTGAGTTTTCATACATAGAAGTTGTATCCTGGAAACTGTAGATTGTCATGTTTAGTTCTAGAAAATTATAAGTTCTTATTTCCTCAAATGTTGCTTCTCTATTCTGGCCAGCATTTTAAAATTTGGTTCTAAAGTTTTATATATCATATTATGTTTTTCTTAGCTTCCTTTCATATTTTTATTTTTACTCTACATCTGTGTGTGCCGTTTCTTTATACTGATATCGCTCTGTTATCTGTACACTAATATTTCAACTGTTATTGAAGCCTTAACATTAAGATGTAGTGTTTGTGGTTGTATTTAAAATTGGTTTCTATTTTTTTATGTTTTTTATTGATTATTTTATTTATTTACATTTCAAATGTTGTCCATCTTCCTGGTTTCTCTTTCACAAACTCCCTATCCCATCTTCTCTGTCCCCTGTTTCTATGAGGGTGCTCCTTCACCCACCCACCCACTCCTGCCTCACCACTCTAGCATTCCCCTATGTTGGGGCATTGAGCCTCCACATGACCAAAGACCTCCACTTCCATTGATGCCAGATAAGGCAGTCTTCTGCTACATATGTATCTGGAGCCATGGACCCATCCATGTACACTCTTTGGTTGGTGGTTTAGTCCCTGGGAGCTTTTGGGGGTCTGGTTGGTTGCTATACCAGGCTCCTGTCAGCAAGCACTTCCTGGCATCAGCAATAATGTCTGGGTTTGGTGTCTGCAGACGGGATGTATCCCTAGATGAGGCAGTCTCTGGATGTCCTTTCCTTCAGTCTCTGCTCCACTTCACCCTGCATTTTCTTTTGATAGGAACAATTCTGGGCTAATATTTTTGAGATGCATGGGTTGCCCCATCCGTCAACCAGGGGTGTGCCTAACCTCTGGATATGGTCTCTACAGGTTCTCTCTCCCCTTTGTTAGGTATTTCAGCTAATGTCATTTCTTTTGGGTCCTTAGAGCCTCTTACTCTCCTGGCATCTGGGACTTTCTAGTGGCTACCACCAGCTCTCTATTCTCAAATATTTGTGTTCAGTTTTGACAATTCTTTATCCTGCTCATTTTTTGCCTCTGTCATGTATTTCTTTGAAAATCCAGTTGTATATTACCAGGAACATCTAAAATATTTAAATATACAAATCTATTCTTTTTTATTCTTCATCTTGCTCACATTCTTTTCCTTGTGTGCTTACTCGTTATGACCACATGCTTCTATTTGGCCAAACTTAATCTAGGAGAACTTCAGAGATGGGGGATTTGGGCACTTATTTATAGATTTATGTGTGTTTGTTAGTGAACAGAGGCACTACTGTAAGTGGACTATTTTCTAGGTTTAACATCTGTTATTCATGTTGTTTGAATTAAAACCCTTTTCATTTCTGAAGCAGATTCTTGAAAATGAATTTCCCTTTTCTTCACCAACCCCTCCAGTGTACCCCATCTTTTCTCAATATCATGGCCTCTCTTACTTTAATTGTTGTTAAACATATATAACACACACACACACACACACACACACACACACACAAGTATGCATGCACACATGCACATACACACACACACACACACAAGTACGCATGCATACATGCACACACACACACACACACACACACACACACACACACACCACATATGGCTTTTGAAGTCTCCATTGAGAAGATGGGATATAATTCCCTTTACTGTTTTGTGTGTGTGTGTTTTTATAGATTTCTTTATGGGATTTATTAACTTCCTTTTCAAGGGTTTCTATCATTTAATTTTTATTTTATGTTAATTATCATTAATGAATTATCTTATTTGTTCACATCCCAAATGTTGCTCCTTTCCCTGTCCCACTCAAACAGTTCTTCCCTGCCCCATCCCACCTCCTCTTTGCTTCAGAGAGGGTGCCCCCAGGTAAACCCCAACTCTGCAGGATTAGGCACACCCTCTTCCACTGAGGTCAGACAAGGCAGCCCTCTAGTAAATAAGTTCTAGAATGTTATTTTAAGGTTCTTGTTTTTTTGTGATTCAGCTATGCTGGAATAGTCAGGGCCTGCTGTAGTAGGGTTGCAGGGCTGTAGTGTGGATGTACTGTTATTTATTATGTTTTTATGTTGCCGTTTAGACATCTGGGTTTCAGATGATTGTAATTGTTGATGAAGATATTTGGTTTTGTTGTTGTTGCATAGGTTTTAAAAACATTTATATTTAATTATATATAGTTACAAAATTAATTATGTAAATATATATTTCATTTATATATTTATTTACTTATTCACTTTATATCTTGCTCACTGCCTCCTTCTCAGTCACCCCTCCTATAATCCTTCTCCCTCCCCCATCCCCTTCTCCTCTGAGTGGGTGGGGGAACTCTGACTGTCCCCTTACCGTGGCACATCAAGTCTCTACAAGGGTAGGTGTATCCTTTCCCACTGAGACCAGACAAGACAGCCTAGCTAGAAGAACATATCCTATGTACAGGCAACAGCTTTGGGATAGCCCCTCCTCCAGTTGTTCAGGACCCACACATGAACACTAAGCTTCATATCTGATATATATATATACATATATATATATATATATATATATATATATATATATATATATATATATATACAGGAAGATAAAGGTTCAGTATCTGAGAGCCCCAAGGGTCCATTTTATGTTCAATATTCCTATGTTCTGTATCAAAATAGCTTTAGGAATATATAAGTATATACATTTATACATGCAATCACAATTAATGAAAAAAGAAGCCACGAATTTGAAAAAAAAAACATCAAAGAGGGTTACATGAAAGTGTTTGGGTGGAGGAAGGTGAGGGATGAATCAGAATTATAGTATAATTGAACAAATAAAATGTAAAAAAAAAAACCCTTTAAGTCCTTTCTTTCTCTCTCTCTCTACAAAACATTGTTTCAGTCATAATATTTCTCAAGTTAGTGTTTGGTGCCTTCCATTTTAGACAAGCAATCAAGTGAGTATTAGAAATATGCTATATACCAGGGACAATCTTGGGTTTTAGATTCTGTCAAACATATGACAAGTCTCGGGCAGAAGTAGAATTTAGGGATGTTTAACTATGAGGTTTAAATTCATTCTATTATACCTTATCTCTGGATTTAAGAATATTAAGAGTGAGATTTTAAGAAGCAGACATTTAATAGATATCCACTATACACTAGGCTGCCACAGGAAGAAAAGATGAAATACTATCTTCATTTATATGGAGCTTGTGGTAAACAATTATGCAGAGAACTACAAAATGCTATAAAGGATCATAATACAAGGATTTGCTTTAGTCCTGGAATTTCAGAGCCTTTCCTAAAGCCATAACTGGCCCCTCATTGTGATTAGTCTACTCTCTCTGCTGATACTTCCTTACTCTTAATTCATTTTGTTGCTTAAAAGCTACATTAAAAATTATGAATGACCATCAAAAGACAAATCCTATGACTTGGGATGTAGGTATGCTCTTAAAGGTCTCTGTAGATATAATCATCTTTAACAATGCATTAGACTTTTTGTCAATGTGGAAAATACTCGATACAAAATAGGGGAAGAAAGATATATACTGAGTTTGGGTTTTGAAGGTTCCTAGCCCTAGATGGGTAATTCTGTATTTCTGCCATGAGGCAAAGTAGCACTCTATGCCAACACAAAGCAGACAGCACAGTGACAAGAAGTGACTAGATCAATGTTTACTGCACATAGCTGTGCTCCCAACAATCACCTTCCTCCAACTAGGCCCCACTTTTCATAGTTTCATTACCTCTTAATGTTCTATATAAAATTAGAATCCATCAGTGTAGTAATATATTATTGATGGAAGAGTGCTCCTGAGCTAATCACTCCTCAAAAGCTCAGTGCTAAGCATTAGTTACTTTTTAGAAGGAATACCTCTTTTTTTCTATTTATATATCATAATATTCTTTTTTGTATTGGATATTTTATTTACATTTCAGAGGCCCTCCCTTTTCCCATTTCCCCTCCCTAGAAAACCTCTATCCCGTGCCCCCTTTTCCTTTCATTCAAAAAGCCTTGAAATTGTTGAATCCTCTTATTTTACATAAACAGTTGCTTTAACAATAGTAGTACCTGCACCTTGATTGCCTTGGAAGGTTTCTTTTCTTTTCTTCTTTTCTTTTATTCTCTTTCTTTTCTTTTCCTTTTCATTTCTTTTTCTTCAATTTCTTTCTTTCTTTCTTTCTTTCTTTCTTTCTTTCTTTCTTTCT
>JANHMN010000005.1:5538582-5582745 GCA_030674055.1 Rhabdomys pumilio | reverse complement strand
TCTTCTTCTTCTTCTTCTTCTTCTTCTTCTTCTTCTTCTTCTATATCACTGTTACTGTCCCAAGTGACCCAAGTAAGAGCCTCAGTGTGGACTTTATCATTTATTTACCAAATTATTGCAACATTCTTCTTGGCATCTGTGCACAGTTTCATCCTCATTAAAGCTGTTGCTTTGGTTCAGTGATATTATTCTCCTTATTCTCCATAAGAATAATTTGAAGTGCTTTAAATGTACTCAGTTTTACATCCCATCCCAATGTATCACCTATGATAGGGGTTTTGTGAATAAGGTCTTCAATTTGGGTTTTGTTTACCCTACCCACATGATTATCATAATCATTGTACAGTGTGATTTATCGTCTGAGTCTTGTGCCTCTCACACTTCAAGTACATTAAAAATCCTTAGAGGCAGAATTCAAACACAGTGCTCAACACCATCCTCAGATTTTGTTAACTCCAGTATTACACAACAGATTCACCTGGGTAGCAAAGTCTCAGGTAAACATCTGATTTGGGTCTGTGCACGCATTTAGAATTATACAGCCACTTCCAATATTCCTGAATGATAGGTTCTATAGTGTCTAAAATCTTTAAGACTTCCCTACCATCTATCAAAATAAATACTACCCATTCCTTACAGCCTTCAAACTTTTTGCCAACATCTCCTAGATTCCCATTCTGCTTGATTTCTCATTACTTTTCCTGGCCATGTGAATAGGACTACTGTCCTTTTTATAAACACACTTAATGCTCTCTTGTCTTCAGTATTTGCTCTTATTGTTTTCTTGGCTAATACTCTTGTTCTTATGTGTTTTACTTGTTGAAATTCTATTCATCTTTCAGACATTATCTCATAACCTCTCATAGTGATACTTTCTTTTCCTTAGTCCCCAACTCTCAAAGTAAACACAGACTCCCTTAGCGATTGCTCAGAAGTATGTTTTTTCATATCCTAACTAAATATTAAACATTTTTGTTTTATCACAGCTTGCCCAACATGGTTTGCCTAATGTTAAATGTCCCTCTCATGTGTCTAACTAAATTATACATGCCTTAGGGACAGATAATTCCTTGTGTTTACCTTTTGAGATAAAATGTTGACAAAGGTACAACTCAGTAGGAATGTAAGATTTCAGATTCCACCTCAGAACTGTTAAATTCTAATTTATATTTAAAGGCTTACATGTGATTTGCCTTCACATTAAAGCTTTAAAAGTAATCTTTCTGAAGTAACTAAAACAGTGCTTGATACATGTATATGAAGTAAATGTTTATTGATTTGAGTTACTTAGAAAATAATGAGCGTGATAGGTCATTGGGTTTCCACTTTCATTAGGAATCGAGCACACACATTGATTTCCACCTTTCTGAATGCAGTAGGAGCCACTGAGTTTAGAGTGAGTCAGAAAGCAGGAGTGAGACACAGAGGAGATTCCAAAAAGTAAGAATACTTTCAGAGAAGTATTTCAGTCTAAATCATAGCTGAGATTAGTGTGGGACCCCACCATTAGACAATGAACATAATGCAACAAAGGAATGCTTAGAGCTGGAGAGTTAGTCTTCCACAGGGATGATCTTCTATTTGGTTATCTAACAGAAAATTGCCAAATCTCAAAAAAGGCATAATTATTATATATGTATACATTATCCTTTACTATAACCTAAACACTATTCAAGCTTCCAAAGGAGGGAAAAATCAATACTCTTATTCAGCTATGAAGCCCATGAATAACAATGATAAGCATGGCATGGGAACTCTAAGTGAGTGCTGTTGGCACACATAAACCTTGGCACTAAATACTTTCAATACTTTTTTTTTGAAACTTGGGAGAAATTTGGGAATTCTATTAGAGTCCAGAGTCTCTAAATGCGCCATACAATGTTTATGACTTAGTGCTGCAGACCAACAGTTTGGTTTTCAGAAGCAGAACCAAATCTTGCCTCTAAAATGATTGAACTGTACAACTTGGGGCTTGATCTTCCCTAATCTGGCATTTTCATCTGTGTTCTGTCAGATGGAGGCAATGACTGTGCCATTAACCTCATTAACAGTCGTTAGGATTGTTGGAGTGATACATGTAACATGCCTACATCAGTCAAGTTTCAACTAGAGAACACAACCAGCAAGAAATACACATCAAAAAGACTCACATTTCTGTGGGTTAGCTAATCAAGTTAAAATCAAATAATCCTTAAGAAAGCCACCGGCACAGGATGAAGTTGTGGTCAGAAACCACTAAACTCCTCTTCCAAGAGAAGCTTCAGCTGTGCTCTCAAGTTCTTTCAATTTTATTGAAGTGTGCTCCAATAGTGCCCAGAAATATTTCCATTCCTTAAAGTCTACTAATAAAAGACCTCCACATAGAGCCTACATTAGTGCTCAATTGTAGCACTGTTGGTAGTTATCCAGCAAAATTGAGTACCACAGTACTTAACATGATGTGGTGAGTAATATTATGTATTTCCCCAGGACTGGACTAAGATACATCTAGAAACTCATATTTTTTAGTCTGTGACGAGTAGATAACCAGGGGGAAGGATTCATCCTCAGTGAATCTATACAGTTGCATAAGGAATGGCTAGAGAGATAGAATGTGGAATGTGATGTACTCATTTCCTGCCTTGGGAATGTGAAGTTTAGGTTTCCTGGTTCTAAGACTATATTAGTTATTTTTTGTTATGCTAAAATGCCATGACCTAAAATGATATATAGAAGAGTTAATTTGGATTTTGGTTAAGAGATGCAAGAGTCTATCATGGTAAGGAGGCATGACAGAAAGTGTTAGCATGGCAACAGAAGCAGGAAGCTGAAAAAGATCCCATCCTTTAACTGCAAATGTGAATCAGAAATCGTGAACTGAAAGAGATAGATAATAGAGATTTAGATAGATAGATAGATAGATAGATAGATAGATAGATAGATAGACTGATAGATAGGTAGATAGACTGACAGATAGATAGATAGATAGATAGATAGATAGATAGATAGATAGATAAACAGATAGATAGACTGATAGATAGGTAGATAGACTGACAGATAGATAGATAGATAGATAGATAGATAGATAGATAGATAGATAGATAGATAGATAGATAGATAAACAGATAGATAGACTGATAGGTAGATAGACTGACAGATAGATAGATAGATAGATAGATAGATAGATAGATAGATAGATAGATAGATAGACTGATAGGTAGGTAGGTAGGTAGATAGATGGATAGATTTAGTACTATAAATTAAAATACTTGGCATATATTTATCAATGGTGTAAGTGTGACACTCACTCTTTGTTAAATCTCTTCATAGTCACTGCTCTGCTGATCTGTCTTTTCATATATTTTATGGGGAACAGTATCTGTTAATAGTTTCATGAGGATTGAAATAAACAACACACAAACATATTTTATTATGGTACCCAGAATAGAATAAATACATAATAAATATTATCCATAATATTTGTATTTCTAATCTCTAAAGTCATTCTCACAATTATACTTTCAGTAGTTACAGAATAGCACATGATTTGGGTTGTCTTTTCAGAATGAATCTCAGTTTTATAATTCTAGTCCAGGGAGGTTTGTGTGTTTCAGACACCTAGAAATGTATTTTTTAAATGTGGAATAGTGACTCTTGCCTTCCAAAGGGTTGTTTCCCTCCGTATGGATTATCTACAGAAACCAGTCTTACCCTTTGCAAGCAGTTTAGAGTCTGTCTCTTTAAATGAATAAGTTCTTAAAAATAAATCTTGAAAGTTCCATTTCATGGGAATCTGTTCCAAAATCAGGACACATTTCTTAGAAAAACAAATGGATATTTTGTAGATTAGTCATCAGCACAAAACTTGCTATTCCATCTTTCACACCTAATTAAAAAAAATACCCTAAGTTTTAGAGACTTTACCTCTAAGGTGTCTTAATGCCACTGTTTCTAACCTTTCCAGCACAGTGTACTGTGCATCTGCTGTTACCCTTGCCTAACTTCAATGCTGTCTCCATTGTTGCCAAATTCTTGTGAACATTTTTTTGAAGGAGGAAACAGTTCTTTTGATTCATGGCTTCAGATGCCTCAGTCCATGGCTCTTTGCCCCATCATTTTTGTACCTGACAAAAATTATAGACACACACTTGCACACATGCAGGCATGCATGCACACATGCATGCATGCACACATGCACATGCACGCACGTATGCTGTGAGAGAGCATAATTGGTCATCTCACCTCATCGCAGCCAGGAAGCAGAAAAGTAGAAAAGGGACAAGGGACAAGATGCATCTTTCTATGACTTGCCTCCAGTAACCTAGTTACTTTGACTAGGACCACCCTCTTACCTTTTACCCCCTTTCAACAGTGCTACATTATGAATTCATTAATGGCTTAATATATTGATTAAGTCAGAGCCCTGAGGATTCAACATCATCCAAGTTTCTAGTGCATGGGAGTTTGAAGAGGCATTTCTTATTGAAGCTACAGTAGCCTATATGTGGTTGCATGTAATAGAAGAAATATTGAGGGAAGATGAAGGCACACAGTCCTCTTTTGTACATAACTCTCCCATTCTAGTGCTAATAGTTTGCAACAGAAATACATCTACCATCTTAAGTAAGCAGTGGCCTTGTCAGATCCACTTTTCACAGCCTTTGGTATCAAAGTTAATAATAGGGAGATGCTTCCTTTATGCACTTTAATGTGACATAAAAGCCAGTGCTTTGTTGAAATAATCAAGGCAAACTAAGATGTAGCCTCCTATATGAACAGATGTTTATATAAACTTAATCTACTTTGGAAATCCTAGTAGAAATATCTTGGTATTATATGACAGTTTTAAATTTGTTTTATAATCAAATCTAAGTAATTTTATTTTGTTGAATAAGACTTCAGAAAAAGATGAGGCATAGGAGAATCTCTGAATCCACCACTCCTCACTAAGTGTAGGAGTTGGAAATCAGAGCAAGTGTAAGTACATCTGAGATGCAGAAGGACTTTTACTCCCTCAGCAGGCAGGGTTGACCCTTCCTGGGCTCTATCTTATAGCCACCACAAGGGTGAAAGCACCCTGGAAGTCTACTTCCCCTGGAAAGGTAGCCATGTTTGCAGTATAAGGCAGCCCCGTTACAAAATATAACTTAAAAGAGTACACATTACAGAGGAACTAAGCTTCCTAATGGGAGTATACACACTGTCATTGAGCTGAGAATGTCACACTATTTGAGTGATGTAAGGCCACTTAGTAGGTGGCCTTGCGCAGGATTGTACATGGCAAGGTTGCCATGATCATTGAAGTGCTGCCTCGTTCTTATCCAGTGTTTACAAAGCGACCAGGGGTCATTCAGAAAAGTAGACTTCAAGCCACCAGCCCACCTACTTAACAGCTTCGACATGTTTTCCCTGTGATTAGATTGTTGGTAAGTACCCATAATGTGGTTTTATATTTCTTCAAGGTATGGTCCATACAAAGCTATAGTAAATGTGGCCTGCTCAAAACCTATAATGTTATAATCCTTGCCTTCTTGGAGTTCACATTCTAAAAGCAAAAGAAACAAGACAAAAACACAAGTTACAGTCTAACATATGTCATACTTTCAATAAATATTTATTAAATAGATATGTTTTTGTTATAAATACATCAGGTTAGTGCATTGAAAAAAGTTAACTCATCATTTGATGTACAAATAACTACAAAGAGATGAAGAGATTTTCTGTTCTTTTCTTTTTGTTGAGATTATTGGCTTCATAGAGTCACCAAAATACCAACAGACTTGCTGTGTTCAACTTCTTAAAGAAAGTTCCATTAACTATTTTCCTCATGTCATTGGATCTATATCTCAATATTAATAGAGATATTTCAGCTTAAATTACCTGATATATCCAATTGTGTCCAATGGACTTGTCTATTACTGTGATTATTTTTTACTATGTTCACACTACAGTATTAGTTTCCAAAGGCTATATCTCTTTAAGGAAAAAACCCTTTTCTTTCAGAGGAGAGGAGACAAGGAGAACAGCACATAAAAAATAACAAGATAATGTTCTGTACTCCAAAAACATTGGAAATTACCCATCTTATCTTTTTTACAGTCAGCTTCCATCTGTGATTTTTCTAATGCTTCTCTTTCTGATTCTCTCTTCCAGCTTAAAAAAAAAATCACAGCTTGACCATGTTTGTAAACAATGAATATGTCGCCCTAAATTTCAGGCTGGAGAGCATTACATAAATTCTTTCTTTTTTCCAATCTATTCTAAGTTAGATTATATATAAGTACAGTTTAATGAGGTATCATTTGCTCAGTTTTCATGGAAGAATGAACTCTTCATCCTTGATGGTATTCATGTATATACCAAACTAAATTATTTTTTAACACTTTTGGTATTTCTGTTTTTTAGTTGCAAAAATAATTTATTAGAATTTGCTGTTAGCTGAAATTCAGATATTAAGTACTAAAACTAGAGATCTGAGTAAGGATTATACTGTTTCAAAACTAATTTAAACAAATATGTCTAAATGAATAAAACTAATTTCATTTTGAGAACTTTATATAATGAGTTTTGATCATATCACCCTGTCTTTCTCAGCTGTTTCTAGATCCATGCTCCTTCCTGTCCCAATCAACCTATGTAGTTTTTAGAGGGTGGGTAATCATCAAGCTCAATGTGGATTGTTCAAATAATCTTAAGTGTGGGTGATTTGCTGTAGTATAATTGGTTTATAAAGGGTTAAAAGAGGCTGACACTCTTAGTGAAAACTAACCCTTTGATCATATTCACCCTATCTTCCCCAAATGTTCCTAGATCCGTGCTCCTTTCCAAGGAACTAACAATTGCCAATAGCTCCTTGACTAAATGTGGAACTTCATGCCCAACTTCCCTCTTCACGCTGAGGTTTGGTGGGTCTTAGAGTCACACAGATATTTTGCATTCAATCATATTTGCTGTGAGTTCATTTGAACAGATACACACTGTCCTTGTATTCACCCACCATCTCTGGCTCTTATACTCTTTCTGATCCCTCTTTCACATTGATTTCTGAACCTTTGGAGGAGTAGATTTGTCTCCTTTAGGACAGTCTCATGCTCTGCACTTTAGAGAGTTGTAGGTGTTTGTGTTAATCATAGCGAATACAAATAGAAACCTTGCTCATGAAGGTTGAGAGGTGCTTTAAACTATACATATGATGTAAAATCATAATGAATTGGCTTAATATATCCATTAGCAGAATAATATTAGGTAGTTCATAGGTTCTATGTCTTGTCTATTCATAGTTTCTTGGCCCAATATTGATATGAGACATGATTTCATCTCATGGAGCTGGCCTTAAGTACAACCAGAAAGTAGGTGGTTACTCCGATGATTTTCATCCCACTATTGCACTAGTAGGCATGTATTGCCAGGCCAATCATCATAGTTGCTCACAGGGTTCCTGTTGGGGTAAAAATAATGATCATTTATTTCCTCTAGTAGCACTTTTCCAGCACCATGAAAACTATTTTTTTAAAATAGGCCAATCATACACATTTTAATATGTCTTATGTAATTTTACAATCTTGAAATTATTCTTCAGACTTTGAGTTCTAGTTGCAGTTTTCCTTCCTTCCTTCCTTCCTTCCTTCTTTCCTTCCTTCCTTCCTTCCTTCCATCCTTTTTGAAGTAATCTTTGATCATTTTTTATAGTCTAGTTGTTATCCCCTTTCTGGTCTGCCTTCTGACAGTTCCTCATACAATTCCTCCTCTCCAAGAGGATGTCCCCACCTCGACCCCACCAGACCTCCCCACTTCTTGGGGGCCTCAATTCTCTGGAGGGTTAGGTATGTCTTTTCTCACTGAGGCCAGACCAGCAGTCCTCTGTTGTATATGTGTTGGGGGCCTTGTACCAGCCAGTGTATGCTGCCTGGTTGGTGGCTCAATGTCTTGAGAGATCTTGAAGGTTCTGACTTCCTCATCTATGTCTGGATAGCTAAATTTCTGAGATTTTGATTTTTATTGTTATCAAAATTTTCTCTTTTCATTATATTATAAAATAGGAATTTATAAAGAGATGTCTACATGGCACTAAATATGCCATAGTGAACATGAGTACAGTAGTACAGATATTAATATGGAGTCAAGTTACAGGGACTCCTCATGTTCTAATTCATTTTTATCAGTTTTAGTAGTCAGTTTACAGCTTCATATGGATGAAAGAAGACACCAGTAGTGCTGTCCCATAAATCCCAAAGGTACCATTCCTGGCACACTCTTGATTATCTAGAGCTGCAATTCTCTATGTTAAGAACAAATTTATTTGGCTTCCTACTAGTTAGGAAGCTAGTATCGTATCTCAAATGATATTATCATATGCTCCATTTGGCTTTATACAAAGGAAAAATAGTTTCCATTCTCTTTATTGGCAATAGTCACCAACAATGACAACTAAGACATAGGGTAAATAGCAGAGGGCAGCAAGTTACCACTGCACATCAAATACACCATCTGGTATTATTACAAAAACTTGTAAAAAGCAAAGGAGGAAATCGCTAGATTTAATTCTTTGCCAATTCAAAACTATGCAGCAATAGCATTCTAGAGCAGTCTTTCTTTATTTCACCATGCAATGAAACAGCTAGTGTGTAATAATGTTTTCTCAGAATCTTTTCATAACACATGAGGGTTGTTCAAGATTGGAAGTGACAGTCCCAGCTCTTCTAGCTACTTGCAATATCATGACCACTGAAGGGATCAATATAGGGCACACCAATATCAAACTCTGGATTCTGTTCTAGAACATTTAAACAGAATAGGACTTTACCACTCTAGTTTGAAGTTAACTTTGAAAGTTATTTTAAAAAAACACATTTGTACAGGCAACCTCCTGGATAGTAGTGCACTGTTTCTCCTTAACACATTTCTTTTTTAATTGTCTACTTAAAGACTAAGTTATAAGGTCACTTGATACAAGCAGGCAATACCTGCCTTAAACTTGGTACAAGGAAGGAGCAGGCAATATCTGCTCTAAACTAAGATGATGGTTAGGTAACTCATTATCTTGAAAAATCCAACATTTTATCAAGCCATATTTCTAGCACACTGTTTCTGGAGCCTTTTAATCTCTGTTGTTGACATTTGAAAAGGAAATTGACTTAAATCTTACTGCTAGAGAAAAAAATGATTTGTAAGTAACTTGAGTAATCTTGAAGGTGGATCCTTCTCTAAGTCTCTGCATTAGAATCCATCCCTGAACAACATCTGTCATTGCAGTCTTGTGTCACTAAACAAAGTACTCAGCTAGGCCATTCCCAGATAATTTTTAAAATTTTAATTAAGTTTACTTTAATTAGTTTATATTCACTATTCAAAGAAATGGATTTCATCACTACATTCATATTTATATTATTCTCTATTATTCCCCAAACTTTGGCCATATCTATTCCTTAATGCTTTTCCAGGTTCCCTTTCATTATTTTGCTAGTCCCTTTTTGTTCCCAAATAGTAATCTTTATTTTTAGTGTGAGTGTGTGTGTGTGTGTGTGTGTGTGTGTGTGAGAGAGAGAGAGAGAGAGAGAGAGAGAGAGAGAGAGAGATAGATTTAACTATGAGAGAAGGCATATAATGTTGATCTTTTTTATTCTGTTTCTTTTTCCACCTTCTAAGTGGTTTGAAGTTTTCTTAACATGATAATCTTCACTTTTAACTATTTTTCTTTTAATGACATAATTTCATTCTTCAAATTGCATCATTTTGGTCTTCTCTATCATTATAGAAGTCAACTGTGTATATATAATAACACACAAAAATAGTTTTTTTTATTAACTTCTTTTTACACACCTAAGTTGGCTCTATGTGTTGTCTATTATGAATAGCACAACAATAAATTTGCACACATAGTTCTGTAGTGTTGACAGATTCCTTCAGGTATATATTCAATGGTTATAGACATGGAATCAAATAGTAGTTTTATCTTCATTGAGTTTTCTGTTTTGGGGCTGGGTAATCTCCATTTTGATTTAAATATACCAGTAGTGTGTAAGAATATATATGTATATACATATATTCATGCAATAAACATTATTAGAAAAAGATGCCATGTGTTTGAAGAAGTAAATTAAGATCTTAAGGTATGGCAAAGAAGTAAAGTACTTGTGTTATAAACACAAGGTCCTCAATTCTATTCTTGGCTCCAGAAAGAATATATCTGTTCATATATAAAACTATATCTATATGTATATCTATTTAGAGCCAACATGAAAATATAGAAATATTGGTGTAGTTAGAAAAGATTAATGATAAATACACATTTAAACACTTCAACCACAATACCATAGTTTTGAAATTTGTAATTTGTAATTTTGAAATTTGTAATTTGAATCAACTCAAGGGTAATAATCCTCCATGGTCATAGAGTGTTCATGGATATGAAACCTATTCATTGTATCCCAATATTAAAGTTAAATAATCTTACACATATTAAGGAAGGCAAATAAATTAAAGATTACAATAAAATCCTGTTTCTTTGAATAAATTTCAGTAAAATGAAGAAAATTCAATATCTGTGGATTTTGTTTGCACTATTTGAGCTGTTTATTATAGTAGCCCCTTTTTTCAGAAGTTGTATTTTCATTTATAAGAAACCTTACTATCCAGAGGGAACATTAAAATGTCCTAGTTGATTTGGTTGATCAGACTTTAGATTTGCTTGATGCAATGCATCTGGGAAACAGTAGTCAACAGCAGACTGTAACTATTCTTTAGCAGTCATGCAACTTGTGACCACATGAAATGCAGACCTCCACATTAAATGCAGACCTTCCCTCTGTCAGAAAATTTGGAGTTAATATATTTCAGAGTCCAGAAGACCATGTCCTTGGAGTTCTCTGACAGTTCTTGAGTCTCTCCTAAAAAGGGAAGCACTGATAGAATTGTTTGGATCTGGACAAAACAAATTTGGTATGGTATTTAACTCTGCTACCTAGCTTTTCCATAGTCTATTCTTGCATAGAAGATTGATCATCTTTTCACAGTAGACTAGCACCCTTGTTGGATGCTGTATTCTGAGTGTCCTTGAGCCGTTGCTAAATGTGTGTAGGATGTCCTGAATACTCACCAATTTCATTAGAAAAGGTATACTCCCATACATACTATTACAGTGAAGGTACCAGACTCCTGTAAGTGGTAGTTCATGAAAATGTCTCTTCCAAGGCAGTTGTTTCTGTAGCTTTTAAGTTTCTCATCTGGGTAAGACTGATTCCTTTTCTCCTTCCAGCACTGGGGATGCTATCCATTAGTGATGAAGCTTCTAACTCAGGATTAGACTTAAAGCTTCTTGTCTCAAGACTCAGGTATGTTGTGACTTCTGCAGCATGGTCTTAGCATCATATTCCCCAAAGTACCCAATAGCAGCAGCAATAACCAATAATTGTGGAAACAGCTTATGACTTTCTGATTGAATTCAAAGACTGTTATCCAACATAAAACTTGTACTTGGAATTGTTATCTCGCTTAGAACCTGTCCCTAGACAGGTCATAGGCCATAAGAAAGAACCTACTGCTAAATGGACATAGTGTTAAAATAATCATTATACTCACAGATTAATGACTCTCAAAATTTATCAGAGAAGCTTCTATTTGCAATAGATGGTAATTAACGCAGAGAATTGCAACTGGTCATGGTACAGAAATTAAGAGACTGTAAAATATTCAACTCTAAATGATATATTTACATCAAACTGTTCTTTCCAAGGCTTAGGAATCATTGCAGAAGAAGGGCAGAAATACTGTAAGAGCCAGAGGCATGTATGGCAATAAACAAAGAGTGACTTCTGGACACCGTAGAGTAGCTTCATGTATGAAGTCATGGAGATTGTGACAGTATGCACAAGACCTGTGCAAAATCAAGACAGATCAAATTCCAACATGAGGAGGGGACGTGTGCACAAAGTCTCTCACCTGTATCAGAGGAACTACTTGAAAATGATAGCTGCTAGGAGAGGGATAAGAGGGTTTTTTTTTTTTTTAGAATAATCTCCTGTTAGATTGACCAGGCTCCTATAGAAGACTACACATCCATGAATATATGGGCCTTACAAATTGTACTCATTGGGTTTGATTTTTGTTTTTTGTTTTTTGTTTTTTTTTATTTTTAGAGGCAGGGTTTCTCTGTGTAGTCTTGGCTGTACTGGAACTCACTCTGTAGACCAGGATGGCCTCGAACTCAGAAATCCGCCTGCCTCTGCCTCCCAAGTGCTGGGATTAAAGGTGTGTGCCACTACTGCCCGGCTATGATTTTTTTTTTAAAGGATGTAAAGTTGGGTCAAAATAGGTGTGGATCTTGGAGGAACTGGAGGAGCGGTAGATATAATCAAAACACATGTGCAAAATATTAAAAAAAAATGTCTTTGGCCAAGGATAGCAAACAAAAAGATGCATTCATGCTCCATCCATCAGGGCAGTAAACAGGGTCCAGGGGAGGGTGGAGATCACCTGAAAGAAAGAATGGGGGAACAGGCGAAAGCAAAGAACCACAGCTTGTCTATAGTCTGATCAAACTGAAATTTCAGTTTTTTCACACAGGGGTTATATACACACAGAGGCAGGATATGGGGAAGGGGATGATGCAGGAGTGTAGGTGTTCTCAGGGGGAGTACAGATATCTTCTAGAATAGGGTATCTGCTGGGTGAAGAAGCAGGGAACAGGTCACTATGACTTTATGATTCATTTGTTCTTAATCAAGCTGGTACTTTCCACTAAGGCTACCTATCCACAAAGTCTATGACTACTTTGCTCTTATCTAGGCTGGTAAGGCTACTTCTCTACAAGGGTCTATAGCTATCTGTTCTAGTGTCAGTGTTTTTCTACAGAGACCAAGACTTTGTGTTAGCAGGCATGTATGTCTGACTCAGGACTATGGCTGACTTTAGGCTTTCAGTGTATAAGCAAGGCTGCTCCCAACATCTCCTCCCTTCTCTCAGTAGAAAGGGACCCTGGAGATTCTAATCTTGCAAAGGCAAAGGCAGGGATAGAGGCCTGACCTCCAGTAATTAAAGGGGACCTTGTAATGGCTCTGGTCCTCCTGTTGTTCAGTGAAGTGTGAGAGTCATACCCAACACAATGTCTTTTTTCTAGAGAGGGGATACTTTTGACATAAACCTCTATGCAGTCAGGCTTGTCCCTCAGGGCACCTAGAAAGATATTTTTAATTTTTATTTATATTCTCTTGCAGTGCTTAATCTTGCAGCCAAAGCAAGAATTTAGATCACCAGTCAGAGGGGCTTCTGCGTGTCCTCTCTCCGCTTGGTCTAGGGGCAGAGGTCCCCTCTTTTAGGTTGGGTGGAGATGAGTTTTGAGAACACCCTGGATGGAGTAACAACCTCATCTTGAGTCTCGTGGTTCTCCATAACTAACTTATGATAATGTATCTGAATAGGTTTTGCTGCCAAATTATCTATCTATTGTTTCACAAAGTTACTCGGCCTATTTAAGGTCCAGGGACCAAAAGAAATCAGGAAAAATAACCCAATTAATGGTCTCAAAATGAAAAGAAGTAGGGTTGACAACCACAGAGAAGCTGAAAACCAATTCTTGTACTAGGTCTCATCTTTTTCCCTTATGCTTTCTTTAACCATCTCTGTCTTATGTATGTAAAAGCAACATTCTTTTTTAAGGGCTGTACACAGTCTAGAGCTGTACACAGTTTTTTCTATTGTAAAAGAGTAAATCAAGTCCAATAAAGTCCTTTGCATTTTTTTGGAGGACCATTTCAGACAGTGAAAGGAGGGATTTCTTCAGATTAATGATGTCAATCTCTAGCTGTTCGATGTCCTTGTCAATGGCCCATTGAAGGTCTGAGTAGTGTAAGTCTAGAGGTCAACATTAGGATTAGAACCTCCAACAGCAAATACCACAGGTGATTTATTTTTACCTGAAAAGGAAAAAGAAGGGAACTGTCAGGGAGATTTCTCTTCCCTGGATGTCACTTGTTATTCATCTTATTTATAATTGGGCCTGGTTTTGTGGGGATTCTATTTATTTTATTAATCTTTCTGGCAGCCATTTAGCTGTGTCTTCTTTGGTATCAAACTGGCATATCAATCCCTGGCCCCATGTGAGAACTGGGTCCAGGCCATTCCATTTAAAGGTAAGAGGGTCCTTCCACATAACTGTGGTACAGTTTCTATTGATCTCAGCATGCCAAAGGCAATCAGCAGCAGGTTTGCCATGAGCATCCAGATTTAGAAAATTGAGAATGAACAAGGCATGATGGAGAGTATTTCAGAAAGATTTTTTCTGGGAGTGTAGCTCCCCCTCTTTTGTTTTAAAAGCCAATTTTTTAAGAGTTCTTGTAAAACCAGTGCAGAAGCACCAGTAGCTGCTCCTCTCATACTCAGAGAGTTATGAAGATGTTATTTTAAAGTTTTATAATGTCTGTTTCATAGTATCTTGTCCCTGAGGATTATAAGAAATTTCAGTAATATGGGTATATTAAATTGTTAACAAAACATCTCAAATGTCTGACTGTAACAATCAGTTTTCATCTATCTTAATCTGGTATGGAAAACCAAGCGTACAAAGATAATACAGGCAATAACTAATTACATTTTTAATTGTTTCTCCTGTTAAAGTAATTGTAACTAGAAAGCCTGAAAAAGTCTCACATCACATATACATGTTTTAGTTTTTTAACATCTACTTATCATAATTGATTAGATATGTTTTCAAGTATTAACATTATTATGTAAAAATTGAGGACACTAAAAACGAATTTTTATAATTTGACCTATACACTCTCTAAAAATATCAAATTGTTGTTTCAAGCTATTATTATTAAACATAGATCTACAAAAATGTACTATCTTGTGGTGATGTTATCTAATAGATGAATTTTTAAATTTTAATGATGATTTTTTTATAACGAGACTGTTACTAGGCCTTTTTTTGATAGTCAAAACTGTAATAAGAATTCTGTCAGTCTCTCAGATAACATCAGTTAATTGTTCTTAGATAATAACCAAACTTTTTTCAACTCAGAGCACATTCCAGGAGGCTCTAAAACAATTTGTCAAAGATCATTAAAAGGGGACCAACAATTTACTACAGGTGCAGGGACAGAAAATAAAATATCGTCTGGGCTTATCTATACAAATCTTTACTGACAACTTATAGTTTTAAACCTTCAGTGAACCTGTGGAGCCAAGCAGGTAATGGATGTTTAGCCATATAATTATTTTTAATAAATATGTATATAAACATTTTCTATGATAAACTTGTATTTCAATTTATGATTTAGTTTTTGGTGTGAATTTGTAATAAACTTTATAACATGTGATTTATTTTTAAAAATATATGAATACTGAGGACAAAAGGAAAAAAGTGCAAATATAATGGAGAAATAAAACAGAACTCTTTGTCTTTCTCACTTATATAGAACCTTTTTTTCTCAAACAAAATAGACATTTTCTTTGTACTTTTTCTTTAGATAGCTTTCATAGGAAACTTTCTACACTTAGTAATAAACTCTATAATAACTTTTTAAAGTGGCCTCAGAGTAGCAGGAATAAGTTAGAGCCCAGCAGTTCTTGTTGAGACAAAACAAAAGCTGTTTACTTAATCTTTGGCTGTATTAAAAATGAGGTGTTAAGTGCCAAAAACTGCAGTTTCTGGCCTCAAAGGCCCTTGTTCTTTCTCTTTTCTGTGACCCCAATTATTTAAATACCTCCTAAAGGGATCAATGAGTATTTTCTTGAAACAGATATTTGTATCTAGCTATTGTCCTGTTTCTCAGAGCTTAAGCAATCTGATTCTTTCTTTCTTTTTTCTCTTTTTGTTTCTTTTCTTTTTTGGAAGAACAAGTGGTGCACATACGGCTGTATTGAGCTACCTGCTTCCCACTGACTTCTTTAAAGGAAATAATAGTAACACTTCCATTCCATACTGCGCTGTTATCAAATATTTTGAACTAAAATCTTATAATTGTGATTAATGTTGTATTAAAAGATTATCTAATGAAGCAGATCCTGCTGTGAATGAGAATTATACTGGCTCCAAGCAGCCTGCCTCCTACATACCTGGAAAAAGTCCTGACGATTGTGGAGAGTGAAGATTATCATGTGTGCCAGTGCCAGCTTCAAATAATAGGCTTCCCATGAGAATTGGCTAGACCTGTTGCTTTTGGCACGTACGCTTGTGTGTGCATGTGTGAGTGTGTGTGTGTGTGTGTGTGTGTGTGTGTGTGTGTGTGTTCATCTCAAGTGAATAAAAATGACAATGGCTTTATGACAAGTTGAATAGAAGTTTCTAGCTTTAACTGTAATATTTAATCTAGAAAAATTTCACATAGATAAACTGTGTATGTTATCTAGAAAAAGATTTTTCTCTTCCTATTTCCCATCTGATTTTGGAGTAAAGGCTTTATCAATATTGAGAAGTTGGTGTCATCACTGGGACATTATCTCATTACAGACCCATGTAGGGTTTTCATTACTCAGAAGTTGGGCTCTGTTTGGGAAATGGCTTTTAGGACAAATATCTAATTGCTTTGCTTTTTAATCCTTGTTTTGGAAGACTGATTAAGCAGTCTCCTGTGCCAGTTAAGAAGCAGTGTACACACAGAGCAAAGCACACAGCTAATTTCTATGAGCAAGTTCTTTAACAACATAGCTCAGTGCATTATTCAGCCCTCTTAGACAAACTTTCTCAGCTCTATAAAGATCTGGGGCTGAAAGTACTTTGTAGGAAACTATAGGGCACCTTACATGATATTAGTGATGTCCTTGGTCTTTACCCATTGGAGAGCAGTTGCACCTCTTTCTTCAGTCATAATAAAACATAACATGTTTAGTTGTTGATCAGGTTCCCCTAGGGGAACAAATTCATCACCATGTGAGAGCCATTGTTCTAATGTTATCTTTTCTCTCTTTTTATTAAATCTTTATTTGTTTATTAACTTTGCATCCTGATCACAGCCCCAACTCCTCTCCTCCCAGTCCCATACTCACACATGCTTCTCTCCATTACCTTCACCTCTTCTCCTCAGAAAAGCCCAAGGACCCCCATGGGTAACAAGCCTCCTTGGCACATCACATTGCAGCAAGACTGAATGTATCCTCTCCCACTGAGGCCAGACATGACCATTCAGCTAGGAGAGGGGATACAAAGGCAGGTAATAGAGCCAGAGAAAGTCCCTGCTCCAGTTATTAGGGGTTCCCACATGAAGACCAAGCTGTACATCTGCTATCTATGTGTAAGGGGCCTAGGTTAAGCCCCTGTATGTTCTTTGGTTGATGGTTCAGTCTCTGTGAACCCCCAAGGGCCCATGTTGTTTGACTCCAGGTCTTGTATTTTATGCTTGACTTTTCCTACTCACTCAGTCCTATTCCCTACTCTTCCATAAAACTCCTTGAGCTCTGCCTGGGGTTTTGCTGTGGGTCTCTGCATCTGTTTTCATCTGCTAATGAATGAAGCCTCTCAGGAGACAGTTGTGCTAGGCTCCTGTCTACAAGTAGAGCATCATAAATAGTGTCAGGGATTGGCTGTCTCCCATGGGATGAGTCTCATATTGGGCCTGTCATTGGTTTGCCATTCCCTTAGTCTCTACTTCATTCTTTATTCTTCATATTTTGTAGGCAGGGCAAATTTTGGGTCAAAGATTTTAGGGGTGAGTTGGTGTCTCCTACACTCTACTGGAAGTCCTTCCTAGATACAAAAGGTGGCCGTTTAATCTCCATATTTACAGCTACTAGGAGTCTCAGCTAGGGTCACCCCATATACTCCTGGGAGCCCCCCCCATCCCAGGTCTCTGGCGTCTTTAAGAGATGCTCACTTCAACAATTTCTGTTATCTTTCCTGGTCTCCTCACACCTGATCCCCAACCCCATTCCATTCCTCAAACCCTCTCTTACCCAGTTCCCTCCCTTTATCCAAATCTGATGCCTATTATATTTGTCCTTTGGACTGAAATTCAAGCATCCTTCCTTGGGCCTTCCTTGTTACTTAGTTTCTTTGAGTCTGTGGATTGTAGCATGGTTATCCTGTACTTTATGGCTAATGTTCACTTATAAGTGAATAAATACCATTTGTATCTTTCTGGGTCTGGGCTACCTCACTCAGGACATTTCTAGTTCCACTAATTTGCCTGAAAATTTCATGATGCCTTTGTTTTTAATACCTGAATAGCATTCCATTGTTTAAATGCACCATATTTTGTCTATCCATTCTTCCATTGAGGGACATCTAGGTTGTTTTCCAGTTTCTGGCTATTGCCGAAAAGCTGCCATGAACCTAGTTGAACAAGTGTCTCAACTTGTGGGATAGTGGAGCATCTTTTTGATATATTCCCAGAAGTGGTATAGCTGAGTCTTGGGTTAGAACTATATTCAATTTTCTGAGAAACTGCAAGACTGATTTCCAGAGTGGTTGTACAAGTTTGCAATCCCACCAACAATGGAGGAGTGTTCCTCTTTCTCCACATCCTCTCCAGCATCTGCTGTCACTTGAGCTTTTGATCTTAGCCATTCTGAGAGTTGTGAGATGGTATCTCCAAATCGTTTTAATTTGCATTTTTCTGATGACTAAGGACATTGACCATTTCTTTAAGTGCTTCTTGGGCTATAAAGAATTGTGATGGAATTTTGATGGGGGGAATTGCATTGAATCTGTAGATTGCTTTTTCGAATATGGCCGTTTTTACTCTGTTAATCATACTGAATCATGAGCATAGGAGATCTTTTCATTTTCTGGCATCTTCCTCAATTCCTTTCTTCAGAGACTTGAAGTTCTTGGTTGGTTAGAATGACACCAAGATGTTTTATATTAATTGTGGCTGTCGCAAATGTTATTTCCCTAATTTCTTTCTCAGCACCTTTATCATTAGTATAAAGGACAGCTATTAATTTCTTTGAGTTAATTTTCTATCCAGCCATTTGCTGAGAGAGTTTATCATCTATAGGAGTTTTCTGGTAGAAATTTTGGGCTCACTTATATATACTATCATATAATTTGCAATTAGTAATACCTTGACTTCTTCTTTTTCTAATTTGTAGCCCTTGATATCCTTTAGTTGTTTTACTGTTGTTGCTAGAACTTCAAGTACTATATTGAACAGATACAGAGAAAGTGGACAATCTTGTCTTGTCCTTGATTTTAGTGGAATTGTTTTCAAGTTTTTCTTCATCTTCTTTGATGTTGGCTGTCTTCTCACTGTATATTATCTTTTGTAATCCGCGCGCGATCTTCCCGCCAGCAGGAACTCACGCGGACACAAAGGATCCTCCTACAGCAGGCTTTATTGCAGCCGAAATGGAAGGGAAGACCCCGATAACAAAGGGATAAGTCCTTAAATACCTATTAGGTCGGCGTGTTGGCGTGTACCTCTGTGATTGGCTAGCAGAGCTCAGGAGAATATGACGTCTCGGGATGCGTCACATGTAGGCTGGTTCAAGGGACTCTGAGCATGCTCTGAACACTTGTTTACTAGTTAAGCGGGCTGATGTCGGCGCCATCTTCCAATGGTGGTGGTGTGATAGTGCGTGATGACGTTGGCGCACCACATCTCCCCCTAATTGTTTTAATAAATTTTGTGGGCTCCCTCTGAGGTCCAAGCCCAATACGTATGCACAACAGAAGGACATGATGGGCCAGGCAGACACTCAATGATCAAAGAGACGAGGTTTTGATAGGACTCATCTCCAATCAACGAGGCAGGCCCGGGCCTCCACACTCCCCAGGGGTGCAATGGGAACTTGAGCCCTCCCAAGGTTAATGAGTGTAGGGGCAACCTTAACTCCACCATGTCCACACTCCCCCAGGTGCAATGGGAACCTGTGCCCTCTGGGGTTAACAAGTGTTGGATGGACTAGATGCCTGGGTTGGTTCCTAGTGTTCTTCTGTGTGTTTTCAATAGCAAAAGCCAAAGCTAAAAGCAATAAAAGCCAAATCTAAGAACTAATAGGGTAAGAGGCATCAATCTTTTAAAATAGACATCCAGATTCCCAGAGACTCTCCATTTTCTAGAGCAGCAAAAGCTTGAGCCAGCACTACTTTGTCTCTTTTCCTTTGAGCTTGTAATTTACACAATAAGAAGAGAGTACCTGCCAGACCAAGGCATAGGACTGCTCCAAAAAGACCTACTCCCACCCATTCTTTGAAATAAGAAATAGCTGAAGAGACCCAAGAGGACAGCCCCTCGGTTAGGGATAAATCAAGGCGAGTCGAATTCACTTCAATGATGGCAAAACGTAGCTGGCGAAGCGTTTCTTCAAATTCCAAAGTCCAATTCTGTAATAAAAACTGAGAAAGAGTTTTAGACAAATTTGCTGCACGAGTAAAATTTTTATATTGTATGGAAGTGATACATAATCCTGGCATTTTTTGTTCGCAGCCCAATTGGGCCTGCTGCCACAGGATGTCAATTTGTTCTTGGACCAGGTCTATGCGTTGGTTTACCAACATTAGGCCTCCCATTATTTGTGAGTTAGCCGAGGCCTGGACATCAAGGGCTGAAGTTACTGAGGCAGACAGCTGGTTTATAGTATCAGCTGTTTGTACTGAGGTAGATAAGGCAAGAGCAGAGGCTGTAACTGATCCCACTACTGCAGCTCCTGCAATAATGCCCACAATGATAGCTGAGATGCCAAAATCTCTCTGCACCCTGAAGCGACTCAAACTATTGGGTGCCTCAACTGGCACGGGAACAAACCTGGGCAAGCAGGTTGCCATTTAGGGTGGCAATCTGAAAGAGCAATTCTCGAGATAGTCGTTCCAATTTCGCCGTCCAGTTGTCCTTTAGGAAGTCTGGTAAGAGTCAACTCTGTTTGATAGACTGAGAGAAGTTAGCTTTCATAGGGGTAACACATAAGCCTTTCATGGGAGAAATGCAGGACAATTGGACAATCCTAAATAAGTCTTCTACTTGCTCCTGAATTAAATCTACTCTTTGGTTAACCAACAGGAGTCCTGAGACCAAATGAGCATTATGCTCCTGTTGAGTGGCTAGAGCTGTAGCTGTTTGCTCTACCACACTATTAATAGTCTCAGCAGTTTGCACTTGTTGGGTCATAGCTATAGCTGCTGTTATTCCAAAATCTCGTTTTTCTCTGAGTAGAGTGAGAAGTGGGAAATTATTTGGCTCCGCCTCAACTGGCATGGGAACAAATGTGGGAAGCTTTACCAATAGAGCCGTATCATTGTGCCCGTTCCAGCATTTTGTTAGATAGTATTGTATATCACTATTGTTACAAGCTAGAACATTACTACTCACATTATTGTTTAATAAAAAGAAGAACGGTGCCTGTACACATACAGGTGCTGGGCTAAAGGAATGATAGGCAAACATATTATTATAGGTGATATTAGATAGGCTAGCCATGGTGTTAGTCTCATTTCTGACAGCAGAAATATTATATATCCAAAGTTGTTCTCCAAACCATTCCCTCAGAGGATCAACTCAGACCGAAAAGCAAGTAGCTATCAACAAGGTGGATGTGTCACTGTTAACCCTGTAGCCACCTCCCCCTCGCCACAGCTCTCTAGTGAGATTGAGCTCCTCATGAGTCAGGGCCATTCCTCAAGGACATTCAGAAAGCAGTGTCTTATGCCAAGTTTGTAAGTGGTGAAGAAATTGTCTGTCTCTACAGATAGCCAACTAAAACTATGGAATGTGGAGAAACCATACTGTCTGTGTTCCTTCGAGGGTCATATTAATGAAAGAAAAAAAAAAAAAAACTTTGTAGCAACTTTTCTAAGTGTCTTTTCTTCCTGTGACCCAGTAGTAAGTTAGAGCCCAGCAATTCCTGCTGAGATAGAACAAAGGCCACATTGCAGTTAGGCTGCAGGTGTTAATCACCCTAGCCTGCAATCTCTTAACCTCAGAAGTTTTTAAGATAGCACAAAACTATTTACTTAACCCCTTGCTGGTCTTAAGGCTGGGATAAATCTTTTTTGCCTCTTTATTCCCTTCTTTCCTTTCCTTATCTCCCTGGGAGCACTCAGCTCCCCTCTCTTTGACTTTTTCTAACTCCTCTTTCAAATCCTCCTTTTCGGAGAAATAAAAATTTTCCTCTTTAGAGGAATCTAATTTAAGAGCTTCTAATTCTTTAAATGGATAAAGAGTTTAGACCTTATTTTTCACCTTTCTTTAAATAGCAATCTCTTTCTCTCCCAGAGCGTCCTTGCTCTTCCCTGACTCCTCAACAATCTTGTCTGAGGGGACTGAATACTTGGGGGCTCTAAGCCGGTTGCGCGCACTTCTCGTTTCCCGGTCAGATTCTGACATGCTCTGCTGAACTCCCTGGAGGGTCTCCTGGCCTGCACGTATTTCTGCACTACACTGCTCGTCCTTCAAACACGAGTAAATAAGCTGCCAAATGGAATAAATGCCTTTCCTGAGATTTTACAATACAAGAAGAACCAGAAGGAGGGCCGCTGCTACCAAAATGAAAGCAAGGCCGACCTCAAGCGAGTAAGAGAGCATACCTTTCTGATCCGTACCAGAGCTGTAGTTCTGAATCCTCCCAGAGATGGGGGTCTCCCTCGGCACCCACAGATGGATTTTCCCGGGTTTGGGTACCAATTGTAATCCGCGCGCGATCTTCCCGCCAGCAGGAACTCACGCGGACACAAAGGATCCTCCTACAGCAGGCTTTATTGCAGCCGAAATGGAAGGGAAGACCCCGATAACAAAGGGATAAGTCCTTAAATACCTATTAGGTCGGCGTGTTGGCGTGTACCTCTGTGATTGGCTAGCAGAGCTCAGGAGAATATGACGTCTCGGGATGCGTCACATGTAGGCTGGTTCAAGGGACTCTGAGCATGCTCTGAACACTTGTTTACTAGTTAAGCGGGCTGATGTCGGCGCCATCTTCCAATGGTGGTGGTGTGATAGTGCGTGATGACGTTGGCGCACCACAATCTTTAGCTATGCACACTGTATCCCTGATATCTCTAAACCATTTTGTTTTTCATAAAAGGGTGCTGGATTTTGTTGAAGGTTTTTTCAATATCTAATGAGATAATCATGTTTTTTTTTTCTTTCAGTTTGTTTATATGGTAAATTATGTTGATTGATTTTTGCATGTAAAAAATATCCCCGAATTTCTGGTATGAAGTCTACTTGATTACAGTGGATATTGTTGATGTATTCTTGTATTTGGTTTGTATTTTATTGATTATTTTCATCACTGTTCTTAAGATAAATTGGTCTGAAATTCTCATTCTTTGTTGAGTCTTTGTGTGGTTTAGCTATCAGGGTGAATGTGGCCTCAGAGAATGAGTTTGGCAGTGTTCCTTCTGTTCCTATTTTGTTGAATAGTTTAAGGAGTATTGGTTTTAGTTCATCATGAAAGTCTGGTAGAATTCTGTACTGAAACCACCTGGATCAGGGCTTTTTATTGTTGATGTTGGGAAACTTTTAAAACAATTTTTTATTTTATTTTTTATTTATTCACTTTAGATCCCCTCACTGTCCTCTCCCCATCAGCCCCACTCACAATTCTTCCCTTATCCCCACCCCTTTCTTCTCTGACTGGGAGGGGGACCTTTGGGTATCCCCCCATGCTGGCACTTCTAGTCTCTGCCAGGCTAGGTGCTTCCTCTCCCACTGAGGCCAGACAAGGCAGCTCAGGTAGAAGACCATATCCCATGTACAGGCAACAGCTTTTGGGATAGCCCCAGCTCCAGTTGTTTGGTATCCACATGAAGACCAAGCTGCATATCTGCTACATATATGTGGGGAGGTGTAGGTCCAGCCTGTGTATATTCTTTGGTTGCTGGTTCAGACTCTGAGAGCCCCAAAGGTCCAGATTAGTTGATTCTGTTGGTCTTTCTGTGAAGTTCATATCCTCTTCCCCTTCAGGGCCCACAATCCTTTCTCCTACTTTTCCATAAGAGTTCTTAAGCTCCATTCACTGTTTGTCTGTGGGTGTCTGTATCTGTCTGAGCCAGCTTCTGGGTGGAACCTCTCTGAGTGCAACATGCTGTTGGGTGACTTTTAATGACTTCTTCTATTTCTTTTGAGGTTATAGGACTATTTAAATTGTCTCTCTTTGTTTCTGTCTGTCTGTCTGTCTGTCTGTCTGTCTTTGTGTGTGTGTGTGTGTGTGTGTGTGTGTGTGTGTGTGTGTGTGTGCATGTGCGTGTACATGTGCCTGTGTGTGTATGTATGTTTTTGTTTCTTCCTTTGGTTTGCTGGTGTGGGCTTATTTATTTCCTGTATTTTTTTTTTTTTTGGTGTAGTTAGCCTATTTGTGTTTGGGTTTTCCTTCTTAGTGTCTTCTATAGGGCTGGATTTGTAGACAGGTATTTTAAAGTTTGGTTTTGGTTTTGTCATGGAATATCTTGGTTTCTCCATCTATGGTAATTGAATGTTTTGCTTGGTTACATCTGAGCTGACATCTGTTGTCTTTTAGGCCTATAAGTTATCTTCCCAGGCCCATCTGGCTTTTAGAATCTCTGTTGAGAATTCAAGGGTAATTCTGATATCTCTGCCTTTATATGTTACTTGGCCTTCTCTCCTTGCAGCACGTAATATTTGTTCTTTTTGTATACATTTTGTGTTTGTGTTTTGAATATTATGTGGCAGGAGGATTTTCTTTTCTGGACCAATATATTTGGTATTCTGGAAGCTTCTTGTGCTTTTATAGGGATATCTTTCTTTAGGTTGAGGAAATATTATTGTATGGTTTTGTTAAAAATATTTTCTGGACCTTATAGGTGGGGATCTTCTTCCATTCCTATTATTCTTAGGTTTGGTCTTTTCATAGTGTCTTAGATGTTTTGTGTCATGAACATTTTAGATGTAGCATTTTCTGTGACCTATTTTTTCAATCACATGTTCTATGCCTGAGAGTTGTCTACATTCTGTCTCTTGGATTCTGTTGCTAATGCTTGCATCTGTAGTTCCTGTTCTTATTCCTAGATAGCCATCTCAAGGATTCTCTCAGTTTATGTTTTATTTATTGCTTCTATTTCCATTTTTAGTTCTTGCACAGTTTTATTCATTTTTTATTTATTTACTTCACCTGTTTGTTTCTCTATTTAAAGGATTTATTCATTTCCTCTTTAAAGATCTTTATCATCTTTTTAAGGTTGGATTTAAAGTCATCGTCTCATTCTTCATCTGTGTTATGATATCCATGTCTTGGTTGTGCCATATTGCCCTGGCTCTTATTGATTGCATTCTGACTCTGGCCTTTTGCCTTTTGTTTGTCCTTGGTGTTGGCTGGATGTTCCTGATGCTGGCAGGATTCCTATGGGAGGGAGGCAAAGTCATGGACCTGACAATGGGTCTTCAGGGAACAGCATGCTCCTTACCTCTGCTGGCTTTGCACCAGGTGGACCTTGCAGACACTGGATTGGCTGGCAGGATTCTAAAATGGATTTTGCTGGGTTCTTATAGGCCTCCTTGGGAAGGCAGGGAAAGCAATGGGCCAGAAGATGGAGATCAGGGGTCAGAGTGCAGTTCAAGTCTGCTGGGTGTGACCCATATGAACCTGGCATGTAGGGAATTGGCAGGGAAGTAATCTAACCTGCATGTTTCTGGGGCCTCTGCTGGCCTCCTTGCAAAGACAGAGAGAGCACTAGGCCAGATGTTGGAGGTCAGGGGACAAAGTGCAGCCTACTTCTGCAGTCCCTGCTCTAATGTGATCTTTTAATCATCCAGAATGGAGATTATTGTTATTTTTATTTTATAAATGGGGAAGTTGGGGTTCTGAGAATTAGTGTCTTATGTGGCACAATCCCTAACTTCCTTCCCAGCTGATTTCTGTTGTATGATATTATCAGCAGAGAGGACCCCAGGGATAGCCTTGAATCATTTGGGAGGTGGATTAATTCACATTTGAAATCTTGAGTTTCTATCTGTCAGTGTTAAATTGGGCAGGGAAAAAGAATTTGGATAGAAGTCTGAGGATCCATTCTAGGATCTATTCTTCCTATTCAGCAGTAGCCAAGAACATAGAATGGGAAATTTTTCTGGATGAAGTACTATCTAGAGATAGGTCTCATTATTCTTCTAGATATCTAAGTTTCAATGGAGCTCAATCAAAAAAGAGGTAAGTTAGAATGAGGAGTGAGTTCTATTCATGTGTGACTTAGGGAACTCCTTGCCCTTCTATGCCTCTCATATGTGCATATGTGTAAATGAAGGGTTAGATTTTGTTATCTTAAAAGGACATTTTGTTTCTAAGATGCGGCAAAAGAGCTTAGCCAAGGTTAACAAGGATATCCATTAGGTGCTGTAGAGAGGGAGGTACATTGAAACTCATCATAACTGGCTTAATTGGTATAACTTTTCAGGACCTGAGTCCAATATGTTTTGAGGGAAGTGTGCAAAGAAGAAAACTTCTTGTCACTGCTTGTTTTTCTAGGCTCTAAAACCCATTACAATCATCCTGAGGAAACACCACTGATTTGACATCATAAAAGAGTATAATGACGTTTGCTCACAGTATATGGCTTTTATTGGATTGCTGGTGGAAGAACAGCAAAACATTTCTTATTATATATCTTCAGGTCAGGATTTTATTGCTTTTAGCTAAAGGCCATTGCAGGATTTATAGAGCAAAGTATAGATACAATATGATTTAAAAAAAGAAATTAGAAAGATCAAAACTAAGAGTAAGTTTCTGAGTGCAAGGATAGGCTCCATCTTCATACTGTTTTCATAAAGGAAATCGTCCTTGACTACTTTAACTAGGGTCTCCAGTAGTTTGTGCTTCAGTAATGAACTCAATATAAACAGACATAAGGTATATGCCTGCAAGGTGTCATTAATGTAAAGAATTAACCCCAAACTTTTAGGCTATTTTCAGAGACTGATGACTCTGTATATGCATGAACTTGTTTCCCTTGTACAAACCTTTCCAGGTTAGGACATTGTAGGTTGCCCTGCCTTCAGTCATTAATGTGAGCTTGCCTTGGGAAAGTGTACTGAACATTTTGATCTCCTAGGGGAGATTTTAAAAGTGCTGTGGGTCACATTACCTGTAATTCTGATATATTTTACTTGTGATTCTGACACATTTCACCTAGCACAGATCTGGGTATTAATTTCGTAAGAGATGATTCTACTGAGTAGCTGAAGCTAACCACCAAGAAACTAAACAACCCAATCAAAAAATGAGGTATAGAGCGAAACAGAGAATTCACAACAGAAGAATTTCATTTTTCCCCCATTGGTGTTAGTTGTTTATTTTTTATTGGATATTTTCTTTATTTACATTTCAAATGTTATCTCCTTTCCTGGTTTCCACCCCAGGAACCCCCCTATTCCATCCCTCCCCCCACCCCGCCTCCATGAGGCTATTCCCCCACCCACCCACTCACTCCTGCCTCCCTGACCTCACATTCCCCTACACTGTGGCATTGAGCCTTCACAGGACCAAAGGCAACAGAAATTTCTAATGGCTGAGAAGCACTTCAAGAAGTGATTCTACCTTTCACCAATCATAATGGCTAAGATCAAAACAGCAGGTGACAGCACATGTTGGTGAGGGTATGGAAAAAGAGGAACACTCTTCCATTGCTGATGGGATTTCAAACTGGTAAAACCACTCTGGAAATCCATATGGAGGTTCCTCAGAAAATTGGAAACAGATCTACCTGAAGACCCAGCTATACTTCTCTTGGGCATATTACCCAAAAGATGCCCCACCATGCCACAGGAGCATGTGTTACACTATGTTCATAGCGGCCTTGTATGTGATAGCTAGAAGCTGGAAACAACCCAGATGTTCCACAACAGAAGAAAGGATAAAAAAATGTAGTTCATTTACACAATGGAATACTACTTAGCTATTAAGAATGAGGACATCATGAGTTTTGCAGACAAATGGATGGAACTAGAAAATATCATCCTGAGTGAGGTAACTCAGACCCCAAAAGACATGAATGGCATATACTCAATAATAAGTGGATACTAGCCAAAAAAGTACAGAATGCCCAGGATACAATCCACAGAATTCAAAAAGGTTAACAAGCCAGTGGCCCAAGTGAGGATGCTTTAATCCCACAGAGGAAGAGAGGGACATGGGGAGGGGAGGGGATGGGGAAGGGAAAAGGGGAACCTGATCAGGTATTGGGGGACAAGGACTGAAGCCCTGAGGGCCAGCAAAAAGAATGGAAACAGGGAAACTCAGGAGGTAGGAGGTGGGGGGGACCCTCTAGAATGTACTAGAGACCTGGGAGGTAAGAGACTCTCATGACTCAAAGGGAGGGACCTTAGATGAAATGCCCAATGGGGAGAGGAAATTTGTAGGGTCCACCTACAACAGAAAGACAGGGCATCAAGTGGAGGGATGAGGTTGCCATCCCACAGTCAAAAACTCTGACCCAGAATTGATTCTGTCTGAAAGAACTGCAGAGGCAAAAAATGGAGAAAATTCTGAGGGAAAGGAGGTTCAGTGACAGGTCCAATTTGAAAACCAGCTCAAGGGAAGGCTCCAAGGCCTGATACTATTACTGATGCTATGGTGTGCTTACAGACAGGAGCCTAAAATGACTGCCCTCTGAAAGACCCAACAAGCAGCGGAAAGAGTTAGATGCAGATTTTTACACCCAACCAATGGACAGGAGCTGTTGACCCATCTGTAGTTGAATTAGGGAAAAGCTGGAAGAAGCTAAGGAGGGTGACCCTATAGGAATAGCAGCAGTCTCAACTGACCTGGATCCCTGAGATCTTTCAGACACTGGACCATGGGATGATGAACAGTAAGAGGGCAGACTGAGAAGGGGATAAAGACTGGACTGTAAAAAAGATTAAAGAATAAAAAGTACTATTCTTTAGAAGCTTGTTTCTGAAAGGTGCGTTTCTCAAACTATTCCTTTGTTGTTGTTCTTTTTTCATTTTCCTTATAGAATAATAGTTTTGGCAAAGTAATAAGGGCTTTGTCAAACAGTGTTCAATCTGAATCTTGATCAGATATGTACTACAAGAGCCAATTTGTCCAATGATCATTTCATTTAGAGTCTTTTTGATCCTATGTTTGTTTCTTTGATGTTTTAAATTCTTTTTCTTCTTCTTCTTCTTCTTCTTCTTCTTCTTCTTCTTATTATTATTATTATTATTATCATTATCATTATCATTATCATTATTATTATTATTATTATTATTATTATTATTAGTACGTGTATGCATATGTTATGTGGTTTTGAGTGAAGACAAACATATGCCATGTTGTGCAAGTGGATATCAGAGGACAACATTTGGGAGTCAATAATTTCCTTCCGCCATAGGTTCTAAGAATCAAGTTCAGGTTTTCAGGTTTATGTAGCTAGTGGTTTTACTCACTGAACCAACTCAGAAGTCTTGACTTCATTTTTCTCCCTTACATGCCTATCCATATCCAATGGGCTCTTCTTAAATGTCCTTTGAAGGCTTCAAATCCCATGAGCCCAAGGTTTGGATCTAAGGTCATCCTCCTAGGATTCCAACAACAAGGGATGATAGGTAATTATTTTAAAACAATAATTGTGGTAATGGCTAAAAATAAGAAAGTAGGGAAGAGTGACTAAAGAGACATTTCTAATTTAGAATCCAAAAAGCTTTGACTGGATAGATGAAGGGGAGGTAGAAAGAGACAGTTCCTGAAGCAGAGGAGAAGATAGCAACACCATCTTAATTTTTCTTGTATCTCAAGTCCTTATATTACCGTTTATGCATTATACACTTAACAAATCAATTGAACCAATAGAAAAATTCTTACTTGGATCCTGTCAAAGAATGAGAGAATAGACTAGAAACAATTACACGAATTACTTTAAAATTTTTTTTTCTATTGTGAGGCTAGGTCTGAAATCATTTTGATAACTAATTTTCAGTAGAAAATAACAGATCCTTTGGGTATTCTCTTATGCTCCCACAAATGTACATTTGAAATAACTGGATTTGTTCTTGGAAGTGACTAAAAATATGAGTGCTTTTTAAAAATTAATTTCTAAGTTGTTTCAAGATTTGTACTCTTTTTTAATCTTATCTATGTGTATTCATTTACAGTTTCATCACTGAATCATCAACTGTCCTGCAGAATTTTAGAATAAAATCCATTAAGTGACCCTCTTTGATTCAGAGGAATTTCAGTCTGGCTCCTATGGCTTTAGTGGTGATGGCCTTTAGTACCTTAGCATGCCATTTCCAGGAAGCATCTTCGTTAGGGTAAGTATCTAGGTATTTGAATACCTAGTATCTACCAACTAATATTGATAATGTAATAACCATCAAATTACCAGTTTTCTCTTCTCTCAACCATCAATTTACCTTTATATGTAATGATGATTGCATAAGAGATTCATGTCATGCAACACACAAACACACAGACTGACACACACATTTTTAAAGTGAATATGTTAATATGCATTTATACTACACTGTTTTAGAAAGGAGTTAAGGCAATATATAAGAGGATAAAAATTAAATAAATATTTTTAAAACTCTAGGATATAAAGGTTTCAAGCTGTTATAAAATATTAAAAAGCACAGGGATAGACATTTTTAGTGTTAGCTGAGCAAGAAAAAGTAACTGGAAAATTTCTTTTGGAATTTTGGTGTTAGATTATCTTGAATCATGCAGAACAAAAATATGGTATGATATTTTATAAAATATTTTCTAAGAAAGAAAGTCTCATCACTGTTCATTCTGGATTTTTGCATTAAAATATAAGAAAGTATTTCAAGTTTTTTAGAACTCCAATATAAAATAACAAGTTCCAATATTATTTGCTGCTACTCTGGCAAGAGAGATTAAGTCCTAGACCTACCTTAAATGTTTTAAATGACAGAAAATAGTCAGAAAACACAGATATTGTCTATACAGTAAATAAGCTGAATGATAAAAATCGAGTCAAAACTTATTACCGGCCTATAAACAGCAACTCAAAAAGTGTGTGGGGGCAATGGAATACTCTTTACTGATTTCAAGAATAAGTACACCATTAACGTGAGGGCTGAATAGAAGCTGTTCTGAGATATGTCCTTGCTTCACCCTGTGCTCAAAGACCTGGAAATTTCTACCTTCATTTTATCTGGGGTGCCAGTGAGAACCTGCTGAAGCAGAACTGAGATGCTGATCAATGATGTTTCAAGGCCATTTGGCCAGATCTGATTTCTGGTGACAGATCCAAAGGCTGTGACAGTATCTTCAAATGCAACAGAGTAGTGTTTAATAGGGTTTCATGTGCCATGTACTACAAATGGTAGAGTTGTTTTATTATGTATAAAATTCTGTTCACTGAGAGTAAGTCATGCTAAACTAAATTTAATGCTTTAACTATCCATTTCAAAGTACTTTTAAAAGCCTGTTGTTAGAACCTGATTTGGATATAATTGCTAGATTTAGGACTTCTGTCATTCTTCACAGTGATATTTACTTAGTTGACAAATATTTAATGGCTGTCATCTGTTGCTCTGGATTAAGTACTGTTCTAGACACTAGAGGACTAGGCATAACAGCCAGAGTGAATGTTTCTTGGAACTGATATTCTATTAATAGGAAACAACACAATTTAAATAGCCAGTACAGTTTGAGGAAGGATGGGATGTGAAATGTTTGCTAATATTTAGATCAGAGGCCTAAGGCAGAGATAGGGAGAGCCACATGGCTCACTGGGTAGACAGAGTATCTTAACTAGAAGGAGCATCAAATATTAAACTTCAGAGACATATGTGTTTGAAAACGTGTTGGTGTTTGAAAAATTGTAGAGTTCAGTCTGACTAGAATGGCAGGAGGGACATAACATATTGTTCAAACTTAGTGACTATCTTGAAATTTACTGTGAGCAGAATGAGAATAACATATTGAAGATAGAGAAACAAAAACTGAAAGTGTGATTAAGTGGATTCCTAGCTCAAAGAGCCATTATCCCAAACGATTTATGAGGCAGTGCAAAAGTTGGGGCAGATCTGAGTAGCCTATCATGGACTGAAGCACTTGTCCATGAAACTGGACAAGCACTGTCTTTGAAATTGAAATAATCATATAATAATCGGTAGATAATCCTGACCATATTTATAATGGTTAATTCTTTAATAATACTTATTGCAAGCCAAGAAAAGTTCAAATTGTTTAATTTGTATTTATTTATTTATTTCTCATAACAGCTTTATGAATAAGAACTATTAGTAATTGTCATTTCACTGATACAGCTATGGAAACACTGAAAGGAAAAATAAAGCACCTTGGGTTACAAGACTAACATAATGATAAACACAGATCACGTCTGTCCTCGTAATCATCATATATACTCTTTAAAGACAACAACCTAATTTAGTTGAAAACGCTTTATGAGAAACAATATTCATATGCATATTACTGCATTGGAATGAAGTAAAGACTTTCACACCAGCTTTATATTATACTTCTGAGTTTTTTATATGAAATTAATTTTATCTTCAGTCATAATTTAATGTTCATTCATTAAAAATCAGCATAACAAATAAAGACATTGTGGCATTTTATACGTTGTTTGTAATTGATCTTCATCCTTCAGTCTAGTTCATTACGTCCTTCCTCATCTCCTAAGGGTCACTTTCTTTTCCCCAATTGGCCCTTTTCTATTTTCAAGTCGTATGTATCTAGTTTAAAATTGAAAAAATTAGTTATTACAACTAAATGAGTTCCATATACCTATAATAGCTTTTAACATTTTCTTAGAAAAAGCACTCAACTAGACGAATGTCTTAATGAAACAGTTCTTCTGACATACAAAAGCCTACTTACACTTATAAGGTCACTCATCTACATACACATATATACACCCTACCCAGGTATTTTCTGCTAATTACATTTTTCTTTCACTGAACACAGGAAAATTATATGAATGAGGTGTGTGAAGAACAATCTTGTGATTCTATTAGAATGTTGTCTCATTAAGCAGAGGGACAGTGATCCATTTTTAACTTAGGGAATATTGATATAACTGAGCTACTAGGGACTTAGCAGGAAGGAAAATTCTGTATCTTTATATATTACAGAGTATGTTATAGAATGGGTTATACAGTCCAGTGTCAATGACTTACAAATTTTCTATGATTTTAACAAGAGACATATTATCAACCCTATTCTTAGATATTGTGTATACATTTTTGCTTGAGTATCTATATTGGAACTTTAAGAGAAAAATTACATAAAGACCTGGATTATCTTATAGGAATATGGTAGAATATTTCTGCTAAAATTTAATTTTTAGTCCCCCTTCCTTCCTTCTTTCCTTTTATAGCTTAATAGACCACTTGAATTTGGGCATTTATTATTATGATTACATTTTTGCAATGAATCAGCTTTTAAATAGTCATGTGATAAAACAATAGATTTAATAGCCAGAAATATAATTCTACAATAGTGTTTTGTGACACTATTCCTGATGGTACATGTAACAACTATCTACTCACACAAGATAGGATACTGATGACAGAACAAAGTACAGATGCCACTAAAGTCCACTGTCATGGTGAACCAATGACTCAAAGACAGCTGCATCACCACCAGTCCTCAGCTTGGATGACAGCTCACAAAGCTGGAAACTTGGAGCACACTACACAGCCTGTAGGCAGCCCAATAAGTTGGAGAGTATTCGTTCCAGGTGGCTCAGTAGGTTTGAATCTTTTCCAGGCAGCTCAGCTGGTCTTTATTTTTTTCTGAGCAATTCAGCTGGTCTCTGCCTCTTCCAGGCAGCTTGGCTGCTTTCTGATTCTTTCAGGTGCCCAGGCTTGTCTGAGACTCTTCTTGCATAATAGCTTGTCTAAGAGTGACTCTTAGCAGTTCTCACAGCTTATGGATACTTGGGTTGGGCACGGCACTACTGAAACTCGTTAGTTTCAGAGCTTTCTTGAAGCTATTTTAAGTTGTTTACTTCCTGTCTTAAAGAGTTTTCTTGTAGGATAGAATATAAACATCCTATCTTAACAAATCCTGTTGTTGAAACACTCATAGCATAAAAGCTAAGAGCAACAATTAATAAATGAGACCTCATGAAACTGTAAAGCTTCTGTATGGAAAAGGGTACCATCATTTGGACAAAGTGGCAGACTATAGAATGAGAAAATATTGTTTCCAATTACACATCTGATAGAGGGATACTATCTAATATATGAAGAAAACTCAGAAAACTGGATACAAAAAGACATACCAATTACAAAATAGGGTATGGATGTAAACAGAGAAACACAATAGCTGAGAAGCACTTAAAGAAATGTTTAATATCCCTTAATATCCCTAGCTACCAGAAATGCAAACCAAACTACTTTGAAAGTTCATCTTATACTCATCAGAATGATCAAGATTGGTAAAACTATTTACAGCCCATGCTGGCGTAGATGTAAAGTAAGGGCAACTCCCATTCTTTGCTGGTGGGAGTTTACAGTTGTATAGCCACTATGGAACCCAGCGTAGCAATTCTACACTGAGAGCTGGGAATATATTTACCTCAAGGTATTCCACTTTTGGACATATACCCTAAGGATTGTTGACACCCTATTATTGAGATATTGGCTCATCCATATTAGTTGCTACTGTATTTACAATAGCTAGAAACTGGAAACAGTCTAGATGTTCATCAACTGATTAATAGATAATGAAAATATCATATGTTTATACAATGTAATATTATTTACCTGTTTAAAAAACTGAAATGATAAATCACAGGTGAATAAATAGAGCTAGATAAAATCAACCTGAGTGAAATAACCCAGACCCAAAGGAAAATTATACTTTATATTTTCTTTTTAAAAAAATCTATTTTTCTCTCATATAATACATCTTAGCAGCTACTTCCTCTACCCCACCTCATCCCCCACCAGATCCACTGATCTTCTTGTTTCCTTTCAGAAATGATCAGGCCTGCCAGGGATATCAACCAAACAGAGCATAACAAGTTGCAATAAAACAAGGTAATGCTCTTCATATTAAGGATAGAAGAGGTAACACATTAGAAGGAAAAAGATCCAAAGGAGGCAAAATAGTCAGAGACAACCCTGCTCTCACGTTTAGGAGTCCCACAAAACTTCAAGCTAAACAACCACAACATATATGCAGGGCTCGGTGTCACTTTAGTCTCTGTGAGCCCCTGTGAGCCCTGTTTAGTTGATTCTGTAGACCATGTTCTCCTGGTGTCCTTGACACCTCTTGCCCTTACAGTCCTTCCTGTTCTTCTTCTTTGGGGTTCTCAAGCTCTGCCTACTGTTTGGCTGTTGGTCTCTGCATCTGCTTCCATCAATTGCTGGAGGAAGTCTCTCTAATGACAACTGTGCTAGGTACCAGTCTATGAATATAGCAGAATATTATTAGGCATCAATTCATTGACTGATGGTTCTCCCCTAGGTGTCTGGGCCATTCAGTTTCTGGTTCCTAGCCATCCAGGCAGTGTCAGATATTCTTTTATATTTAGACGTTAGCTTTTAAACATTCTATGGGCATGCTAGAATCTGAATAACCACAGAGGATAGATATAGAGTAAAGGAAAAGGGGTAAGGGTGGATCTCCCAAGGAATGGGAAATATATATAGTCACAATGATATCTCTCTCTCTCTCTCTCTCTATCTATATATATATATAGATAGAGAGAGAGAGAGAGAGAGGGAGAGAGAATGAGTAGAAAACAGAAGGGTTAAACAAGGAGGCAGAGGGTATGGGAGTGAAGGGAGGAAACAGGAAGGGCCAACTAATACTAGGGACCATTTTAGCGGTTATGTGCAAACTGACTGCAGTAGAAGCTTCTTGAAATATATACATATATCAAAGAAATCTAAAGTTGCCACCCAGTAACCAGGACATAATATTCCAACGAGACATCATTTTCCACTAATTGAAACAAGTAATGAATTGCATCTAATTGAGCTGTTGGCCAAAAACAACCCATGGAAACCCCCAAACAAATTAAGATATTGCTAAGACTGTTTTGTTGTTCTCCAAAAATCGATGCTAAGGGCCCATTGCTGAAGACAACACTTGCATATCTTATTGAAATTGGAGAAGTCAAACTGGTGCCTAACTAGAGCCTTCACCTCTATTGTCTAATGTCCATGGTACTCTTAGAAGGCACTTTACTCTCTAACAGAGGAGAAAGGTAATTATCAACCCAGGTACAAACCCTGTGATCTATAGTGATGACCTGCCTGCATGGTGTGCAGGCACAATGGTGGCAGAAATGTTGTGGGAATAAGCAACCACTATTTTATTGGATCTAAGGACCACTCCATGAGATAAAACCCATGCCTGCTCAGGTGGCCAAGAACATGAAACTAAACAGTCTGTTAGTCTAGGGAGAAGGCAAATACTATCCTGCTAAAGGAACACAACAATAAAATGACTTCTAATGTCATTCTGATAGACTATACCCACAGGGAAGTATCTCTTGCTCATCTACCATCAGAGAAAACTCTTATTGCAAGAGATGGGAAATAACACAGAGACCCACAGCTGGAAAATGTACATAGAGTGTGAAACTTTGGAACACTCAGTCTTAAACAGGATATCTCCATAAAATCTTACCCTCAGGGCTATGAGGAGTAGGAGGAGAGATTGTAAGAGCCAAAGAGAATGGATGACACAAAGGAAATGGTGTCTTCCAGACACAACAGGACTGATGCACAATTGAACTCACAGAGCTGTGCAGCATGCACAGGACCTACACAAATTGAAGCCAGACAGGGTCCCAGCACTGAGAAGGGAAATCAACACTATTTCCAATCCATAAACAAGATTCTATCTATCTCCAATTGACAGCCACTTGCAAAGGAGAAATAAGTCTTCTCTAGTGGCTTCTCAATGTGTATACAAACTACACTTAAGGGTAGGGCCCATGCTCAGCAGCAGATGGTCAAAACAAAATGAACTCAATGCTGGTTTGGAGGTTTTTTTTTTCATATTGCTTCCTTTGGGCATTGTTTATCCTGTTCATCTTTTGATTGTGTGTTATGATTTCAGATTTTGTGTTTTTATAAGAGTTATTTTGCATGTGCATGTTTCTTGTTGATTCTTCTTTTTAAAAAGTTCTGGATTTTGTTTTGCCTGCTGGTTTTCTAAAGAGAGAGAGGGAATGGATTTATGAAATTGGATGGATGGAGAATTGGGGAATATCTGGGAGGATATGGCAGAGGTCAAAGTGTAATCAGAACATATTGTATGAATTTTCAATTTAAAAAAGTTTGAAAGTCCTGTTTTTTTAATCTAACTTTTATATCCATTGTCTTAAGAAGTTTCCTTCCAAGGTTATGCCATAAATTCAAAAGAAAAACTGCTACACAGCAATTGTATCATGCCATTTAAATATAAATTTATTTTTACTTGCTGAAATTTCTGTAATTGAGCAACATGATTCATATATCTTTTTGCCTTATTAGATGATCTGCTGTTTATGCAGATGTGGCACTTTCAGTGCTAATAGAATGAAGAACGCCTATCATTTCAGTGGGTTCTTCCTAATCACCTCTTGGAACTAACCTCTTTCCTCCACGATGGCATTTGGCATTTCTTGCACTTTTGTACAAGAGTTTTGGTACTAAAGGTTCTAAAACAATATAATAGCACTTAGTTACAGGGTGGCTGCAAGATGAAAGTGATTCTTTTAGATTATAAAAACAAATTCAAATATAAAACTGAATAGTTCTTACAAGACTTCAGGATCTCTGAAAATCTGCCATTTAATGAGACTGTGAGAAACACTGAATTCCAAAAATCTAATGAAAGATGTTACTATTTCTTCAAAAGAAGCAAATTATTTCATGGTGCTTGGGAAAACAGACTGCCAAGAAAATAAAAAGCACAGGCTGTATAATCACAGATCTGGATTTAAGTCCTGGCTCTTCAGCAGAGAGGATCTCTGTTATTTTCTCATTAGGCTGATATACTTAAAATATTTCTTATTGGCACTAGTGTGGCTACAAACACAAAATCCAATATGGGAACCAAAATCACAAGGGAATGCCCAGCTCTAGGTGTTCATCCAGAATGGTTTGGAAATTCATGCATTTACATTTATTCTTTAAGGATCATGATGGGTATTAAAATTACTTCTTTAGCATATTCTAATGGATACTATTATTACTATTGTTGTTATTATTGTTATTATTTGAATACATGTGTTCATGATATGACACAGATGTAGAGATTAGACCACAGCTTTGTGACATCTGTCCTCTCCTTCCTTGATATTCCTTCTGGGGGCTTGAACAGCATATGCTTTTACCAACTGAGCCATCTTGCTTGCCCTTCTAGAAGATCTTAGTTTCAGAACAGTGTACTAAATCTCACTCCCTGGAACTAGAAAAGTTAATAGTCAGAATCTTCTGTACAGAGAATAGGAGGACATATTAGACACCAAGTGAATGAAGAGGTGACAAGGGAAGCTTCAGTGTTTTGTTGAAATACTTGGGTCAGATTAAATCTTGCCCATATAAAAATGACAATAGCTGAGCATAATATCTTAGAAAGCTATACTTCTAAACATACATCCTACATCTTGTCCTCTCACATTGCCACAACGATGGGACCTCCAGTACAATTTATGAATTGAATATGGTAAAATTGTAGGTTGTGATCCCATGATTCTAATTGAAATCTGAAGCCTGGCATGGGAGTTCAAAAGTATAAGTGTTTATGGATACAAATTACTTTGATTATATTCCACTCCACCGTTATCTACTCGTATCCTCTTCCTTCTGCTGAATACCATCTTTCTAGTAAATCTCCTCTCCTACTTCTATGCCTTCTTTTGTGTGATTTCACTGAGTTTAATTAGGTTTGCTTGCATGAGCATGGGTGGAGGATTATTTACTTGAGCAAGGGCAACTTACCAGTAGTTCTCCACTGAGAAGTGACTCCCTTTCTCAAGCAATCATTAACTATATGGAGCTTCTCAGGAGGGACAGGGCCGCATAAGCCTTTTCCCAACTATGTTGTTGATGGATATAGGTAAACATCACCGAATTTGAGTGTGCATGGATAACACCCTTGTCATATAAAAACAAACCCATTATTTCACAACACTATTGCCTATTCTCAAACTAAATCTTTCTGTCCTCTCATCAATGATGTCCTCTAAGCCTCAGAAGTGAGCTAGAAACCATGCCACATAAGAAACAGATGCAAAAATGCTTAGCATAGATTAGGAAAGCAAGGTCTTGTGTGTGTGTGTGTGTGTGTGTGTGTGTGTGTGTGTGTGTGTGTGTATGTCTGTATGCCTGTCTGTCTGTCTGTCTGTATGTATGTATGTATGTATGTATGTATGTATGTATGTGAGGCCTTGCATCTGAGGTCTCTATGTTCATTTATGTGATAACATAGAAAGGTGGATTGAGTGTGAGTCCTGCAGAATAAGTGCTTGCTGACAGGAGCCTGATATAGCTGTCTCCTGAGAGGCTCTGCCAGAACCTGACAGATACAGAGGAGGATGCTCACAGCCAACTATTGGACTGAGCACAGGGTCCCCAGTGGAGGAGTTAGAGAAAGGACTGAAGGACCTGAACGAGTTTGCAACCCCATAGGAAGAACAACAATATTAATCAACCAGAACCCCCTCAAAGCTCCCAAGGACTAAGCCACCAACCAAAGAGTACACATGGAGCAACCCATGGCTCCAGCTGCACATGTAGCAGAGGATAGCCTTGTCAGGCATCAGTGTGAGGCGGTGCCCTTGGTCCTGTGAAGGCTTGATGCCCCAGTGTAGGGGAATGCCAGGATGGGAAGGAAGGAGTGGATAGGTAGGTGAGGGAGCACCCTCATAGATGAGGGGAGGACGGGATAGAGTGTTTCCAGAGGGGAAACTGGGAAAGGGGATAAATGTAAATAAAGAAAATATACAATAAAAGAAAAGAAAAAAAAAAAAGAAAGATGAAGCTACAGATAAACTTGATTCTAGCTATTAAGTTTAATACAAGGTGATGTTTCCTGATCCATCAAGTTACTCAGCAGAGGAACAAAGGTTCCTTGACAGATGTTGAGCTTTCCATAATTTAGAGTATATACACAGGGGTCAAGTAATACCTGTGTTTCAGGAAGTCTCACTGCAAAAAGATGGTGGTTAGAACTGACCTCTGAGCTCTTTCCTGAGGGCCAGGGCTTACAGATCCCTTTGATTGGACCTCTATGCATGCCTATCTAGGGTCATTATTCTGTTGCTTTACTCTTCAAAGGTTTTAGCAACCAGAGAATAGATATAGCCAAAGAGACCTTATTATCTGAGTAGGGCTTTAATTATAAGATGACTTTCTTTCCTTTTAAATTTGAATAGTACATCATTTTTATGCAGTTGATTAAATAATAAACCTACCTTCTCACCCTTATTTGTGATTGCATTCATAAGCTATGAATAATTAGAAATAATATTTGAAACAAAGGCCTTCTGGGCTTATCTCATGAAAAAAATAATTAAACCATAATGAAATTTCATAAGAATAATCAGCCTCTGTACCCTCACTCCAAAAGACCACACACACACACACACACACACACACACACACACACACACATGTGCACATATACTCAGAAGCACACAGACACGCAATCAGGGGAATTGGAGTAAAATGTTTTCTTATCCATGAGTTTTAAATAGTGAAGTGTATGGGAGAGGGCATCTCCGAGTTACTATGTTTATCTCTGTCAGATCCTTCTTTTTGTGTCTACTAAATCACCAAATCTATGTTCTCTTGACAGATGCATTAGAGAACTTACAAGATAAGTAGAGACATTTGGAGAGAATCATGGAGCTGCCATCCCTCAGTTGACTCAGAGTCTTGGGAAAATCAGTTTGTTATAGAAACACCCTGCTCTGACTAGAACTATGGCTATGATCCATCAGATAACAAATAGAACAATGGTGGGCATATATCACTGACACACTGATTATACAGTTGAGAAGCCTCTGAACCCAAACACTTTGTACATGGACATTAGGACGGGAATCCAGACTAGAGAGATCTAGCTGCCCTCCAGAGTGCCAAATTTCTTTATTATTTAGAACATCTGAAAGTTAACCATTGTTGAACAAATAGACACTCACTTCTCAGTATCTTTCAGTTCCTACTGTTTGAGAATGATGCTATCCTTAGTCTCAGCAGTGGTAAGCACTGGGATAGTACCCATACTTAAATCTATGGAGCTGTTGTCATGTGCAAACATTGCTCCAAGGTTTATAAACATTGACTCTTTTAGTATGAAGCAACTAAGGTGAAGAAGATGAAGAAACTGAGGTGAAGAAATGCTTCATGAATGCAAAAGAGATGCTATATACACAAAGGTATGGTTAACAACCCCTTCATTACTTGTCAAATTGAAACTTACTGTAGAATAGGAGTTGATTCTCCCTTTCCACCATATATATCCAGAGATCAATCACAGATAATCCAGACCAGAAATATAAGCTGCCTTCCCCTTGGATATTTCTTCTTTGTTATTCCAATCACCTGAAAATTAGACTTTAGTAAAATCTCATGAGTCAGACTTGTCAGCAAGCTCCTTTACATATTGAGCCATATTGCTGGCTTTTCAACCTAGACTGTAAACTAAAATTTTAGAAATTTCTAACAAACTTCTTTAGTATCAGAACAAGACCTATCTATCCATGTAGACAATTAAGGTGGTTTTTCCATTTATTTGTTTGTTTGTTTGTTTATTTGTTTATTAATTCATTCATTCATTCATTCACTTTACAGCATGATTGTAGCCTCCCATCTGATGTTTAAGATTCTTTATCCTAGTTCTACTGTATATGTACCTCACCTGAAAATGTTACTGTCTCAACTACTGGGTTCTATTCCTGCCTCCAGTATAGGTGTTGCACTATCTACAATTGTTTGCTTTGAACTATATTTCTTAAATTCAAATAATTCAAATTTCTGGATATTAAACTGCAAGTGTTTGGGGCAAGGAATCATGATCCTTTTGTCGGAATACCCATACTTAAATTACGTGTATATTGACTACCACTTGTGATCTGGGTTATCAGGCTAACAATAAAATGACTGCCTCACTGCTTTTGGTTTGTACAGGGCCTTAGTGGAAACTGCATACTTGAAAATAAGCCACCACATTACCAGGAAACCTGATCTGAACTTCATGAGCTGAGTCCTATCTGAGTCACCAAGTCGTAAAGTACAATATGCAAAGCAGCAATCTATTATTAAATAGAAGTGGTATATACATGATTGGGCCCAAGCAGGTCCAGAAGAGGAGTTAAATAATCAAAGAGATAGAATGACCTGTCATGTGGACAGTTGGCCTGTTTCCCCAGCTATTCCTATCATTGTCCAATGAGCCTATGGACAAAGTGGACATGGTGACATGGTGACAGAGATGGGGTTTATGCAACATAGGGCTCAACAATATAGATGTCTATTCACTAATACTGACTTGATGACAGCTGTTGCTAAGTGCTCCATCTGACAACAGCAGTGAACAACACTAAACTCCAGATATAGCGCCATTTCCTGGGGTTATGGGCCAGTGATCTTGTGACAGATTGACTACACTGGGCTACTTAATCCGTGGACTCTGTGTAAAGGACAACACTATTTTCTTATTGGAGTAGACACCTATTCTGGTTATAGAGTTGTCTTTCCTTCATATAATGCTTCTGCCAAAATTACTATCCATGGACTTACAGAACTTAGAAAATGCCTTAGCCACTATCATGGTATTCCACATAGTATTGTCTCTGACTGAGGAAGTCACTTCACAGCCAGTGAAATGTGACAGTGAGCCCACGATCGTGAAATCCATTGCTCTTACCATGTTCCCCACCATTCTAAGCACCGAGTAGAAAGATGGAATGCATTTTTGAAGTTTTTGAGAGCATCAGTTAGGTGGAAGAAGCTTGGAAGTTTGGGGCAGGAATCTCTAGAAGGTAGTATATGCTTTGAATCAGCATCCAATATATGGTACAGTTTCTCCCATAGTCAGGATCCATGGATCCAAGAATCAAGAGGTGAATAGTTCCAGTCACTATCACTCCTAGTGATCCATAGGAAAATCTTTGCTTCCTGTTCCCACAACCTTAAGTTCTGTTGGCCCAGAAGTTTTGGGTTGAGAATGCGAGGAGCATTCTGCCCGAACCTCAATAAATGCCCTTAAATCAATGGACTAAGACAGGAATAACTGTGTTAAGATGGATGATTGATCCAGATTACCACGGGGAAATTGGATTGCCTCTTCAAAATGGAGGTAAGAAGGATTATGTCTGGAAGGTAGGGGATTGTTTAAGGCATCTCTTGGAGCTACCACATCCTGTTATTAAAGTCAATGGGAAACTACAACCTAATCAAGGCAAGATGATACAGGGCAGAGGCAGTTCAAGAATGAAGGTATGGGCCATTTCTCCAGGAAATAATCAGGACTGTCAGAGGAGATTGCTGAGGGTGGAGGAAATACAGAATGAGTAGCATGGGAAGGTAGTTATAAATATCAGCTAAGGTCACATGAACAATTACAGAAAAGAGGATTGTAACTGGCATGAGTATTTCTCTTATATTTTAAAAATGCATTTGTACACATATTTGTGTTTTCTTTCATCAATTACTTTATCATGTGATGTGACATCAATTAAGAGAATATCAATAGTTACCGTATTTAAGTTTGAGATACTAAAAGAATGTCCCTGAACAAACATTGCCACCTAATCAAAATTTATAATGCATTTTCAGTTATCCAAAGGGAGTTAGTTATATTATGGCTGGCATAACTATGACTTGGTTAAATATATAATGCATTTGTAATTGTACGTGGGATAGTTATCTCATGTGTAGAAATCCTTTTTTTAAAAGTTTTTTTGAGATGTTTAGGCATCCTTATGACATACTTATTTTCTTTGGAAATTAATCACGGCATAAGGAGAGATATGACCATGTGTCAAGTTGACAAGGGCTGGATTTATGATGGCTCTTCCTGGTTGTCAAATGGATTACATCTGGGAATAATACCTAAAAATGGAGGTCACACCTGCAAGGGATTTTTGTTTGATTTGTAATAGGAATATCCATTTCTAATCCAAATCTTTGAGTTAGGAAGACATGCCTTTAAAAATTCAGATCTTCAAACCAAATCTAATCTGGGTCATACCTTCTGCTGGAATTTTATATAAGGACATGGAAGAAGAAATCTTTTGTTCTTTGTCTGCTTTGCCCTCAACTTGCTATCAAGTCCATTCCTTTATTAGCATTAGATCCCAGTTCTCCAGGATTCTAGCATATATTGAAGAATACTGAATTCTTGGACTTTCTATTT
>JANHMN010000005.1:5486249-5538182 GCA_030674055.1 Rhabdomys pumilio | reverse complement strand
ACATACAGGGAAATACAGATAGAAAATAAAATCTCTAACAAAAAAAAGCAAAACATTCATAGTGTAAATGTTAGTTATTTGCATTTTTCCATTTACATATTTCAATTTTGATGGTTTACAGTGGATTGTTACAGTTTCAATAGCAAGAAACTAGATTATTTATGTTAGAGGAATCAATCCAAAATAAATTCAGGAACCTGTGTTCTTATGTGAAATCATATGATCTCAAAATCTTTAGAAGCACTTTCATTGTATTATTTATAACACTTGATTTAGGTTTTTCTCAAGGACTAATAAATATATCAGAAACAATAATTTGAAGAATTTCTCAGAATGTTCGTAAAGCTATGGCCAAGGACACTATTCAATGTGCTGTTGAATATCTTTCCTATATAAGCATTCATATTATAGTTTCTGTAGATGAAACATACTCCTCTAACACAATTGCTATGCTTGATTTGTATCACGTGGGGTTTTAAAATAAACATTCCCCCTTAGTGTCAGTTTTCTCACTATAAAAGAGGCACAAAAGAGGAGTCTTGTGGTAGACACATAGCATTATAAATACAAACTTCCTGGCACTGCTTCCATCACAAGGATAGTTAAATGTTCCTCCTTTGTCTGCATTAACAGCTAATGTGACTTTCAAGTTTATGTTGGCTTAATTTTGCTTTTCTATTTACTTGTTAAACATTTGTTTTAAGTTTATCTGAGTTTTTCCTTTTAACATTAAATTCTTCTGTAAAGTAGGTAAATGAACATAAACAATCCATCTAAAGTAATTAAGAAGTATATTGAAGAAGTTTAGTGGGATTGTATATAATATAGATTTACCATTAAGGAACTCATCTTTCTTTCAAAAATACCACTGATTCATTTTGTCACATTTGATAACTGAGTTAATCTATAACATCTAGAATATTCCATGGAATATTCCACACACAATTTTACACACTGAGGATGCAACATTGATTTCAGCAGACAAGAAACATGAGTTCATAAAAGTAATGTTGGTGGATGTATTTGAAGAAGTATGATGGTGAAGAGACAGACAATGAACAAGCTTAATAACATCACATGAAAACACTACTTTAAAATAGATGCTAAAATGGTTAAATTACTATTTTCAAAAGTTTGAGAGATGTGGAGATGACAGCTGAGCTTAGATATTGCAAATATTTTAGAGCACATAGCAACATTAGATATAACTTAGAGCATTTCACATTTGTTAATCTCAAAGCATCCCTACAAAGTATGTATCATTATGCACATTTAAAACATAATTAAGAAGTGAAGAAATTACGTATCTTGAAATTAGGTGGTAGAGATGAGATTCAAGTGCTAGCATTTTTATTTTGATGTGCTTACCCTTATACTACAGGGAAAATAACAGGAAGACCATATTGAAGGAAGGTATGTTATGTTCACGTGCTCTAAGGACAACTTGATGGATATGATCCAATAGAAAGGCAACACTATACCAGCTAAGGTGACATCATAAATAGGTAAGAATTACTGGTGAGACAATGATCAGCTGAGCATCAGAGCTCCTAAGGCTGCAGTATCAAAAACAATTACTGAGAAGTAAAGCTGACTCACAGCTCTGAGCTCCACCAAGGAGCAGAATCTCATGTATAGGCTGTGGAGAACACTGCTTGCTTTCCTATCTCCTAGAGTGAATCACTTCTAAGTAAAGGAGGTTAGCCAGAAGGAATCTCCAAATTTGTCACCAAGATTAACACTGTTTTCAAAACACAAAGGCAAATATAACAAAAATATAGTGGCAAGGTGTGTCCTTCTCCCAGGCCTAAGCAGGCCTGCAAGTCATTGGCCACAGCAAGATCAAACAACAATAGGACCTAGAAGGAGGCATTGCCTTGCCAGTCTTGGCGCCCTGAGGTCTGCTACAGAGCTAAGAAGAATGGACTGCCTGCTGAGCTAGCCTTGACACCTTCCAGACTACTATCTCCTCACCTAGCCCCTGGGCGGTACCGAAAAGAGACTCTGGGGGGTGGGGCTTCCCCTTTATATGTGAAAGCAAATTATTAAACTTCGGGCCTTGATCAGAATACTTTGTCTTGGCCCCACGTTTCTCTCCGCCCTCCTTCCCGTTAATCCTTAGGCTTCGTCTCAGGAGAACCTGGTGATCGTGGCTGCAGGCAGCTACACCAATACATAACTCTTCTCTAAATTAGCCTCTGCTTATAAAATCCAAGGTAAAGAAAGTGTCAGAAAGCCCTGCCCTCTGTGACATGCTGATACTGTTGGAGGAATGTGCCTACTCAGATATAAAGCCAAGGCCAAGGAATGCTAACTGCAGAACAGCTGCAAACAACACAGTCTAATTTCCATAATTAAAGTTAAATGAGACCTCTGGGAAAGGTGGGAAGCATTTGCTTCATTCCCTAGCTCCTGGAGGTACTTTTACATTTCCCTTTCCCTTTTTGCAGCTATGGTCGAAGTAGAAGCTCAGTGATGTGCAGACAGACACAGTCCCAAAGCTGTCCTCCGCATTCCCAAGGTTTCAGCTGTGTCTTGTCCAATCAACAGTTGGGGCTTGGAGATTCTTTACTACTTCAATTTCGAGTACTAAAAAAAAATTGTTGCTATAGGTTTTCACAACACATTGATGCTATCCTGTAAATGACTTCCTTTGCAGTTCTAAAGTTAACACTGTTTAAAACATAGCTGACTCTTTTGAGGGAGAGAGGCAGAATATCAAAGAAGAGGGAGCACAGGAAAGTCACAGGCAAAAAAGTATCTCCATGGTAAATCATCAAACCCAGAAACATAAAAAGAGGAGGAGATATTTATCCACTGTATTTGGTATTTCCCAATATAATGGGTTGATTTTGCTTTTGTTTCTCTCTCTCTCTCTCTTTTTTTTATTGCTATTTGGCACCTCTCACTTAGTTTTAGATACGACAGGGTAAAGGGAGTTAAAACTGTCAGGAAATGCAACAAAATCAGAGTGAAAATTGAATATGATTTCTTGTGGTGCAAAACCACAAGTCAGTATTTCTAGACTATTCTGGATATGCTATAATTTTAAAACAAAGACATTTAACTTGTATTCAATGCTGTCCAACTAGCAGGCATAGGTCTTGGTATTTGACTCTTTTATGCTAAACAATAACTTCTTGTACTAAAACACTATTTTAAAACACACTTTTTGAGGTTTGATTTATGTGCCATTAAAGCCACCTATTTATTGTACACAATTCCATGTTTTTTAGTGTATTTTTAGGTGTAAGCAAAAACTACCACAATCCAGTTCAGGATAATTCATTCCTCCCCAAGAAATCACATTACAGGTCAGTTTTCATTCTTCCTCCCTCCAGACCTTAGAAACCACTAAGCACTTTTTTTCTTCTCTGCAAATTTAACTGCTCTGGATATTTTATATCAAGAAAGCACTAGAATATATGACCTTTTTATCCATCTTCTTTCACTAGGAATTATATTTTATAGGTACATACACAGTATAAGTACATCATTCTTTTATGGTTAATAAATACTCCACTGTATGGATATACCTCAATTATTTTATCTGTCCATTCACTGCATGCATATCAGTTGTTTCAAGTTTCCTGGCAATTATCAATATGCTATCATGTACATTCCTACTCAAGACATTTTATTAACTTGTCTTTACATTTGTTTTTTATATGAATGTGGGAGTAAAGGTGGTAGTATTTAATTATTTCTATTTCATACAAGACAGAAGTGGAACAATGAAAGCAAGAAGGGTTGGAGATTTGATTAGCCCAGGAAGACAGTACAGGAGTTCATGTGTGTGTGTATAGCATCAGTCTTTCATCATATTTTGCAATATTTTCCCAGTAGAGTGGGTTAGCATTAGTGTTACATTGATAGAGTTCCAACTTTTTGTTGACTTGTGATACTGTGTGAGCCCTCTGTCAGTTTAGTTAACGTCCATGAACTTCTATTTCCTTTTGAGAAGAGTGGCAGTGGATCAGACTTGCCTGACAAGCACACGATGCTGGTAGATTTTAGGTGCTGTTGTAACTCTTACCCTCACTTGTAGCACTTAGACATTACTGACATAGCCTTTTTCCATGTCACGTTAACAGGGAGCTCTGTGATGTATAAATTGTCATGGATTTCCAGACGAAGGTTAGAGCCTCCCAAAATAATTGAAAGAAAGAGAGTAAGCACCTTCCAAATATCAGGACTGCCATGTGGAAAAAGATGAATATTATTTGGAGTCACATTGACCCAGGAGCAGAACACCCCATACTGCGTTATCTGCAGTCACATTCTCTACAACTAAGCTTTTTTTTGTGTGTGCTCATCTATCTGAAAACAGTCTTCCAGATGGATTTGGTGGACAAAAGAAGGACTAGTGTAAGTCTTCTATACATCCATTGTAAATCCTTTTCTCCCATCAAACCACTGGATTTAGCAGTTTGAGACACTCTGAAAGGTTTCTATTCCATATTTTCCAGTGATGTTGTGAATAGTTTGGTGGGTTGTAGAGATTATGAGAAAAGATTATTTGTAGCAAAGCTTGCTTTACCACTGATGTCTGTGGGAAGTTGATCAAATTACCTCTCTTTATCTCAATTTCCTCCTGTCTGACCTGGTGATGGGAGCCCCTATGTCACAGGGTTATAGGAAGGAGTAAAGGAGTACATATACACGAACAACCAGGAGAACTATCTAGTGAGGAGCAAGACCTTCCTATGAACTCATTGCTGCTGATGTTGCTGTTTCTATTCTTCAGCAACATTGTACCCAAGGACCTCCCCAAGCTCATGTTGACTGAGTGAAATTATGCCAATGTTGTGACATTTTGTTTCCATCACTGTCACTGCATAGCAACCTCAAAACTTAGCTGCTTACAATTTGTAACCATTTAATTAGTCTCCTAGCTTCTTGGAAATATAAATACATGAGATTCATTACTACTTGTGGCATAAAGTAATGTCACTTACTGATATGCATCTGACTGAATGTATATATACTGATTTCTTTCCTTCTTTCAATCCTTGCTCCATCTTCAACTGATCGACCATCTGGCTTCTTGGATGTTCTTTGGTTTTCTGTCAGGTCAAGGTGACTTTCTCTCTCTGAGAATCATTTCTTACATTTTAATTTTAATTTCTGTGATCCCCTTTATAGATTTCTTTCCTGGATTCTCACATTGAATGAGGCCTACACATCCTTTTATAAGCAAATTTTCTGGGCAACTCTTTAGTTAATGGCTAGTTAGATTTCCACATTAGCATTCAAGACTAAGGATTTTGTTTCCCTTGTGCATCATCTACATCTTACACCTAGTCCATTGCCCAGTACATAAAAGGTGCTCAACTAAAAATAATTGACAGTAGGTAGACAGAGCCCCCAGATAGAAAGGGTCACCAACTCATCTTTAAAATTTCTGAGCCAGAGTTGTTCCTGTTTAACAGAAATGTAGGGACAACAATGAAGCAGAGACTGAAGGAAGGGCCATCCAGTGACCAGCCCAACTTGGGATCCATCCCATGCATAGGCACCAAACCCTGACACTATTACTGATGCCATATTGTGATTGCAGACAGGAGCCTACCATGGCTGTACTCTGAGAGGCTCTACCAGCAGCTGACTGAGACAGATGTAGATACAGCTAACCATTGGACAGAGGTTTACAACCATCATGGAAGATGTTAGGGGAAGAATTGAATGAGCTGAAGGAGATGACAACCCCATAGGGAGATTAGTAGTGTCAACTAACCTGCACTCCTGGGAGCTCCAAGAGACTAAGCCACCTAGTTTGGACTGGGCCTACCCCCTAACACAAATGTAACAGATGACTGCCTTGTCTGGCCTCAGTGGGAGAGGATGTGCCTACTTCTGTAGAGATTTGATTCCTGGAAGGGGGATTCCCAAGGTGGGGAGGGGGAAGAAGGGGGCAATCTCTCAGAGGTAAAGGGGAGAGAGAATGAGATGGAGAATTATGGAAGGAAGATCTGGAAGGTGGGCAACATCTGGAATATAAATAAATAATTAACAATGAAAACACTCACATAATGATACAGAGAAAGTAAGTGACGTCCAATCATACAGCTGGTATCTGTAACAGGGAAGATCACTGAACAAATTCATGAGTCATCCTTCTGTTTGTAATGAAACAAACAAACTGACAATTTAAGAATTATGTTCTGTCTAAACAGAAGTAGAATTTTAAGTAATATTGCTTGAATTTGATCTCCTATGAAACATAGGCATAAGAAATGATAATAATTTTCTCTTTAAAAAGAAGTTGTTCTTAGCAGATTATTCCAATGCTTTAGGAACATGACTTTTCAGAACCAATTTGTTAGGGTTCTGGTGCTGATGCCCTGTGTGTCTCCAGGTTGTTTGCTTAACCTCATTGTAATCCTTGCTTTCTTCATGTAGAAGATATAGCTAGTGATAATGGTATGGTTTGGTATAAGCAACATTCTTTACATATGGCTTATAGATAATGAATTCTGTATGAATTACATCAAATAATGTTCCTTGAAAGTTCAAGTCTACATGGAACCCTAGAAAATGACCTAGTTGGAAGAAGGATTTGAGCAAAAATAGTTAAGTCCCACATTACTCAATTTAAGGTGTGTCTTTTTAATTAATTTTTTATTGGATATTTTATTTACATTTCAGATGTTATCTCCTTTCCCCATTCTCTCCTCCAGAAACCCCATATTCCATCCCATCCTTTTTCCTCCTGCTGCTTCTATGAGGATGTTTTATACAGCATGATTGTATTCTTATCAGAAAGGGAAATGACACAGAGAGCACAGAAAGGACAACCATGCACTAGGGGTTCACATGCATGCACAAACATGAATGTCAGAGTGGGGCTTCAGGCAGGGTGGTAAAACAGAGGTTAATAGCAGGGGGCCTTGATCAAACATTATCTGTATGTATGAAATTGTGAAACCATATTACTTAAAAGCACATTTTGTGGAGGGAGAAAAAGATTGGAGTTACATATTTACAAACCAGGGCACAGAAAAGTTTCGCAGCTAGTAATGAAAGCTGCTGAGAAAAAAATGCACTGCAATGATTAAGAAGTAAGTTGAAGAAAAAGGTTTGTCAGGGTGTCCTGCGTGGACTGGAGGGCAGCGGTTCCCTGTCAATTCTGCATCTTGAATCAGACATGTCTCTCCATCCAGAGGTTCTTCCCTTTTCCTGTCAATCTGGCCTTTCTTCCAACATTTTTTTTATCATGCTTTTTAAAAGCCTTTGCCTAAGCATAGATATTCTCTTTATAAAAACAACTCTTTTCACATAAGTTTCTCTTCCTCTCACCCTAAAGTATGGCTTCTGTGTTGGTGCCAACTATCTATGAAGTCAGGGGCACTCCCTGACACTTGCTTCCTGTACCAGACTTAAGACAGCATCATAAAGATTGGTTTTAATAACAAAACCTTATTCTTCCATAGGCCTGGTGTCAAAAGTCCAGTCAGCTTTATTTTGTCCAAATCAAGAATGGTTATAGCTATGCTTGCTGTGAGGACTCTAGTGGAGAATATTTCCTCTCCTTTGTCGCTTCTGGTGGCTGATACTTTACCTTGGTTTGCAGACACATTAATGTCTACCTGTGCAATTATATAGCCTGGTCTTCTTTGTGTGTCTCTGGATCTCAGGCTTCTCTTTTGATCCCCTGCCAATAACACAACTTCAATACTTAATTTAATCACATCCACAAACAGACTTTTTGTCAAATGTGGCAGTTCACATCACTGCAAGCAAAATACTAGAGAGCTGATTAAAACGAGGCAGAGGCATGTGTTTCATTGTATGTTTTTAGAGGTGTCAGTCCCTTGAAGCAGAGAGAGCATGGTAGTGGTAGTGTGCTTATGTGTCTGTATGTGTGAGTATAGTTCATATCATAGCAGGCCAGAAGACAAAGAGAGAGGGCTAGTAGTCATATTGCTTTACCGTTTTCTACATTTGTTCCATTTCAGCCTCTCAAAACATTGAGTTGTGGCACACTTTGCAGTATATCTCCTGTAGTCAGTTAACTGGAAATATCATCACATGTATGCCTGAAATTGTGCTTTACTAATCTAGACAGTTGTAAATCTAGTCACACGGAGAACCAAATTAGCTCCCACTCCAAATGCATACACTGAGAAAGTTTGAGATGAAACTATCTTTTTTTAAAATTATGAAAATGTAGCATAACCCTCTCATAGGAAGGGCAATTATTTCTTTTAGGTTTCAAGAAACCCAATGTACACAATGACAAGTGGGAGTGAGACATGGTGGTATTTGCTTACTGTCTCAGTTCTTAGGAATTCAAAGGAGGAGGATAAGGAATTCCAGGAAAGCCTGGGTTCCAGGAGAACACAACTCTGAACAGGACTCGACTGAAGAAACAAAAACACCATGAAAAAGAAAAACTGTACGTGGCAAATGAGCATGAGAAACAAAATGTCACATGGATATGTTCTCAGCTTCAGCAACTATCTCATTTCTGCATTAGGTTCCTGTAGTCACCCGTGATACTGGGGTCTGTAGGCTTAGATATTTTTATCTTTATCCCCCTCCCGGTCTTCCCTCTGACTGTTCCACGTCCCACAATTCTTTCTCCCACCCCCACTTCCATTTCCCCCACTCCCAACCTCGCCCCTAAGAGGATGTCCCCGCCTCACCAGGCCTCCCCACTCTCTGGTGCCTCAAGTCTCTCTAGGGTTAGATTTATCTTTTCTCACTGAGGCCTGGCCAAACCGTCCTCCACTGTATATGTGTTGGGGGCTTAGATTTTTAAAACCTACTTTTAATGAGGGTTTGTAAACACTCCGACCTCCTTTCTAGCTAACTGTCCAAAGGTATGGGAGAAAAGATGGGAAATAGAACAAGGGGATGTGGATCTGTTTGGAAGTAGTTTTTTGGGGCTATTCCAATCTCTGTCAGAACACCAGCAGTCCAGTTCAGTAGTGTCAGGATACGAAACATGAATCAGCAGCAGTGGCACAATCTAGCAGAAACTGCTAGCCTTCTGCTCACAAATCATCACAAATCAGTGGCAGTGATCAGAACCAGCCAAGTTGCCAAGAGTTCTCTGCCATACCTCTCTCAGTGAAGTGGAGATCAGTGAATATGAGAATGAAAATGAAGGACCAACAAAGCATTGCAAAGCTAGCTATGTGAGCACACCGTCATTGACCATTGAGTCTGATTTATATTTTTTTCTAAATAGTACATATCCTCCCGTGGGTCTTGCCTTAGCTAAACAACATGTGAGTCAGCTACAGCAAAATACCACATGAATCTGCTTCACCTGACATATTCAGAAACTTCCACTTCAGAGGTCACGCTTAGAGTCATCCTCCCTGTTGCAAGGCCAGGGAGTGCCCTGGGTAGTTTTGCTGTTTATGTGGAAAGCCATCTATTTCCATGGTCTTACAAAACTCTAACCCTTTGTGTTCACATGAGCTCCACAGAACAAAAGTTCTCTATGTTTAACACTATTTCCTCCGAAACTGGAAATTCATAAATATAATTGTAAATGCACCCCACTTTCCCACATTCTTTCTTTCCTTTACTTGCTTAAAGAAAAATCTCAATGTGACTTCTGGCCCAATTACATCATCTTTAGAAGTGGCTCAGTGCTCCAACAATGTATTTGCCCATTACCACATATCCCTTTTATTTTATTATTTTGTAGCATAAAAGTCCAATGCTGGGAAGTTTTATAAATAAGGCCAAATCTCACCCTTAACTTATTTTACATTATCGATATGCTACAGACATTCCTAGTGGCTTTTGTTCACTCTTAGCCTATTTCGATAAGACATGCTGACATTTTCTCACTAACTCTTCCATTACTCTAGAATAGCAGCAGCTGTCTACCTGTGGGTAGAAACTGCTTTGGAAAACTATCTACAAAGATGTTTACATTACAAATATGAAGTAGCAATGAAAATAGTTTTATGGTTGGGGGTCACCACAGTAGGAGGAACTGTTTTAAAAGGTTACAGTATTAAGAAGGCTGAGAACCAATGCCTTATATGGTCATGACTACTTCCCAGAAGGTAGCTGAGTAACTGTCCCAGCACTTGTGGGAACATGGTAGGGTTGACAGTGGGAAAGAACGTGAGAAAGTTCAGCTCCTTGATGCTCCCTTTGAAACTGAATGCGTGAGACTTGACATGCTGTGCATGGTTTAGCTTTATTTAGCTTATAGATTGTTTTCAGGATACTCTGGGAACTACCTCATAAAGTGATAATACTGAGTGTGATTAAGTGATTGAGTGTTCTGCTGTAACGATAAGGCCTGAATTGGTGGCAGAAATGGATAATCTTAAATGTAGAAAGTAACTGTCAAGATGTGTGCTGAGGAGCTCCAGAGGAAAACAAACTTAAGCTTGAAGTTTTAAGAAAAGAGCAGCATCTAATATACTTACTGCTATTGGAAAGGATTAGCTCCAGATATGAATCTGGGAATCATGGCACCAAAATGGAATGCTCTGTGCTCAGTGTTGTGTTCTGTGACTGTCAGAGCTTACAGACAACAAACGATCTTTGAACCCCATTTCCACTGAACTCTCTGGGAACAGATGTGTTTGTAAATGTCAGTTCTCTCTGTAGTGGGTAACAACTATTTCCTCTCTGTGTTTTGTTTTTCTCCAAAGCTGACCCCAGGACCTCTCACCACATCATATTCTAACCTCCTGACCTGACCTCGTTGAGGCTGCCCTCTAGAGAGGCCTTTAAAACATCAGCTGGGCCAGAGAGGCATTTCTGAGTAGAGGAAAGCCAAGCATAAAACACTGTGTCTTCTGTCTATGCTAAACTGGCTTTGGGGGCTCTCTGTTCACTTCCAAGGACAACTCAGTATTAATATCTTTGCCCTTTGCTTCAAAGGGAACCAAGTAATAGTGTCGTTTTCCATTGAAGACAAACTAGTTGCTGCAATGCAAAATGCAAGCTTCACAACTCCAAGCTCCGGAATAAATTATCTATTCCAGAGAACAAATCAATGGCAGTGTGATCATGACTAGTCAGTGATTTTTTTTGTATTTTCGTTAAAGGATTTTATGTTACTTTTTGCATTAATCAACCTATGCGTCCTTGTCTTTTGATATAACATTTCTAGTAATTGGCTTTCATAATATTTCTGCCCCCTTCTTCTGAGATATTTCTTGAGCAGTAAATGTAGTGACTGTGTTGTAGACATATTGATGTTAGATATCCTATTGTCACATGATTTCTACATTTTTTGTAGATATTGCTAGTTGTGGCTTTTTTTAAAAAAATAATCGTTTCATTTGTTTACATCTCAAACGATATCCCACTTCCCAGTCACCCCTCCATAAACCCCCTATCCCCCATTCACCCTCTGCTCCCTCTTTTTTGCCTCTATGAGGGTGCTCCCCTACCCAGCCACCCTCTCCCACCCAACTGCTCCAGCATCCCCCTATGCTAGGGCATCAAACCTCCACAGGACCAAGGGACTCACCTCCCATTGAAGTCAGACAGGGCCATCCTCTGCTACATGTCTATCTTGAGTCATTGATCCACCTCCCTGTATACTCCTTGGTTGGTGATATAGTCCCTGGGAGCACTGGGTGGTCTAGCCAGCCCATGTCTTTATTCCTATGAGATTGCAATAACCCTCTGCTTCCCCAGACCTTCTGCCTGTTCCCCCACCAGGGTTCATGAACTCAGTCTGATGGTTGGCTTCAAGCATCTATGTCTGCATTGGTTGGTTGCTGGTCAAACCTTCCAAGGAATAGCAAGTTGTGACTTTTTTTTAAATGATTAAATCTACTGAAAAAAGGTGTTTCTTTGATGATGCACAAGACTTACATGTATCTATGGATAAATATTTAGTATACCATTAGAACTTATGCTGGTTTAGAAAACTGGTTGCAGTAGGTTATCCTGTGGATTCTGTGGTCTTATCTCTCAAAGATAGTTAGCTAAATTTATAGTACCAGACACAGATTATTCTTATTGAATAGGAATTAATCTTCAATTGAGTGATTGTTGCTTACCTCTAAGATATAAATATCAATCACTTATTGTACTTTTCAGAATATCTTTCCATACTGGTCATGCTGGTTCCTTGGTGTTCCAGCTGAATAGGGCTATTTTAATGGCTTTTCTCTATTGGTAGCTCGAATGACTCTTTCCAAGACTATGAGAGCTGGTCCTCAGTGAGGTGGTTTCCAGGTCAGATCCGTATTGATTCTTCTAAATCTTGTGTCTGAAGTATGTGCTATATTCAGCAACAGGGTCTTACCTCCATTGACAATAGCGTATATATTATTTTAGGAGTATCTTGGACTTTCCTAACCAAAAATTTAACCAAAGGTTTCCTGTACCTGTCACTCTGTTTATGTTAGATGGAGCATGAATTTTGGAGGAAGAAGATTGTCACCCCTCTTGTCATAGCTTCAATTAAACTATGGCACACACTCACATATAAAATGTTATTTTAAATATCCATAAGATAACTATTTTACAAATTGCTATTTTAAACATCCAGGAGTCTGCATGATAATTCTTAGGACAAAAAGGTATTTAAACCCCATGGTAATCAACTAAGATGTGAAGTGAGCCCATGCCTCTCTAGCTTTCATGGCTGAGCATAGAGTTTGCTTTTGTTTTTGTTTTTGCTATTATTGTTTTCTGGAGGTAAAAGCAAGCCACTCAAACTCACTATGAGATTTGAAAATCCTTCATTAAAGTTACTTTTTCTCATATTGCAATGGGTATTGGAGTAATTTTCAATAACTCCAGAAGTCTGGTCTTGGATCCATGGATAAGAAGTAATGGAGCAATGAGAAGTCAAGAAAGAAGCTTGGCAGCAGGAGAGAGTCAGTGGGGCTTGTTTCCTTAGAAGTTGTGGGGAAGAAGAGAACCTTGGAGGAGATATTTGCTGCGTGACCCTGGGACATTCCATAGCCTGGGAAACTAGCCAGGACAGCATGGGTACTCTGGGTGCATGGCCTTCTGACATAGTCCTCTTATCTATAAACAAAATTAAAACATTTTATTGCAGTATTATTAGATAATCATAGTAGACTTCTAATCGTCTTCTTTTACTGCTCCCCATTTCAGAAACCTGGCACCACTGTCTAATCAGTTCCTATGCAAGCTCTTGACCCCTTTCTTTCAATCTCTACTCAGTGAATCCAGTAGCAAATCTCATGAGGTCATGAAAGCTGAGCCAAACTTTGTTTATGTCTCTTTTTTTCTAGTAAAGCCCTGGCCAGTATCTGGTCCTCTCTTTATTGCGTTTTTATTCTCATCTCCTTATACCCATCCTTATCTGCCACTAATCTCTTTGGCTAAGTAAAAAATTCTTCTAAAATGCAAATCGTTTTATGTCATTGTGCTTGGGATACAATCTACACTCTGCATTCTTATCCAGTACTTATGAGATCTCTACCAGTCAGTTCCTGCCAGTTTCTCTGACTTTATCTGTTACATTCACCAGGCTTGATAAGTTCCAGCCCCTATGAACATAAGCTTGCATTTGTGAAAACCTTACATTTCCCTGGATAGCCCCTCTTCTCAGAGCATTATTTTTTTATATATATCTGCAAGCTTCTATTTGCATGACTCGCTCCTTCCATCCATGAGGCCTGTACTCAGACTTAGTCCTCAGACCTATTGATCCATCAGAAAGGAGTGCCTGTACCTGTACTCTTCTCATGATATCAGTCCATTTCCATTTTATTTATAATATTTGTATCTGTACAATTTCATCTATACTTTTCATGCTTATTGCCAATTGCCAGAGATGGACTGCATGAAAATAAAGAAAATGTTTATCTTATTTCCATCATCTTTCTAGTACCTGGAACATTGCCTGGCACATAGTAGGTATTCTATGATTTTATTTTCTTAAAAATAAATAGATGAATTAATGAAAATTTGAATGATAAGAATGAATTTCTGTGATGATTACAGGAAATAACAGGAAAGATATGTTCGGGGCAATATTTATCACTGTTTTCTGCTTTATACTCCGCCTACTCATGTGCTGCTAATTTGTTTTGTAAATTTTCAGGGGTTGTTTCTTTACTTCCTTGGTACTTACAGCATTTATTTTGGCTTAATGTTCCATCACCTTATTTCATATTTCTGAAGACTGTAAAGCCTAAAATTTTGGGTGAAAGAATTAGAATTTCCTTTAGGGAATTGTTTGTTTATCCATTCACAGCGATTCCTGCTCCTTTGCTAGAGGGCCTGGTTTAGGTATATCCAAGGCCCATAAACCACAGGTTTTAAGATGAGCTGTGTCAACAGAGTCTTTTATTCTTTCAGAGTAGGTAAAGTGAGGAACTGATTCTCTCTGTTAGTGGTGCTCAGAAAGCAGCTTTAACAGAAAATACTGTCATTTGTGAATAAGCGTTTGAAATCCTAGGATGTTTGTCTCAGTGATGTAAGTTCTTTTTTCTCCCAACTTACCAAACTAGTTAGTTCCAATTGGTTGCCTGTCATGTGACTTTACAAATAACTAATCTTACACCAACCTTTTTAGTTAAACAAGTCTCTCACCTGTGGATGTTGAAATGATTGCTCTTTTTGTCCAGTGAGGAAGTGGGGGAGACCGAGCAACCTGACATGCAGCCTGAACACAAGCACAGGGGCAGCAGTGACTGTGCTTGCCGCCAGCTTCATCAAGAGGCTCTGCCCTTCTGACAGCTTCCTTTGAGCTGTGGATTTCCTCAAGGACACTTTAAAGAAGCCACCTTCATAACAGAAAAATAAAGTTAATTTATGACTCTAGAGTTTACAAAAAGGGACATGAATTTCATGTTTTCGAAACACAACTGACAAAGCTGTAAGAAAACTCTAGAAATCCTGATCTCTGCTGGCTTGAGATTTTGTTTATATGTGTATAAAAATATTTATCTCGTTTGTTTGAAGTTAGGTGTATCTTTCATGCACTGTGTTTTCTTTTGTCCTATTCCTTTATTGGTGGGTATGGTATCAACTGCAAGATTGTGTTCATTTTCAATAAAATGAAAATTATTTCATGAAAGCTCAGGAAGTCTGGGGTCTGAACTTACAGCTGCAAATTTCTCACAGTCCCAGGTTTTTTGTTGTTTTTCATCTTTTATCACGTTGCAAATGACATTGTCAGGGCAATTAAGACTCGCAGGATCTTAACCACTTACAGATAACGATATTGGTATGAAGAGTCTGACAAATGGTATTATTTACTTTTTGAATGAATTTAGATTTAGTTTTTTAGTCAACAGATTTGAAGCCATTTCTTCTCTTTTCATTGTTAATTTTATGGATTACCATAGTTACCATGCTGCTTGTCTTCATTAGAGAAACAAATGTCTCTCATTTAAAAAATATGTACTAACCTGGAAACTGGGAGATAAGATTCAGAGGATCAGGGAGACAAAACAACAAATCCTCACTGAAATAAGCTCTTCTGATTTATTTCCCATAAAATTATTCCTAACATTTCCTTTTAACTCCGATCTTAGGGTATGTTCGTAATCTAAATGCTTTATTGCTATGTAAGAAGAATCCTCTTTTATACCATGCATGTTTTCTGGCAGAACTGAAGATACTAGCCTGGTTGTAGCTGTATGTGTGGGTGTCTCTTGGGATGAAGTTGGTGGGAAGATGTACCTTCTTCACAGTATCTGGAACAAGGGAAATCAAGGAGGAGGTTAAGCTCAGTATACCAAAGGATGGAATAAATAGGACATTAAATGAAGAAAAATGAGATCCAGTCCTAAAGACAAGGAAGAAAGAAACTGGCAGAGGCAAATTAGAATCCATGGGATGATAGCTAAGTGAATGGGTGGGCTGGGAAAAACTAGCGGTAATGGTGGGAAAGAACTAGGATTTTCTCTGGCTTTTTGCTTGCTTTCCAACAATGAAGGAACCAATCACATTTCCACAGTCATCATTGGCTCTGATCAGCTATATGCTGGACTGGCCAAGCATTTGCCATTTCCTCAGTGAAGTATAGTCATTAACCTCTTGTTTTCTTATTCAGAGTAAAAACTACTGTATTACACCAGAAAGCAAGTTCTTATGACTTTGATTACCTCTTCTGAATGAATGCATCTTGAATGAGAGAATTGGCACTGCTTTTATTCACTGAATTTAGTATCAGACAGTAGTATCTGAGAAATAGACGATTGAAAGGAAACCCAGTAATTTTTCCTGAGATGAGAAAGATAGACATAAGACCTCAGACCTGCAATTTCTGAGTTATCTTAGCTTCTGATATGTTCAACACTTCTGGATGCACCAGAAGGAGTTATAGGTGTACTCTAAAAATGTTACAGCACTGAAACAAAGTTCTAGAAAATTAGCCTTATAGAGAAGATGCCATATTAGAAAAGATGTACATGGTATAACAAAATGAGGCATGAGGCTACATGGGAAAGGCTATCCCAAGAAAGGGAAACAGGAAGTACAACAGTTCTGAGGAAGAAGTTTGCTTGGCATGCTTGGGAAAGAGTAAAGAACCAGTCTGGCATGAATTGTTGAACTTAATGTAGCTATAGATAGTAATGAATAAAACTAATTTATAAATATGCAAACATGCTAGATAACAATAGACATAAGTCCTCTTTGCTCTGTTTGCTAAGAGGGCTTAAAAACAATGATTCCCCAGTAACAATGAACATTTCTAGTGTTCAAAAATAGTTTCCACAACCCTATTTATAGACCCTGTGAATGAATGGTTGATATTTGGAGTTGAGTAGGAGATTCACATAAGTTTGAAACATATTTTAGTGTTAGAAAGTAATGTAATATTCTTAAAGTATTATAATGAATATATTCAAAGGAACAAAATAAAAACCCAAATAAACTAGCCAGACTTGCCTAAAGTTAGGACAATTTGACAACTATGCAAAGGAAATAAAGGATAAACTTAATGTTCAGAAATCCATGTTAATTCATAAAAATTCTTAGATAGTAAAATAGTAAATTGGGAATGTAGCAGGAAAATTTCCCCACAAGTTGGGAGGAGCTAAGGTGGGAGGAGTAAGGAGAGGAATAGGAGGATTAAGGAGAGGAAGAGGAGGAGGAGGAGCAAGGAGAAGCAGAGATGTAGGAGGATGGAGAACCATGTTGTATCGGGAGCAGTCCTGGGTAACAACTTATATCTAGGTTAGTTAATTGGGAAACACCTCTAATTGTGTGAGCATCTTGTTTATTGAGCATTACCAAACATATAAAGCCTTTGGTTAATCATTAAGCATTAGAGTCTAATTCCAAGTGGGTACTGCGTGGATGGTGGGATGGTCTGGGCTCAGCCTACCATGTGAAGACAGCATGGAAAACTGGCAGAACCATCTCCCACACTGGTGTATTGAGGGTGCAGGGCCAGTGTTTCTGGCTGGCCACTTCCAGCTGCAGAGTGCTTGGCTTCAGGCCTAGGCGCATGGCGGCCTGAGCTAAGCAGAGCTGCCACCACATAGATAGTTGGCTCATTCAGTGGCCTTCTTTTAATATCTAACACAACAAGGAAAGAAAAGACTAATTCTATGAATGGCAATTCTCTAGAAGCTCTGCTGTCAAGGAGGTATAGCCTGCCATTACTTCATTCTGGAGCAGAAATAGTGATCTTTTTCTAAGGGTTATAGAGAAAGAAGAAGAAATAACACTCTGGCTTTCCAGTGCAGAAACTGGAAACGTTACATCAGCCAAGTGATCGAAGTTCAGCATGAGTAGTGATTTCCCATGTTTATACCCTGTGGTATTTGTCTTGAAACCCACAACCCCAATCTACTCATAAAAATAATACAAGACAAATCAAAAGTGATATGTATCCTATAAAATACTTGACAAGTTCTCTTCAGATCTATCACATTCATTAAAAAATGTAAAAACTTAAGAAATGGTCAGGGCCAAGAAAAACCGCAGAAAATATGATCACTGAATGCAGGATCATGGTACACAAAGGGGGCATCATTATAGGAAAAAGTAAGAAATTTGACCTTAATTAAGTGTAGTAGGAAAACTTGTTATGAGGGTGGGAGCACACAGGTACTTTCCAGTAACTTCTCTGTAAATTTTTACAAATTTTGATAGAGAAAATCTTACGAAGAAAAGTGGAATTTAAATGGGTCCTGAATGTTTATAATGGGAAGGTCACGTGACTTTCACATATGTAAAGTTGCTTAAATAAAGCACCATAGTAGAAAGCACTCCATGATTGACAAGAATTCTTGGTAGAAAAGATCAAAGAACCTTTAAAGGGAGGTGAAACAAAGAACAGGAAGAAGGAACACTCTTCAATAGCTTAAGTGTGGATAGGCAATGGGAACACAATTGAAAGGGCTGTTCAATCTACTGCTCAAGTGTCATTTTTAGTTTCTCTTCATAACCTTGACAATGGCAAAGGCACCTGTGTCTAAAGTTTTGCAGATGGAGTGAGTGATTTAAAGCAAGCCTTTGAAGCACAGTGGTCATTGTCTAAATGGTTATTTTTCTCACCTACTCGTCTTTCATTACTATACTGTCTGGTCCAGTTCAATTTCCTACTAACCTTTGTAGCAGGATGAAAATAGAGCTATGGCTTAAAAATCTGCTGGTATATCCTTATTGATATTATTAGAAAAGAAATGTCATTGACAGTATATTACTCATTTCTGTCTTCGGTGGCCAGGTTCTCAAAATCCGCAAAGGCTAAGCTGCAAATTTGTGTGTGAAGAGTTACTTTCTGAATCTGTGCTCTTCTAAGCCTTGCTTCATTAATTTTGTGGTGCTTACTTCATTAACTAATTTAGTTTTCACTTCATTAATTTTCTCAGAGCCTCTTTCACATTTTCAATGGCAGTAGCAATTCCTCTTCTACAACTATATGCTGCACATGTCTACTTGCATTTTCCCTTCTCACTTGACTTCTTTTGCAGTCTCGTATGCATTCCACATTTGATTTTTTAACTTGCTAATTAGCCTTGGGAAATATTTGATCCCAGTGTGTATTCTCCTCTAGCCTTCTCCTCCCTCCCATTCTGTCTTCAGTTTTTGTACTCAAAGGCAGAGGTTAAAAAGACCAAAAATTGGGGGCTTTAAGATTGAGTTTAATCACTAGACTTTCTTGTAATTCTTAATTCTTTCTTGGAAGGATTCTTTTTTTATTGGATATTTTATTTACATTTCAGATGTGATCCCCTTTCCCCATTTCCCCGCCACTCAGGAACCCCCTGTCACATCCCCCCTCCTCCTGCTTCTATGAGTATGTGCCCCCATCCACCAGGCCACCTCTTCCAAGAAAAGAACTAAATTTACACTGTGCCTATCACATATTTCATGTATAGAAACTAAGTGCCAGACAATAAATACTAGCAGAGGAAAGCTCCATAACAATTTCCAAACATAATAAGCAATGTGAGAAAAGCGTTATATAGAAAGGTTCACAGTCTGTACTGCTATCTTTACTAAGCGTGGCTGAGAGAAGACAAAAAAATTAGGAGTCTTAGAAGGTCAGTACTATATATATTTATATGTATGTATGTATGTATGTATGTATGTATGTATGTATGTGGAATCTCCGTGCAAGACAAATGACTACTCTTCAAAAGATATGCTGGTGTTTTTAACTATCAGGGGACTCAAGTTGCCTTAAGGCAACAAAGGAAATCCCCCATCTTCTCATTATTGCTTGGCAGATGCTGTTCTTGGATAACAGAGTTGATTACAGGAGGCCTCAAGATCTTTTTTATTGGTAGGTCTTCATAGTTTACACTAAAAATATATATATTGTTATATAAATTATATAATATATCATAATACATTCTCAGTTCTGCCTGTTTTTGAAAGCATTTTTTATGAAAATCACAGCTAAAGTACAATATTCAACTCATTATCAATGTTTAATTTTTAGTTGAAATATAATGCATATATCTTAGCAAATTATTGGATAACCCCAAGTACCAGACTAGATAGATGATTTGTCTGACCCAGCACAGCTGTCCCATTTGTGTAATAACCCACAATGATGTGTATTTCTTGGCAGGGCTGGTTTCTTACTTCTTGAACATATGGGGTTACTCAATAAACCTTCACAGAACAAAGGGAACTATAATAGAACGAAACTCTGTGTTTATTCTATTATATATGTTAATGAAATTTGAATATTTAAAAAGGTTCAGGACAACTTGCATCCTTGCCAAAGATGGAGTAAAGGAAGATTAAATGGTCTGGGCTGAGAACAGCTCCTGAGCCAATGGTAGCCATGCCTTTTGTAGGTAAATCTGATAATCACAAGTCAGACATGTATAATAAAGGCAAGTGCATCCCAATATTCTTGGGTTTAAGTTGGCATTTCATAAAGCAGGAGGACCTAATTAAATAATGATTGGCATTTGGGCTAAGACTATATTCATAAACTCAGTAAATTAATTAAACAGAGCAAATTTGATTATTATTTCCTGTCATGTCTAATACATGACATATGGTGCATTGATTTTAAAATTACCAACTTCAAAATGTTACTATGTAATAAAAGAAAACCTGATTTCTTTTTCTCTTTAATTTTTAAATTGAAACACAACTGCATTGTTTCCCCCTTCCCTTTCCTTGCTCCATACCCTGCCGTATCCCCCTTATCACTCTTAAATTAAGAAGGATATAAAGAATATAAGTGTGTTTTACTTTAATGGTGCCTATATATGTATGATTTCAAATTTAATATACTAGAAATTTTCTCTCTCTAAATGAGCATTAGAATTCAAACTAATATTTGTAAAAATATATTCATTCTAGTGATAACACAATTGGTCGAAGTATTTTTGGTGCTCTTAATTCATTCCATAAATCTCTAGAAAGTACCTGTTTCATGCCAATCACCATATTAGGTCATGGTGTCAGAGAAAAAAACATGTCTGGCCTCTGACTAGAGTTTTCATAACATTCATAACTATCTAGAGTTTCAAATAACATTCCTTTTACAATGTTGTTTTACTTGTAATAAAATCGTTTCTTTAGTTCTTTATTTTTCTTGCAAATTCTGTTAATTAGCTTAATTATCTATCCAATTTGTTATATAAATATCTGAAATTTACAAAAAAGAAAAGCAGCCTTACTCCTGCCTGCCTCCTCCCTATTTTTAATCATCCCTGTTTTCTCTATCAACTATGATCATCTTCTGCCTTTAAATATCCTTGAAGGAATTTTTCTTCATTGTCAAAGTTACCCTGCCTTTAAAAAACCCATCTCCTGCCCTGTTTACTTATCTTTATGTTTAGTAATCAACACCATCTCTTAGAGGGAAACTATCTGGCATCTTTAAGGTCTTTCAGGAACCGTTTCTGTAGTTTTTATATATCAAAACCAACTCTAAATGGGGAGAGAGGGGAACATTATCTGGTATTGGGTGGTGGAAAAGGACTGAAGCCTCGAGGGACAGCAGAAAGAATGGAAACAGGCAACCTCTGGAGGTAGGAGGTTGGGGGGACCCTCCAGAATGCACCAGAGACCTGGGAGGTGAGAGACTATCAGGACTCAAAGATAGGGACCTTAGATGTAATGCCTGACAGTAGGAAGAGGGAAGTTATAGAGCCCACCTCCAACAGGAAGACAGGGCATCGAGTGAGGGAGGGGGTGGCCATCCCGCAGTCAAAACTCTGACCCATAATTGTTCCTGTCTGAAAGAACTGCAGGGATGGAAATGGAGAGGAGGCTGAGGAAAAGAAGGTCCAGCAACAGGCCCAAAGTGGAATTAAGCTTAAGGGGAGGTCCCAAAGTCCTGATACTATTACTGAGGTTATGGATGCTTACAAAAAGGGATATATCATGACTGTCCCCCGAAAGACCCAACAAGCAGCTGAGTCAGATGCAGATATTTGGACTCAGCAAATGGACAGAAGCTACCTACCCCTGTGGTTGAATTATGGGAAAGCTGGAAGAAGCTGAGGAAGAGGGCAACCCTGTAGTTGGACCAGCAGTCTCAATTAACCTGGACCCTGGAGCTCTCTCAGACACTAGACAACCAACCAGGCAGCATACATACCAGCTAATATGAGGCTTCCAACATATATACAGCAGAAGACTGCCAGGTATGAATTCAGTCAGAGAAGAATGCACCTAACCCTCAAGAGACTGGAGGGTCCAGGGAGTTTAGAGGTCTGGTGGGGTGTGGGGTGTGGGGTGGGGACAGCCTCGTGGAGACAGGGGGCAGGGAGGAAGTATGGGATGTGGAACAGTTGGAGGGTGGACCAGGAGAGGAATAAAATCTGGAGTTTAAAATACATACATACATACATACATACATACATACATACATACATGATGAAAAAAAAAAACCAAAACCCACCAACTTTACCAAGTAGAAATTCGTAGTTTACTACTAGTCTTTCTCAAACCCTTGAAAGTATTGCTTCTTTGTCTTTTGTTGGTTGACTTTGTCTGTTTTATGTTACTGTAATAGAATACCCAAGACTGTAAAATACATACTGGAAAGAGGTTTGTTTTGCCTCACTACTCTGAAGGTCCATGATCATGCTGCTATTATTTTCTCAGTCTCTTCTGTGATTTTCATGCTGTTGTGTGCATTGTTGAAAGAAATGTGGTATGTGCAGACAATTGGAAAAAGTGACTCATTTCCTGATATAATAAATACATTCCCACAAGAAAAACACTAATCTATTCATGAAGGTTGATTCATAATGATTCCAAATACTCTATTATCTTTAAATATTGTTGTACTGGAGACCACACTTCAACAAAGTTTTGTTAGTGACTAATACTGCTAATTTTATTTGAAAAGAGCAAATTACAGATGACTACAATTAAGTTTTTGTCTCCTTCTTTGATATGAATAGTAATATATTTTAATTATTTTGTTTCATTTTTGAGTGTGTTTATGTCTTTGTGGTGGGAATCACCCAGACATTGGTACACTCACGAAAGTCAGAAAACAATGGGGACGAGGTAGGTCTTCCTTTGGCCATGTAGGATCCTAGAATTGAACTAGGTTTCATAGCAAGAACCTTTACTTATGGAACCTTCTCACAGCTCCAATATAAACTCCTAAGTCATAATTTACCTGGTCACATCTGTATGTATATTGATGTTTTATAATATTATTGGTAAGGTGGAACACAGTGAGTCTTTATAGTATACGATGTCTGATGATTTTTCTCCAGACATTACTTCTACTACAATTTTTATTGTTCTTTCTTATCCATTTGGTATATACTTCATGCGTAATGTCTGTTGTTGGTAGTTAGACTGTATGTTATGACTTGCCTTATAAATGTCTTTTTTTTGTTTTGTTTTGTTTTAAGGGGTTGGTTAAGTTATTTTTTATTTAATTAAAATATGATAATATCATTTATTTTTCCCTCTTGTCTTTCTAAATGCTCTCACATCCAACAAGCCATCTTACTCTTTCTAAAATTCAGTCTCTTTATTTAGTTATTATATATGTGAATAAATAAATAAATACAATTTGCTAAGTCCATTTAATGTTGTTTATGTATATTTACATTCAGGTATGGCCACTTCATATTGGATAATCAAGGAAAACTAATTCTTTTTCTCTCTTTCTCTATATCTTTCCCTCTCTCTCTCTTTCTCTGCAGGTATTAATTGCATATAGCTTTTTATATAGTAATGGGGCCCCAAGAGATTTTCCTCACCTACATTGGAAAGTCAATTGGTCTTATTTAGATTTTGTTTAGGTGTCCACATTGCTGAAATTTAACGAGTACATCTTCTCTAGCATATCAATAGATGTCTAATCAATTTGCTTCCTAGTAAATTGCAGTACTGTAAATTTATTCTTGTTTTTGGATACAAGAATGTATAGCTAAAATTCATTTATTGTCTCCACACATTTGTATTTTCTCCATTTATTTGTATTTTCTCATCTTTTTCTGGAGGTTTTATGCTTTCTATTTTGTGAATTTAGCATCTTTTATTAGTTTTGTTAGCAGTACAATAAAACATTACATTATAATTTGATTTTTGTTTAGTTTAATTATTTTATATTTGTTCATTCTAGTGAATACATTTTTATATTTCAATAATATTTTTTCTTTCAATATTTTAAATGGTATATTGATCATATCCATCCATTGCTACTTCTCTCCATCTCTTCCTAGTATCTTGCTACTCAATATTTCTCCTAACATCATATCTTCTTTTTATTATTTTTATTACTATTAACCTCCTGATCAGTTATTACTGCCCATATATACATAGCCGTGTGCCCAATGAAAATAATTCTGTATTTTTTATCACAAAAGTTATATAGGCTCAGTAAAACTCAGACTATGTAAGAGCACATATTATTTTTAAAAGAAGTAGAAATAATATAATGTAGGTCATGATGGTTTTTCTTTGGTGGAAAAAATGATGCAACTTAGTTCTGCTGCCTAGAAAGAAGAGTTGTTATTCACATGCCTACTGTTTTATTCATTTTTATGAAAACCTTAATATCATGTTCAAACTCCTAGAATAAGTAAGAAAATCTTTATCTTGTTAACTCAGAAATGGTGGAATATTTCTTATAAAACTAAATATGTCATAATCAGGAGATATTTAATTCAGCTATCTATTTAAAAATCAGATGTTATATATGTTTCTAATGAGCTGGGATGCCTGTGAGCTTATGATAGAGGAAACATTTAATGGGGTTGGACAGACTACAGTTCCAGACTTCAAAATACAGATGATGAATTGCAAATTCTTTCACTTGATCCCTATGGGTTATGGTTTCCTCCTTAAACACTGTATTCAAATGATATATAGTGGCTGGTAATAGCACCTGGCTGCAAACTTGGGACTCCCTTTGGGATTTTACACAGCTTATGGTTTTGTTCATATTCTTTTCTTTTGAAAAAGTATCTTCCAAGTTCTTTTGAAAAGAACTATTATTTGAAGCAGCAAATAGTTGGATTATTAAGACACCTTTTCAGATATGTATGTGAATATATGCTGGTTTAGATGTAAAAATAAATATTAAATGCATTCATAAATAGCATCTTCTAAAGAAAAACATAAACAGTCTGATTATTTTAACTTTTAGAAGTGAACACATAAAATTCTATTTATTACATAAGCCATGATTTGAAGTTTGGATATATGATGTAATGACTATCTGATTAAGAAACATATATTTACCTTATCTGTGTATCTTTTTTTATAGTGACAACCCTTCACCCATTTCCTAGTGTTTTTCAAGAATACGGTATATTATTATAGTTTCCAAGTTGTATGACGAGTTTCTTAAACTTATTTCTTGTGTCTAGTTGAAATTTTGCATTCTTTTAGTGGAATTTTCTAACCTTACTCCTAATATCACAAACCCCTGCTAGCACCATTTTGTTCTCTGTTTATAGGATATCATCTTTTAGGTTTTACATATAAATTAGACCACATGGCATTTTTTGTTTGTTTCTGTGTTTGACATATTTTAATTACCACAATATCCTATGGATTCTTTCCACTGCCACAAATTTCTTTTTATGTTTGGATATTATTTAATTGTGTATATATATTATACTTTTTCCATTCATCCACTTATAACTGCTTATGCTGTTTCCATTTTTGGCTGTTATAAAAAATGGTGCAATGACCATGCAAGTTCAGATGTAACTTTGACGTATTGATTTATTTTCTGTTATACAGTTAATAAAAGCATTTGTGAATAATGTGGTAGTTCTATTTTCAACATGTGAAAAAACTGACCACTGTTTTCTAAAGTGACTACAATGACTTGCATTCTCACCAACCATCAGCAATGGCTTCTTTTTTTATTGTGGTTTTGGTAGTGCCTATTTTACCAGTTATGAGACAGTATCTTGCTGTGGGTTTAATTTGAATTTTAATGATTATAAGCAATGTTGAGCACATTTAGATTTCTAGTAGCTATTTGCCAAGCTTCTTTTGGTAAATATCCATTTAGGTCATTTGCATATTTTTCATATTTAAGTCAGCATACATTAATGCTGAAAAATGGATTTCATTGCAGCATTTTGATGCCTACTCTTATGCACCTTTGTATTCCACTCACTTTGCTCCTCCCCTTATGCATTGTTTACTTTTCTTCCCCAGTTAGAGGTCTTTTGTATATTGTGTGAGACAGTTCACTAATTTCATTCTTCTGTACTTAACAACACTTGTTAAAAAGGGAATTGCTTCCTTATTTATCAAAAAGCAGTTAGATGTATGAGGATTTATTTCTGGGTTGCCTATTCTTTTTCATTAGTCTCTAAACATAGAGACTAATATTAGTCCCTCTTCTTATCTTAATGTCTCTCTCTCTCTCTCTCTCTCTCTCTCTGTGTGTGTGTGTGTGTGTGTGTGTGTGTGTGTGTGTGTGTGTATGTTATCCAACGGATTTTAGTTATCTTTCTTTAAATGCTCAGCAAAAGTGAAGGCACCATAAGACCCCCCCCCCCAAGTGCCATGAAAAAGTGTTGACAAGACCAATATTATGTAGCTCTTACAACAGGTAATTACAACAGTCATGAATTCAAGAAAATAAAAGACATGTCACACCTATAAATTAGTGTTCCACAAAGTGGACACCTCAATATTTCTTCTGCCCTTTCTTCCATAATGTTCCCCTAGCCTTAGAGTATATGTGCTACAGATGCCACATTCATGTCTGCGTATTTAACAGTCAAATTATTTTGTGTACTTTGACCGATACTGACTCTCTACAGTTACCCTTAACCATTACAAAGATAAGCTTTTCTCACCAAAGCTAGCAGCAGTGTTATTCTTTGGGTGAATACATAGTCATTTAGAAGATAATTTGATAGGCATGTCAAATATATTTAGCTAAACATCAGTAGCAACTTCCTTAATAGGGCCATGAGCTTTGAGTGGATTTTATATATCAAATGTAAATTCCTTTCTGTGGAATTTTGTATATTGTGTGAAATAGTTCACTAATTTCATTCTTCCACACTTACTAGCATTTATTAAAGAGGGAATCATTTCCCTATTTATTCTTGATACCTCTTCAGTTGGGAAGCAGTTGGCTACCTCCCTAACAGACTTGCCACTTTTACACACAAGGAGGAACATGGTGCCTGGGCAGTCAGTATTGGTACACAGATAATCCATGGCTGAATAAGACTGTTTATGGCAATTCTCCCCCAGTAGCCTATATAGTTGTCTTCTGACAATATCAGGGGTAGCCAGCAGCCATGAAGCTTTGTGGTATATTTTGAAATCAGGTGGTATACCTCTATCTTTGGTCTTTCTTCTCAAGATTGATTTTTATAATTCAGCATGGTTTGTGAGTTTTACCATTACCCTTTCCTGAGACTAATGTAATTGGAATTTTAATGTGGATTGTGTGAAATTTGTTAGAACATTTTAGGTAGTTTGGACATTTAAATACTACATTTTAACCCATAAACAAAGACATCTGTTTGTGTCTTTTTAAATTTCTATCAATACTTTATAGCTCCAAGTATATAGATAATTTTTTTATCCCTGGATAATTTTTATTTATTTTAGTAAGTTCTGTGGTATTATTGATCTATAATTATATTTAAAAAGTCTCAAAATATAATGGTTTAAGCAAACAAATTATTTCATAGTTTAAGACTTAGAAGAGTGGATTTAGATCAGTCTCTGAGGTTATACTAAAAACGTTAGCTTTTTCATCTAAGACTTCAAAAGGGTTAAGGGATTCCTTTCTAATATGGCTCTTTTGACTATTAACAGAACTTTAGTTCTTTGTTGCTCTTGACATGATACCTCAATTTTTACCAAGTGGCCTTCTCTGTTAGAGCTATGTGAAAGCAGCTGAATGGTTTTCATCTGAATAGACAATTCAAAAGAGCTATGCAGAATCCCTTGAATGATTTAGTGTATGGGAGGGAAGGACAACTCAGCTCTCTCCTTTCTCCAGGTTATGTTGTTCATAGTACTTCTGGTGGCTAGGACATCCAAGAAGTTCAGCATCACCATCTACTCAGTGTCTTATGGCATAGTTACAGATATCATGCCATATGGTTGCACCATAATTTATTTTAAATCATATTGTTTTACAAAAATTTTAAATGCCATTGCTTTCTCTTTGTTTTATTTTGTATAAGTCAGTGTTCAATACTGTTATACATGTTTATTGCATTATTTGTAATACATTCATTTTGTATTTTTCAAGTTTAAAAAATGATCACTTAGCCGGGCGGTGGTGGTGCATGCCTCTAATCCTAGCTCTTGAGAGGCAGAGGCAGGTGGATTTCTGACTTCGAGGCCAGCCTGGTCTACAAGAGTGAGTTCCACGACAGCCAGGGATACACAGAGAAACCCTGTCTTGAAAAACAAAACAAAAAACATGATCACTTCTGTTTTGGTGGAATCTTTAGAGATTCCTCTAAGATCCTAGTGTGTCTAAATAAGTATATTTTAATGTATTTTATAATTTGAATAAATTTCATTCCTTCATGCCCAGTATGTCTTGGACTTTCAGTGATATATTCACTAGAAATGGGTATTGTGGTTACCCTCATTTATTTTGGCTCCTCAAGAAACAGCTATCTGCCTCTTTTATCTGGCATCATCTTACCTATAGATAAGTTACATGTGGCCTTTATTGTGGTGAAGTATATTTCTTCTATACAAAATTTGCTGATTTTTTAATGATGAAAGGAAATTGAATTTCATCATACTGAATTGGTAATATGGCTTTTGTATTTGTCATCTTAATGCAATATATTACACTTTTTCTTTTCCATATTTTATATAATCCTTGTATTTCCGAGGGCAACTCTAACTTATGACAATTGATCTTTATTTTTTTATTGGTTATTTTATGTATTTACATTTCAAATGTTGTTCCCCTTCCCAGTCTCCACTTTGCAATCCCCCATCTCATCCCCCATCCCCTTTGTATATATGAAGGTGCTCTTCCACCCACGCACCCACTCCTGCCTCACCCCTCTAGCATCCTCCTTGCTGGTGCATCAAGCCTCCATAGGACCAAGGGCCTACCCTCCCATTGATGACAGATAAGGCCATCCTCTGCTACATATGTAGCTAGAGCCATGTGATCCTTATTTTTTAATAAAAACAAAACAAAACAACCACCAAAAAAACAAATGGTATTCTGACCCAGAATTGTCCCCTTTTTAAAGAACTGCAGGAACAAAAATGGAGAAGACCCTGAGGGAAAGGAGTTCCAGTGACAGGCCCAACTTGAAATCCAGCTCAAGGGGAGACCCCAAGACTTGACACTATTACTGATGCCATGTGTGCTTACAAACAGGAGCCAAGCATAACTGCCTTCTGAAAGGCCTAACAAACAGCTGAAAGAGTCAGATGCAAATATTTACACCCAAACAATGGACAGAAGCTGAGAACCCCTGTGTTTGAATTAGGGGATAGTTGGAAGAAGCTAAGGAGGAGGGCAACCCCAGAGGAAGACCAGCAGTCTCAACTAAACTAGACCTTCGAGATCTCTCAGACACTTAGCCACCAGCCAGGCAGCAAGTGCTAGCTGATATGAGGCCCCTGACACATACACAGCAGAGGACTGCCTGGTCTGACCTCAGTGAAAGAAGGTGTACCTAACCCTGGAGAGACTTGAGGCCCCAGGGAGTGGGGGAGGAGGCGTTGGAAAATCTTCTTGATCCTCTTGGAGATGGGGGGAAGGGGAACAAGGGGGGAAGAGGAACAAGGGGATGAGGAACTAAGGGTGACCAGGAAGAGGGTAACTAGACTGTAAAAAAAAGATAAAAAAGATTAAAGAATAATAATAATAAAATAGTGTGTGTGCGCGTGTGCATGTGCATGTGCATGTATGTGTGTGTGTGTGTGTGTGTGTGTGTGTGTGTGTGTGTGTACATGTGTGATTGCACCACAGCTCATTTGTGGAAGCCAGAGGGCAACCTTCAAGAGCTGATTCCTTCTTTCCACGATGTGGGTTCAGGAGATCAAACTCACGTGATCAGGCTTGGTGGCAAGTGACCAGTCACTGGTCCTATCTCACTGGCCCCATCTCATTGGCCTGTGAATAATATTTTCAATGTGCTTTTACAGTCAATTTGCTACTATACTGTTGATTGTTTTTACCTCCATGTTCATAATGAATATTAGTTTAGATTTTATATGTCTGTTTTCACAATTTATCTCACTTTAGTATCAAGGAGATGTTGATCATATAAAATCTAATTAGAAGTAGTCTTTCTTTAATTTTTGGAAGAGTTTGAAAGACTCGTTGCTAATTCTTCTTTCACTGTTTGATAGACCTTATCAGGGAAGCCATTAGGTATTTGACTTTGAAGACACACTTTTTGTTACTTATTTAATCTAACTCATTATTGACCCGTTAACATCTTGTTTTTCTTCAGAATTCAGGCTCATTAGTTCAAGTGTGTGAAACATCGGTAGAATTAGATATAACTATATGCACCTCCAATCCTAGCACTCAAGAGGCTAAGATAGTAAGACTGACAGTGATAGGCTGACCTGGCTTAATTAGAAAAATTCTGAAAGAAAAATGAAGGAGAAATTAATTGTTTTATCTAGGTCATACAGTTTTTTAAATATAATTTTTTCATAATATTCTCTCATAAATCTTTGTATTATCATTTAAGTTTGATTTTCCTATTTATAATTTTATTAATTTAAACTTTTTAAAATCTTAATGTAGCTAAATGTTTTTGAATTTTGACTTTTCAAAACTGAACTCTTTCATTTTTCACCTCTATTCGTTTCCTGTCTTCTTACTTGCTTCTGACCTGATAGTCATGACCGTTTCCTTTTCTTTTACATTTAGGATATGGTAGTTTTTCACTCCCTTAAGGTTTTTGCAAGAATATCTTTTTCTTCCTTCATGAAATCAGTGTAATAGTTTCTTCTTAGAACTCATTTCTGTAAACTATAGGCTTTGATGTACTGTATTATATTTTAATTTGTCTTCAGACACTTAAAATTGCCTTATAACGTTTTATTGACTCCTGAATATTTAGTATTGTGTGCTTTGTACATTTATGTGCATTTTGAAAGTTCTTGTTATTGATTTTCAATTGTATATCACTTTGGTCAAAAAAGATGGTTAATAAGATTTTAGTCTTGTCAAATTTGTTAAAGTTTGCTTCCTGAGAGACCACTTGTTCCTTCCTAGAGAATCTCCTGTGTGCAGTGGAGAACAGCATGTGTTTTGTTTCTCTTAGGAGCAATGTTCTATAGATGTCTGATAGGTCCACTTGATCAAGAATAGTTATGTCTAATGTGTCTTTATTGATTTTCTGCCTGAATTATCTGGCTCCATTGCTGAAAGAGGAGCTGTTCTGTCTTTAGACAATTGAATCGACTTATATTCAATTAAGTGAAAATTAACTAATCACAAAAATTCTGACACAGTTTTTTTCTTTATTCTGTACCACCTTGAATTTTGATGTTGCAATTATATCCTTTCATTACATGTTCTTTAACAAATTATTGAAGCTTTTGTTTGTTAATATTTTAGCCTTCATGCTAATAACATGTATGATTTATACATAGTTATTTTAGTATTACAGTGTTTGCAGACTGGTGTTTGTCTAGTCAACTTTGTGTTGTAGATGTTTTTGTATTCGTCAATAGCATGCCTTTGTCCATCTAGAAGCTGTCATTCCTTTAGCATTTTTATGACAAATCTCATGGCAGTGGTAACCCTAAAGTTTTGTTTCTCTGGGGATGTCTTTAATTCTCTTTTACTTCTGAATGACAGCTTTGATGGGTCCACTTTTCTCCTTAACAGTTTCTTTTTCTATCTGCATATGAGATATGTGATCCACTCTTTTGTGATCTATAAGGTTTCTGTTAAGAAATCTGTGTATGGCTGTATCAGGACATCCCTATATTGTTGCCTCCTCTTTTGTTTGGTAATTTTAGTGTTTTTAAATTGTCATTGATGCTATTGTCACCTATCTATCTATCTATCTATCTATCTATCTATCTATCTATCTATCTATCTATCTATCCATCCATCTTGCAGTACCAGGGATTGAAACCATGGTGTTCAGTGTCAGGCAAGTACTATATCACAGGCCTACATCACCAGTTCTACTTTTTACTTTTTAATTTTGTGACAAAATATCACTAAGTTTAGGTCAGACTGGCCTTGAATTCATTTTGTGGCCATGGCAACCCTTGATCTGACAATACTCTGATTGCTAAGATTACAGGCATGTGCCACTAAGCTTGGCTTATTTGTCTTTATTTTTGGCAATTTGATTAAAATATATTTTGTGCTCATTTTACTTTAGTTCAATACAACTAGAGACTTGACTGAAATGTACCTAGATATTAATGTCTTTTCATAAATCTGTAAAGTTTCCTTTACATTTATTTAAATAAGCCTTTTATTTGATTGCTTTTATCTTTTGAGACTTGCTTTTGCTGCATAACACAGGCAAGCACCTAATATATGATTTTCCTGCCTTTCCCTTCTTATAACAAAGATTAAAAGTGTATCTCACCATGCTGTACTACTTAATACATTTTCTATCTCTTACCTTAAGCCAAATTTTCCTTAATCCCTAAAGTTGCCAGATTTGCTGCTTTGAAGCTACCCTGTAAATCCCATAGGTTTCTTAGGTTTAAAAAATTTAACTGAAAGAAATATAGAGTGTGTTTTGATGGTATTCATCTTCTCTCCAAGATCTCCAAGATCTTCTACCTTTTCCTACTCACCCAGCTGTGTACACTATTGTTTTGATTCAGTAAGTCTAATTCATGCTATATATATATATATAACATTCCACGCAAAATGATTGCCAGAGGCTACATTCTTTAAAACCCCTAGTTCCCAGCAGTTATCAAATATCAACATCTCCTTGGCTTGCTGTGTAACTTTGTGTCCACCTCCTTTTTCCGTGCTTGGATTCATTTGCCTTGATCTTTCACAAGTCTAGTGCATGCTGTTACATGTGCAGTAAATTCACATACACAGTTGTCTTTCTGTGTCCTGAAAAGATTGTTTCCTTGTATCTGTCCAGTTATTCCACCCCTCTTACATGATGGTCCCTGAGTGATGGCAGGAAGAAGTGTATTATAGATGCCCATTTGTTATAGATGCCCACAGTATCTTCTTATTTTCTGCACTTTTACTAGTCTATAGATATAATAATTGTACATTAGGAGTCAGTTTAATACTATCTCCATTTAGCAGGATAATAGTAGTAGGATTTTCATTAGGGACCATGACCTGTCTACTCAAGAGTTCTTTCTGCTAGAATGATGTCAGGTATGAGTTTCAGCTTGTGAAGCCAGATCTAAATCTGATCAAGAAATGGCTAATAACTTCCATGATATTTGTACTGCTCTTGCATGAATGAACATATCTTGCCAGGCAGGTCATTATTGCAGCTTGAATAGCTCACAATTGGTGAAGACTAATGATTACATTTTTTCCTCCAGCAATAACACACAGTACTTCCCAGCACTATGAAAGGTAGCTAGTATGGATGAAACCTCCATGTCAGTATCAGCTTGATATCCCCATATTCAATGACTCTACTATGTGGTATCTTCAGCAATAGGATCTTATCATCAAGTTCTTGATAGTAAGCAACAGTATTAGAAGTAACCTGTAATGTTTGGCAGTCTATAAGGCTTCTCTTGACAATAAGAGGTAATGCCCTTAAGGTACTGGGCTTTTGTTAGGCCATTTTGTACAGTAGGGGCTTGGCCATCATATTATAGGGTAACTCCATTTTAAATCTTTAACATATATTAGAATATTAGTAGGTTTGTATATGAATTTTTGAAAGGTCCTCATTGTTGCATATACCTCCCTGTATTTTCTCTTCTACTGTGCTCTCCCCTATTAGACCCTAATGTAACACATTTGTTCCATCATTCCCATTTAAGCCTTTATGCCACTGTGTTCTAGCCTCTCCCTTGAAAGACCTCCATGGACACTTACCACTTTTTTGACCTCTATGGGTATTTCAAATGAAACACAAATATCTGAAGATTCAAATCTTATATCCACAGATGAAATAAAACATGCAATATTTGTTCTTCTTGCTCCTGCATACCTGGTATGGATAAATGTTTCTAGTTCCATTCATTACCTGAAATTTCATCATTAAATTTATCTTAACAACTGAACACTATCCACCTGTGTAAATGTACTATGCTTTCATTATTCATTAATCTGTTGATGAAAATATATTTTATCTGATGATGAAAATTGGCTATCTCTAGTTTCTGGCTATTCTGACTAGAGCAGCAACAAACATCAGTGAGCGAGTGTCTTCTGTAGAGTCTTTTGAGATTTTTTTTATTTTAAGAACTCTGTTCAGGTCCCTCGTTTATTTTGTAGTGGATGATTTGCTTTTTGATTCCTGTATGTTGAGTTTTTTTTTTATATTTCAGATATTATTTTTTGTCACATTTGTAGCTGGCAACGTCTCTCTCTCACTCCGTGGGGTTCCTTTTCACTAAGTTGATTGTTTATTCAGCTGTACAGAAGATTTTTAATTTTATGAAGTCTCACTTGCCAATTGCTTGTCTTAATTCCTTGGTAAATTCAAGGCAGTTCCAATCAAAATTCCTATTTCATTTTTTCACAGTAAAGAAAAACTATTCGAAAATACATTTGGAAACACAGAAAACAGAATATGGCTAAATCAATCTTGAGTAAAAGGAACAATGCTGAAGAAATTACTATTTCAGATACCAAGATATAGTGCAGAGCCATAGTAATAAAAACAATATTGTACTGGCACAAAAAAATAGACACATGGACCAATGAAACAAAATAGAAGAGCCAAACCTGAGTACACATAACAAAGTATGGCTATCTGATATTTGCCAAAGAGGCAAAAAAGTAAACTGGAGAAAATGCAGCATCTTAAACAAATAGTAATGGGGAAACTAGATGTTCACATGTTTAAAAAGAAGAAATTAGACCTGTACCCATTGTCTTGCAAACAATAAGTAACCCTAAATGTATCAAAGACCTCAATGTAAAACCTGAAACACTGAAACCAATAGAAGGAAACAGGCAATGCCCTACAGGATACAGCTATACGGAAGGACTTTCTGAATAGAACCTAATAATTCACTTTTCTTCTTTATTCTTTTCTCATATTGTATTTTCTAACAACTTGCCTTCAAGTTATAGATTATTTCTTTTGCCAGATCTCTTCTAGTGTTGATATTCTCTATTGCATTTTTATTTTTTTCATTGTATACTTTATAGACTAGATTTCAACTTGCTTTATTATTTCAATCTGTGAAATCCATCATTATACTAAAGTCTTATTTTGCTGAACTATTTTTCTAAATTTTTCTTGCTAAGCTTTCTTAAATAGTCATTTTGATTATTTTTCCAAGCTATATTAATAAAAGTAAAATGATACTGGAACAAAAAATAGACATGTGGACCAATGAAGCAAAATAGAAGATACTATCAGACAGTTCATATCCACCATTTTATGTATACTCTATTATTTTACAAAGTTACAGGTTTCCATATGGTATTTTCACACATGTTTCCTTTTGCTTTATTTACCCCACCCCATTGCTTCTCTTTTCCCATCACATCCTTTTCTATCCCTCTTGCTTCTGTACCTTATACATTTTTAATTTAAAGAAAAGTCTCACTAAGATTCTCAGTGTTGTAATTTAATAAAAATGGCCTCCATTGGCTCATAGTTTGAATGACTGGTCCTCACTTGGTAGAACTGTTTAAAAATGATTAGAAGACGTGGTTTTATTGAAGGAAGTTTCAAATCCCCATGCCGTATCTGCTTTGTTCTTGTAGATTAGATGTAAGCTCTGAGCTTACATTCCGTGCCATGACTGTCTGCCTGTTGCCATACTCCATGCCATGGTAATCATGGACTCACCTTCTGGAACTATAATCCCTAATAAGTTGCCTTGGCCACAATGTCCCTTCAAAGCAATAGAAAAGTAAGTAAGAAACCCAGGTTGGTCTTGAATTCACCATATAGCTCAGTAAATCTCATTTCTGTCCCCTTAATTATCATTTACTACTGTCAGTATTACCACTTTATTGACTATACTTAATATCTAATTTAATCTATCTATCTATATATGTGTGTACATATATATATAACTTTTTATTTTATATATGAGTAATTTTTACCTTATAAATTTAAATTTATGGTTCTAATTATAGACAACATCTTCAAAGATTGTTCATTTTTAATTTTTTGAATAAATTAAATTTTATTTTTATATTTATATGTGTAATACCCTTGGATATATTTTATTTTTGAGAATTTCATTAAGAAGATAGTAGATTTTAATCAAATCCAACTCCCATTCTCTCTCCAACAATTCTCTTTCTATTGCAGTCATCACTTTTCCTACTGAATTTATGTTTTCTTTTTTTGTTTTTTTTTGTTTTTTTTTTTTTTTGTTTTTGTTTTTTTTTTTGTTTTGGTTTTTCGAGACAGGGTTTCTCTGTGTAGCCCTGGCTGTCCTGGAACTCACTCTGTAGACCAGGCCGGCCTCGAACTCAGAAATCCGCCTGCCTCTGCCTCCCAAGTGCTGGGATTAAAGGCGTGCACCACCACTACCTGGCTTATATGGTGTTTTTTAAAGTCAATTGAGTTTGCTTAATGTTTTCTGTCTGTGCATGATACAGAGTAACCTCTCAATGGCTGTATCCCTGACAAAAACTGACCATCTCACCCCGAGCACCTGTCAATCACCAAGAACTCTTCAGGTAGGGTAGTACTTTTTAGCTTCTCCCCAGTTTCTGCATGCTGGGATTTTGACTGGCCTGATTTTGTGCCGGTCTTATGCATGTAGTCATAGTTGGTATGTGTTAACATGCATAACAGTCATGTTATATCTTACAAATACTGTTTTGATGCAGACACCTACTACTTCTCTTACAATCTTTCCATCCTCTCTTCAATGATAATCCCTTGGCCTTGAGATGAGGGGATTCATATATTACTATTTCTTTAAGGTAAGTCATGAATACCCTTTTTTCATGTTGGTGATATCATATTCATTCTTAATAAAAGCTTACTTGAATTGGGTATATATTTTCAGGTTTCTTTTTCTTTTCAGATCGGCTTTTTCTGGGCATACAGAAGCCAAAGGATACTGTTGCTGATGAGGTACGGTCACACTTCTGACCTAGTGATGTGATGGACTAAGATATTAGAAAAGACACAAAACATGCATGACTGGAGGGATATATCTGAAGACTGGAGCCACCAAAGCCTGGCTGTTATTGAAGAACTTCTAGAATCTGTTCACATTTTCCTGTTAGTAATATAGGCCAGAGATTTAATTTTCAATGGAGACTTTAGGCAGGAAATGTGTGGTTGTACATGAGGCCAAGGCATGTCTAGAGGTTCACTCTACAGATTCATTCTTGGAATATGGAATCATAGATATCACAGCAGTAAACTTTATTGTAGCAGGAGTAATGTTGTGGTTCAACACAAGTTCTCTGCTGACTTCCATTGCTTTCTCTTATGAAAATAGTATTTGCCTATATGATATGCTGTCAGAGCTTGTAAAGGTGATGAAAATAGTAAAACAAAGTGTTCTCTTTTTGTCTTTTATTCATTTACTTTTTTACACTCCAGATTTTACCCCCCCCACTTGTTCACCTTCCAATAATTCCACGTCCCATACCTCCTCCTCACCACCCACCACCCACCCAACTAGACCTCTAAATTCCCTGGATCCTCCAGTCTCCTTAGGCTTAGATCTATCTTCTCTGACTGAGTCCAGACCCTGCAGTCCTCTTCTGTGTATGTGTTGGAGGCCTCATATCAGCTGGTGTATGCTGCCTGGTTGGTGGTCCAGTGTCTGAGAGATCTCCGGGGCCCAGGTCAGTTGAGACTGCTAGTCCTCCTATAGGCTCACCCTCCTCAGCTTCTTCCAGCCTTTCCCTAATTCAACCACAGGGGTCAGCAGCTTCTGTCCATTGGTTGAGTGTAAGTATCTGCATCTGACTCTTTCCGCTGCTTGTTGGGTCTTTCAGAGGGCAGTCATGACAGGTCCCTTTTTGTGATCTCTCATAGCCTCAGTAATAGTATTAGGCCTTTGGGACCTACCCTTAAGCTGGATCCCACTGGGGGCCTGTTGACGGACCTTCTTTTCCTCAAGCTCTTCTCCATTTCCATCTCTCTAGTGTTTTCAGACAGAAACAATTATGGGTCAGAGGTTTGACTGTGGGATGGCAACCCCCTCCATCATTTGATGCTCTGCCTTCCTGCTGGAGGTGGGCTTTACAAGTTTCCTCTTCCTACTGTCAGGCATTTCATCTAAGGTCCCTCCTTCCCTTTGAGTCTTGAGAGTCTCTCACCTCCCAGGTCTCTGGTGCATTCTGGAGTATCCCTCCAACTTCCCACCTTCCAAGGTTGCCTGTTTCCATTCTTTCTGCTGGTCCTCAGGGCTTCAGTCTTTTTCCCTCATCCAATACCAGATCAGGTTCCCCTCCTTGCCCCTACCCTGACCCACAGTCCACTTTCCATCCTAGGTCTCTCTTTCCCTCCCCACTTGTGATTGCTCTCTTCTCCCTTCCAATTGGGACTGAGGTGTCCTTACTTTGGCCCTTCTGCTTGTTGACTTTTTTGAGTTCTGTGGACTGTATATTGGAGATTTTGTATTATTTTTTGGCTAATATCTACTTATTAGTGAGTACATACCATGCATGTTTTGTTAGGTCTGAGTTCTCTCACTCAGTATGATATTTTCTAGTACCTTCCATTTGCCTGCAAAACTCAGGATGTTCTTGTTCTTAATAGTTGAGTATATTACATTGTATATATGAACCACATTTTCTGTATCCATTCTTCTGTCATGGGACATCTGAGTTGTTAAGCATCTATTATATAATAATATTAAAAATGATTATTATTCATTAAATCAAAATGTATGTAATGAATTATTATTATTATTATTATTATTATTATTATTATTATTATTATTATTATTATTATATAACCAGGTACTACAATCTTTCCCTTGGTTTCCTTATCTAGTAAAGATATTTTTATTATGCATGGATAAAGTATTCATATTGACATTTCTATAAAAGGATGATCATTTTCAAGTCCTAGTCCACTATTACACTGTCTTACCAACAAAACTTCACTTGACTAGTCACATAATATCTGATATTTCAGTACCAACTAAGAGTCTGATGAAGCTGTTTTAACTTTCATGTAAGTGGATACTTTTCATTATTTGATTTAAACTCCATCATTCTGGAGAGAGCTTTAATTTTGCCTGGAGAAAATTGTTTCAATATTCTTCTTTCAACTCAGTCACTCAATAATTGAGAAGCTCTTATGTTTTAGACACTGTGCTAGCTTCTGGGAAACAAGAACAGAAAGATACTTTGGTTCCTAGGTGCTAATAATAGTCTACTCGATACGACATATAATTATTGCACATTATAATAAGTACAGAAACAAACTACATCATAGAAACGGTTCATTTAAACTATACAATAGGATGTAGAAAGCACTCTTGATGAGACCATTTCAATTTAGATTTTATCACTGAGAAATTTTAGACTGAATTATTTTTGTTTGTTTAAATGTACTTATCATTATATTTATCATTATTGCACATGTTTTGTGTGCATAAGCATGAGAATGTAGCACAGAACATGTGTGGAGGTCAGAGGAAAGTTTCAGGAGTGAGTTATGTCTTTCTCCATAGATTTTTGAGAATTGAGCTCAGGTTATCAATCTTGTGAGGCAAGCACGTTTACTCACTGAGCCATGTAAAGCTATTTTCATGATGAATTCTGAATATCAATGGTTCTATGCTCTGAATATGGCTTAATGACAAGAAGTATTTATATGTTTAGTTATTAAATGAATAATGCTAACACACAGACTTCTTATGAATGGTAGAAGAAAATAAAGAGGTAATTTAGGGCTACAAAGTGAAAAGTACTACCTCATGAAAAGTTCTTATAGTATCCTATACTAGCTAGTATGGGCAATATTAACTTTGAGAAGTGATGTATACATGTAGTTAAATTCTGTGCTATACAATATAAGCTAAATAAAACAAGAGTCTGACCCTCCATTCCTTGTCACTGCCAGCTTAAACTAACTCAGTTCTCAGCCAGCCTAGACTATGACAGTGTCTTAGGAAACTAACTCTGACTGTCGTTAATATGGCAAACTAGAACCTGGGAAAACAGTATAGCTGATTTTAAATAAAGTAATGAAGATCAGGGCTCTCTTGGGTGTACTGGAACTACAGTACAGAAATTATTACAGAGAAAAAGAAATACTCCATAGGTTTTGGGGAGTTAAAAATACAGGAAACAACAATTAAAAGCATAAGAGAATAACACAGTAGCTCTCTTAGAAGAAATGAGGCGCCTACTAGGAAATCTATGTTTTGGAGAAAGATTATGAAATGGGATTTTAAAATACAACAGACAAGTCTTGAAGTTTTTTTTTAACTAATCCAGTATACTAGACACAGAATTTATAGGCAATTGTTTTTACCTTCTGACAAAATACCAGTCATACCCAAACTGTCCATTGCAGAAGTGTCCTAACATGAAATCCATAGTATTTTCTGCAAACATAACAGTAGGCAGAAAGATAACTTTACTTTCAAAATAGAACAATTTTATATGTGGATTGTCTTAGAATTTCTATATTATTGTGATCAAATTTCTAAGTTTAGTAACATAGAAATTGATTAGCTCACAATTTTGGAGGCTAGAATGTCCAATACGAAGAAATTAACATCTTGTCTGGCCTTCTTTGCTTTGCTAACAGAAGGCAGAAAATTGAAGAGCAAAATTAATAGGGTAAACCCATTTACATGAGCACTTTTTAGATAAGCATTAATCCATGACTTTTCTACCTTTATTATCTAAACACCTCTCATTTGGGCCCATTTAACAACACTATCATAATAGAATTAAGTTTTCAAAACCTGAATTCTGGGAGTCAATCGAACCACTCAGTGAAACAAACTACTCAATCAAATGAAAATACAGCTGACTCACACCATCTCTTTAATAATAATAATAATAATAATAATAATAATAATAATAATATAAGTTAGAAATATCTAGTCATAAAGCTCCATCTTTTAGAATTCAGAAGAACAATTTCAAGGTCCAGTTCCATTAACTGGTAATACAGAGGAAAAATTGCTATGTATGTCCTTACAGAGAACGGGCAGTTGAGTTGTATTTAAACACTAGTAATAAAAAGACAATGGCAATTTGCTAAGCTAATATGTCATAACTTTGATTGTGTGCAAAGTGAAGTGAATTGTAGTGAATTTGAGGTCAACTTTTCAAACCAGTCATCAGGGGGAAAAATAAGAAAAGTGCCAAAGAGCTAAATATGCATGAAGCTGTGATTGCAGTTTAATGGGAAAATGGGACTCTTGTCAGCTAGCTGAGTACTTAATAATGTTAACACCACTGCAAACAAGTTGTGGTTTATTGCTTCAATTTCCTACATACTAGCAAGATATTTAAGAAGACTGATGCAGTAAAATCTTTGATGTAGTCAAATAAGGTGACTAAGAGAGTGAAGAAAAAACTTTTTTTTTTCTCAAAGGGAACACAATATCAGAAACTTGTTACATTCTGCATCAGATTATTGGATAAACTGCTGATTTGATGATTATGCTAAAAAGGAGACTCCTTCATCAATCTTTTTGTACAAAAGCTATCATGTATTAGGTGCTTTAAAGGAATAATATGCCATGCCCTTACAACTCTGAAGATGTGTGAATTTCGGGAGATTGTATGAATAAAATGGGACACCTTTGTGAATATCTTTGTTTCATTTAAAAGAAAAGGTAGGATTGAGGTACCTTCTTTTTATGTTTTTATTAATTCTTTGAGAATTCTAAACACCATATTTTAGTCAAATTTATACTACTCTCCCAATCTTTTAAGATATTTTCTACCATCTATCCACCACTTAACTTGGTATTTGTGTTCTTCCTTTCTCTATCTTCTCTCTCTCTATGTGTGTGTGTGTCTCTCTCTCTATGTGTCTCATATATATAATTTGGTGTCAGGAAACACTATGACCATGGCAACTCTTATAAAGGAAAACACTTTATTGGGGCTGACTTACAATTTCAGAGGTTTAGTCAGTTATCATCATGCTGGGAAGCATGGCAGTATGCAAGCAGGCATGATCCTTGAGGAGTCAATGTTTCTATATCTGTATCTGCAGGGAGCAAGGAGAGACTATGTCACTGGATGTAGCTTGAGCATTGGTGACCTCAAAGCCCACCCACACAATCTTCCTGTCCCTTATTCCATGTGGATCCTTTAGTTTTAAAGAAGAAGAGTGTGATGTAGACATTCCATTTAGGGATGAGTACTTCAAAGACTTCTATTCTTTCCATGTTGACTTTGATTGACATTTGTGTTAATAACATCTACTGAAAGAAGCTTTTCTGAGGAAGACTGAGCAGTGTACTGATCTATGGGTGTAGCAATAAGCTATTAGTAGTCATTTTGTTGCTACGTTCATTTCGTAGCCTAAAAGGTGCAGATTTTTCTCTAGGGTCTATGAGGTATCTAGCCACACATTCTAGGCCTCATTGACAGGGTCAGGTATAAATTCCAACTCATAGAAGGAACTTGGTTACTCCCATAACATTCATGCCAGTATTTTACTACTAGGTGTATGTCACCAGGCAAGTAGTTATTTTAGCTCTAAGGGTTCATAACTGAATGAAATTGATTACTTTTCCTCTGAAGTCGCATGCATAACACCTTTGAGCACTATGATAGCTAGCCAGTAAAAATGAAGAGTTCAGGTGAGCACCAGCTAGATTTCTCTATGTTCTGTGGCTGAAGTATGTAGGGTGTCTTCAGCAATAGGGTCTTACCATAAAGATCTAAAGGGTAGCCAATAGCATGCGCAGCAGCTTATATTGTTTGGTGGTTTATCAGACCCCAATTATCAAGAAATCAATAAAAGATAACCCATTTATGGTACTGGGAACTTAAGTGTGTAATGTATTTTGATTGGATGGAATATTGTCCCACCACTATGGGCTAACTTCATTTTAAATTTGTGTGTGTGTGTCTGTGTGTGTGTGTGTGTGTGTGTGTCTCCTCTTACTCCCTGCTGTACTCTGCTGTCCCATCCCTTACTTCATTTAATGTTGCTGTTCCATTTTTCTCCTTCCGCTCTTTGTAGAACTAAAGTCTACTTCCCTTTCTTTGAAAAATGCCTTTATACCCCATGGTATCTTACTAGCTCTCTAACTTCTGTGGGTATTTTAAATTAAGCTCATATATCTCAAGCTTCTGATCTAACATCCACACACGAGAGAAAACATGATGTATGTCTTTCTGAGTTTAGGTTACCTTACTCAGGGTAGGTTTTTCCAGGCACATTCATTTACCTCCAAATGTCATAATTTAATGCTTCTTAATGGCTGAATAATATTCAGTTTTGTAAATGTACCATATTTTCCTTATCATTTACAAGTTGATGGACATCTTGGTGGTTTCCATTTCCTGGCTGTTGTGAGTAAAGCAGCAGTGAACATGGAGGATCGAGTATCACTGTGGAAAGACACGTTCCTGTGGGTGTATGCATAAGAGTACTATAGCTGGATAGTAGATCTTGAAGTACATCTACTTTCAGATTTTTGAGAAAGTTCCATACTTGTTCCTATTGTGGCTGCAACTTTTTACAATTATGCCAGCAGGAAATAGTTGTTCCTTTTTTCTTTTATCCACAGTAGCATTTTTCATCATTTCTCATTTTTTTCTACATTTCTTTTCTTGTCAGATGTAGGAGTTCTCTGATAGAATTTTGGAGGTCACTTATGTATACTATTGTATCATATGCAAATAGCTATACTTTGACTTCTTTTCCATTTGTATGCCCCTTGATCTCCTTCTGTTATCTTATTTCTCTAGTTAGAACTTTAAGTACTATGTTGAATAGATAGGGAGAGAGTGAACAAACAGCCTTGTTTTGCTCCTGATTTTAGTGGAATTGCATTATTTTTCTCTCCATTTAATTTGATATTGCCTATTGGCTTGCTGTTTATTGCCTTTATTGTGCTTAGGTATGTACTTTGAGTCCCTGATCTCTCTAAGACTTTTAAAATGAAGGGGGGTTTGGATTTTGTCAAAGGCCTTTTTAGTATCTAATGCGATGATCATGTGAGTTTTTTTTCTTTCAGTTTGTTTATATGTTAGAGTATGTTGATGGATTTTCATATATTTAATTATTCCTGCATCCCTGGGATGAAGTATATTTAATCATGGGAGATGATGTTTTTAATATATTCGCCTGGTTGTTGGTATCTGCATCTGTTCTCTCTGATAATGATTGGGTAACTCACTGATCTTTGATTATAGCAGAATATCATTAGAAATAATTATATTGACTATTATTTTTTTAAAAAGCAGTTGTGTTTGGTTTTATCCTAGGCATCTGGCTATCAAGTTTCTGGTTCTTAGTTACCCAAGTAGTGTCTGGTATGAATTCCTTCTCATTAAGTAGGCCTTAAGTAAAATTAGAAATTGATTGGCTATTCCCCAAGTTCTGTTCCACCATTGGCCTAGCATATTTTGCAAGCAGAACAGAGTGTAGGTCAAAGGTTTTGGGGTTGGGTTGGTGTCCATATTTCTCTACTTGTAACCTTCCCACAAAGAAGAGACTAGAATGGGGTGGAGGCTTCATGTAGGCCCTAGCTTAACTTCTCAATGTTCAATGATTCTATGGATGTTGTTCTAGGCATTGGGCTCTGCTGTCCATTTGGAGAGAACAATCCTTTGTCCTAGCACCAGCCTAGCTTGTTTAGGGATCCCCATGGGACCCCTTCAGTAAACAACTCAACAGGGAACCTAGCTCTGCCACTGTAAGCTTTGCCTAGCTGTAATTCAGATTCCATATCCTTCATTACTAAGTATCCTACCTAGGGTCACCACCGTAGATTCCAGAAACTTTCCACTGGGCTAGGTTTCCACACCACTTCCTAAATTCCTCCTAATTCAAGCTGTCTCTCCCTGTCTCTTCCTCTGCCCCATCTCCCCATATTCCTCTTGCTCCTAACCCCACATGTCCCTAGTCTACCAACAAATTCTATTTTACTTCTCCTTTTCATTAATGCATCTCCATTTATGTAATCATTATGGGTCTGTGGATTGTTAATTATCATTTACTTAGTGGCTAATATCCACTTATAAGTGAGTACATGTTGTATTTATCTTTATGAGTCTGAGTTATTTCATTCAGGGTTTTTCTAGTCTCATCAATTTGCCTGCAATTTTTATTATGTCTTTTTTGTTTTTTGTTTTTTTTTTGAACAGCAGAATAATACTTCATTGTATAAATATTCCACATCTTATTTATCTGTTTTTCAGTAGAAGGACATCTACATTGTTTTCATTTTCTGGCTATTATGAATAAAGCCATTATGAACATAATTGAGTAAGTGTCCTTGTGGTAGGATGGAGTACCCTTTGGTTATATGCCCAAGAGTGGTATAGCTGGGTCTTGAGGAAGATGAATACCTACTGTTTTGAGAAGCCACTGTATTGATTTCAGTTGTGGCTGTATAAATTTGCATTTCCAGCAGGAATTGAGGAATGTTCTTGATCCACCGCCTCAGCAACATGAACTCTCACCTTTATTATTAATTTTAATTATTCTGACAGATATAAAATGGAATCTCAAAGTCATTTTAATTTGCAGTTCCATAAAGGATGGCAAACATTTATTTCAATGTTTCTCAGCCATTTGAGATTCCTCTACTGAGAATTTTTTGTTTATATTGATATCCCATTTTAAAAATTATATTATTAATTTTGAGGGTATCTAGTTTATTGAGTTCTGTATTTATGTTGGATATTAGTCTTTTATCAGATGTGGACTTAACATCCTTATCCATTTTGTAGGCTGACGCCTTTTAAACATTTTTTTTGTTGGATATTTTATTTACATTTCAAATGTACTCCACTTTCCCCATTTTCCCCCGACCCAGGAACCTCCTATCCCATCACTCCTCCTCCTGTTTCTATGAGAATATGCCCCCACCCACCCACCCTCCCACTCCCACCTCCCCACCCACGATTTCTCCCATACTTGGTAGTCCAGTCTTCACTGGACCAAGGACTTTCTCACTCACCTATGCCCGACAATGTCATCATCACCTACATATACTGTTGGGGCCATGGGTCCCTCCCTATGTGCTCCCAGGCTGGTGATTTAGACCCTGGGAGCTCTGGTTGGTTGGTATTGTTGCTCTCCCCATGGGACTGCAAACCCTTTCAGCTCCTTCAGCCTTCTCTCTCACTCCTCCATTGGCAACACCATGATCAGTTCAATGGTTGACTGTGAGCATCCATCTCTGTATATTTCAGGCTTTGGCAGACATCCAAGGAGACAGCTATATCAGGCTTCTGTCAGCATGCACTTCCTGGCATTCACATCAGAGTCTACCTTTGGTGACTGCACATGGGATGGATACCCAGGTGGAGCAGTCTCTGGGCGGCTTCTCCTTCAGTTTCTATCTGATGCTTTGTCTCCATATTTGCTCCCATGAATATTTTGTTACTCCTTCTAAGAAGGGCCAAAGCACCCACACTTTGGTCTTCCTTCTTCATGAGCTTCATGTGGTCTGTGAGTTGAATCTTGGCTATTTCAAGCTTTTGGGCTAATATCCAATTATCAGTGAGTGCATACCATGTGTGTTCTTTGGTGATTGAGGTACCTCACTCAGGATATTTTCTAGTTTCATCCATTTGCCTAAGAATTTCTCTAATTCATTATTTTTAATAGCTGAATAATATTCCATTGTGTAAATGTAGCACATTTTTTGTATCCATTCCTCTGTTGAAGGACATCTGGGTTCTTTCCAGCTTCTGGCTATTATAAATAAGGCTGCTATGAACATAGTGGAGCATATGTCCCAGTTACATGTTGGAGCATCTTCTGGGTATATGCCCAGGAGTGGTATAGCTGGGTCCTCAGGTAATACTATGTCCAATTTTCTGAGGAACTGCCATACTGATTTCCAGAGTGGTTGTACCAGCTTGCAATCCCACCAACAATGGAGGAGTGTTCCTCGTTCTCCACATCCTTGCCAGCATCTGCTGTCACCTGAGTTTTTGATCTTGGCTATTCTGACTGGTGTGAGGTGGAATCTCAGGGTTGTTTTAATTTGCGTTTCCCTGATGACTAGGGATATTCAACATTTCTTTACGTCCTTCTTGGCCATTCAAGTTTCCTCAGTTGAGAATTCTTTGTTTAGTTCTGTACCCGATTTTTAATAGGGTTATTTGGTTGTCTGGAGTCTAATTTCTTGAGTTCTTTGTATATATTGGATATTAACCCTCTATTGGATGTAGGATTGGTAAAGATTTTTTCCTAATCTGTTGGTTGCTCTTTTGTCCTATTGACAATGTCCTTTGCCTTACAGAAGCTTTGCAATTTTACGAGATCCCATTTGTCAATTCTTGATCTTAGAGCATAAGCCATTGGTGTTTTGTTCAGGAACTTTTCCCCTGTGCCTAGGTATTCGAGGGTCTTCCTCACCTTCTCTTCTATTAGATTCAGTGTATCTGGTTTTAAGTGAAGGTCCTTTATCCACTTGGACTTGAGCTTTGTACAAGGAGATAAGAATGGATTGATTTGCATTCTTCTACATGCTGATCTCCAGTTGAACCAGCACCATTTGTTGAAAATGCTGTCCTTTTTCCACTGGATGGTTTTAGCTCCTTTGTCAAAGATCAAGTGACCATATGTCCCTTGCCTTACAGAAGCTTTTAAGTTTCCTCAGGTTGTAGCAACAATTTTGGAGCTTTGATTTCTTTAAAAACAAAGAAATATTATAAGAATAGATTTTCATTTTAATCACAGGTGTGGGACAGTGGGCTGCTTCAGATTGTCCACAGCAGCTGACTATGATTTGCTTCATGCTCTAGCAGAGGCATGATTTTGCCAGCTGTAGATTGTTTCTGCAATTGTGTGACATTTGGAATTCTTGGGACTTCTCAGAGGATATATAAACGCCAAGGTCTCAAGATGTGGGATGGGTTGTTGATTGTTCATGATGGATTGTTGGTTGTTGTGGTTGTTGTTGGCTGTTTTTGACTTTTGTTGGTCACAGTTTGGTAAGTATTTGTTGGCAAAGAAGAAACAAGAAGAAATAAGATATACTGAAGGTGAAAATTAAACTTGCTGCAAGGAACTCAATGCCTCTAATAAGCAGGATATAATAATGTTATATATAATAATATAATAATGTCTAACAATAATGTTGCCTACTTTAGGACCCCTGACTTTTTCAGATATTTCTCTCCTCTCCCTTCTATCACTTTTTCTATCCAACCTAGAGGGTTGTAAGGGCAGAATAAAAAGGTTGGAGAAGGATGGAAACATGAAGAACCCACAAAGTAGCCAAAGAGAGCTACCTGAGGTCTCATTTAATTAATCGTTTACCTTAGTGCCTGCATTATTGATGTTCTATTCAGGAAGTTGTCTTCTGTGCCAATGGGTTTAAAATTATTCCCCAGTTTTCTCTTCTATCAGATTCAGTGTATCTGATTTTATCTTGAGGTCTTTCATCTACTGAGACTTCAGTTTTGTGCTGAGTGATAATCATGGGTCTATTTGGATTCTTCTATATACCAGCATATAGTTAGACCAGCACTATTTGTTGAAGACGTTGTTTTCTCAGTTTGTACTTCTGGCTTCTTCATCAGAAATCAGATATGCATAGTTGAGTGACTTTATGTTTTGGTCTTCAATTCAATTCCATTGATTATTGTATCTGTATGTTTTTATGCCAAAGCTATGCAGTTTTTTATTACTATAGTTCTGTAGTATAGATTGAAATTAGGGATGGTGATACATCTAGCAGATCTTTTATTATACAGGATTGTTTTAGCTATACTGGGTTTTTTGTTTTTCCATAGGAAGTTGAGAATTTTTCTTCCAAGATTTGTAAGGAACTACGTCCTTTGTGGCATTTCTTGGTGTGGATACATGGTCTCACCTTTGTTGCGTTTTTGAGTCTTTGCTGTTACCCTAACATGTCAGGTAGAGGACCAGATGAAGGATGTTTCTTTTTACAGTCTTAGAACTACATTGCAGTTCCATGTAGGGCTCCTCATTGTATCTGGCTTTTATGGTTTGTTGTATAACCAGTAGTTGGGGAAGGGTCTGGATTACAGGAATCTCTAACTAGTAGAGAACTGGGCTCTATGTGATTCCAGATCCCAGTGTCAGGTAAGGTGGCCAAGAATTGTGTAGGGAATAGTTATGGTAATTCCTATATGGATTTCTGATTACGACTCTCAGTTTTGACTCCACATAATCCCAGGTTAGTGTAATAGGTGGCATATCTGACAGAGATAGTGTCTTCTTAAGGTACATGCACTTTACATTCCTTTCAGCATTAATGGAGGGTTTTTAAGCAATTAAGTGGGTCATATAGGCTCCTTTTAAGACTCTTTTCATGAGTAGTATGTACGTCATCATACACTAACAAATTTGACTGATGTCATCAAGTATCCAACTTTTCTGGCTCTACAAACAGAGAAAAGATATCTGACAACTAAAAACACACAGAGCTGCTTTCCTTATAAAAATGATGCTACAATAGTGTGTTTCCACCACTGTAAGAAAATAATTGAGGAAATAATCTGAAGAAGTAAATTTTATTTGATTCATGATTTCAATTTTCAATGCTGGGTCATATGAAACTATTGTTCCAGGGTCTATGGTGAGACAGAATATCAAAACCAGAAAAGTATGGTGAAACAAACTTGTTCATTTCATGGAAACTAAAAAGGGAGAAAGGGTGGAATGAAATATACCCTCCAAAAGTGTGACCCATTCACCACTTCCAACTAGGCTCTGACTCCAAATCTGTGCCACTTCCCAATAGGGACTCCAGCTGGAGATCAAGCCTTTCATACACACACACACACACACACACACACACACACACACACACACACACACATTATATATATATAATTTTATATATAATATTTTAATATATATAATGTGTATGTATGTATGTATGTATGTATGTATGTATGTATGTATGTATATATCTCCACTCACATTTTAGATAGAAACCATTTTGAAGAAATAAAGATATTTGACTCATGAATGGTCACAGAAATTACTGAGGAGTAATAAAGAATCCAATTTCTTTATTGAAAAAAACCCATTTTGTGTATTTAAATACATAATGACAGTAGAATGCATGCATGTGTGCTATTGTCCAAATACTAAATTTCTCTGTAGATTATATGAGGCCTCTTCTAATTTACAAATTGATATTTATTCTAGATTTATTTGGTTTACTTCTACTAGAGCCTACATTATAGATTCATTGCAACTTTCATATTTAGACCTCAAACACGAGTGGCTTAAAATATTTAGCAACAAAGTTAATTTCAAAATGAAATCTTACATGAAAACCTCCTAAATCTATGGATGAAAGCAAACATATGTTAGTGAAAGTGGAGATGGGAGTTGGATTTACCAGCTATCCTTCTAATCTCTACAGCAACCACCCCTAAAGAACCTTAGTTGCATACTGAAACAGCAGGTGTGATTAAAAACGTCAATTTCTCAGATGGTTTACCAAGGCATAGGGTAGTGCAATGATTTGGCAGAGATCCTAAAACCAGCAAAGCAGAGGTTGTGTTTAGTACTGGAACCCAGATCTTCTAAGTTAGGCTAGAGCCAAGATATTATCAGCAACCTGATTCTGGCAAAAATAGGCTCAGCTCTTCATGCCTCTGAAATAATCACTTTGTGGCAAAGTTTAGAAATAATTAACACAAGGGGTGGAGTTGCCTTAATTTCTCACCCATTACCTAGACAGTTGAAGAGTAGAAAATAAGGAAAATTTTGTCTAGTCAGTCGTTGGGAGCTTTCAATTCAAGGGAGAAATAGGAGATATTAGATGTGTCTACCAGTGCAACTTACAAAAGATAAAGTTGCTTAGTAAATTATAGAAGCATTGGCTAAAACACAAGTACAAAAGGAAGATGCAATAATATAAAAATAGTTATGCACCTATGTTCTGCAGTATACTATTACATCCACCTTGACTCCTGTCATTACTAAGGTCTGAGATCACTCAGGCTAGCTTGATGGACAGCTTCACTCTCAATCCCATCACAGTCATATCTTGCGTCAGAAACCTGGGCTGAAATAGTTCAGCTGTGGTTCAGAGAGAAGAGAGAAATAGCCACACAGGCAGTTTTTCATTGACCTTTAACTATTGGTTATTGGTCTACTTAATTGAAATAAGTGATTTTTTTTCATTAGTGGTTTATGGAACCATTTAAAATTATAATCTTTTCTGTCTGAGAATTGTTTTAATATGACCCACTATGATTACCTCTAACTGGAAGTAATTTAAATTGAAATGTTTGAGCTTATATAATAGTGAGGGCTCCTTTGCCATTTCTGTGTGTGTGTGTGTGTGTGTGTGTGTTGTACTGAAATTTCAGGAGATTGATTTTTTTCTTGCTATTGATTGGTGCACTTGTATGTTACTAAACCCTGTGCTAGCAAAACACCCACAATGTTATTTTACTCCACTCTACAGATAGATTGTCCTTGTTGAAAGTTGTAGTTAGAGAACACATAGTGTGCTAAATTTCTATCTTGGGAAGGGACAAAATAGAAGTGCACTGTTTTCTTTTATCCCTCTTCCCTACCCACATCCCTAAGGACAAACTGCAATTTTTGTACTAAAAATATTTTTATATCTATATATCATGATGAAGCTCTTGAAACTTGGCTAGCCATCCCTCTTTAATAGGCAAAATAGAGCCATAAGCATTTGATTCAAGGAAGCATTTTGAAAATAGCAGGCTAGGGCTTTAAATAGTAGATAAAATACTCTTCCTTGCATATAACTGTTGGCATTTTGTGAGAGCCCTTTTCCAGCCCCAAACTGTGCTGTTTGCTTTCTTCTTGAGTCTATGTCCAGAGTTGATTGTTGTTTTATGCACCACTTTCTTCCTCTCTTAGGGTTTTAAAATGACTTAGTTCTGCCACAATCAAGTGACTA
>JANHMN010000005.1:5464666-5486239 GCA_030674055.1 Rhabdomys pumilio | reverse complement strand
AGGTCTCAGTTAAAAGCTTGCTCCAACCTTGGGTTGAAAACCTGACTGACCCAGGGGAGTCTTATTTTAGTGATTAAGACTTCATATGGATTACCCTTAACTCAGATTCTGTAGATGGATTTGGTTATCACAGTGGGAAGATTTAAGACCTAGTATTGAAAGACTGAGAGATGAATTATCAGAAGTGCTCCATGTCAAATTGAAAGCATTTCATACCAACTAAACATATGCCTAGCAACAAGAAAAGAGAGAATAAGCAAATCACTTTCTGAGTTCAATGTGTAGAATGTTTCTTTCCTTTGGTTTCTCTCCAATTTTTGTAGCATTCTGGGTGCTAAAATTCAAAACCTTGAAAATATATAAAAATGAATTTATAGGACTGGAAAAATAAGAAAAGGAGATAGAAATGTCTTTGAAAGGATCAATATTTGTTAGAATTTCACAGATTTTGCTGCATCCACCAACATATGGGTATAGATTTGAAGACTCAAATTGGATCATCAGGGTAAGGGAGGTAGTAATTTTCCAACTAAGAAAATGATTTTGAAAACCCACAACGGAAGAGTTGGATTTTGCCACTTTCTCTTTTTCCCTTCATAGAATGAATCCCTTTAGGGACTTGAGGTAAGATGTTGCTTATAAGCAGATTTTTTCATTTTACTAAGGGCTTCAATTTCCCTGTTACATGACCAACAAGAGCACTAAGGCAGTGAACATTGTGGGCAATACCAATGGGCAATCCCCATTCATTGTCAAGAAAATGGAAGAAATCTACTTCTCATTGCTCTTGTGACTAGGAATATATAACAACTCTAACCACAGTCAAAAATTGGTGAGTAACCAAGGACAATACTCAGTGTAAAAAAGTAAAGACATCATTTTATAAGCATATGTGCATCATGAAAACAGCTGCCAAATTAAATAAATGGAGGAAAATATTATGGAAATCTTTATAGGAAAGAGAAACTGGTAGCACATATAAAAACTTCCCAAACAATCAAAACAATCAGAACACTTATTTATTTTTGTAATTCCAACTCAGTATATGAACACAATTCCTATACATGGGGAACTCTGCTGTCTATTTCAAAACTCTTCTATGCCAGCCTCATTCTTCTGAATCAAAGCAATAAAATGATGTACATTTTTGATATTTCAGAGTAACATTTATTGATGTTTCTTATAGGGTGAAGGATAGAATTCATAACACTCCTAAAAAAATAACTGTAGATGCTCTCAGATGTCACAAGATCAAAATAAGGAAACTGACCTAAAACCTTCCACTAAATATGGCTTGAGTTGGTAACTTTCAAGGTTTTAGTGAGTATGTTTATAAATTATGAAGAAAAATGTTCTTTGGTTCCCTGCCCTCAAATTTGCCTTTTGCTACAGCTATTCAGTGGTGTGACCATCTGTCTTGAGGTGGGACTGATAAGTTCCATAGGGAAGTTCACATTTATTTATTTATTTATTTATTCCCTTTACATCCCAATATCAGCCTCCCTTTCCTCCCAGCCTCTCCTTCACACAGACCCTCCTGCATTCCCCACCACCTCCATTCTCCCTCTCTTTATCTCTTCTTTTAGGTGTAGGAGACATATCAGCTGGCCAGAATTTTGTGGTCCAGATACTTAAATAACGGCATTCATATAGAATGCACACTTGATAATTTTGCACATCCCAGCAAACAAAAGACTGTGTGAGATTTCTGTGGTATAGCTGGCTGAATAAAGCACAGCCAGAAACTCACCATTTCATTTTAGACAGTGCTAATACAGACAGTAAAATACGCTATTGCATTTTTATATTTTCATTGTTAATTTTTCAAACTGATACTCATAAGAGAATTATAGTAGTTATCCTAAGATTAACAATTAATTGTTTATCTCCATTTTCTGTCTTTACTTCTGTTTCATAGAGAAGCTATTTTTGATTTAGGGTGTTATCACCATAATGCTAAATATGTTCATGCACTTTCTTTGATTTATCTATGGCAAAGAGTATGTATTTAATGCATTTTTGGTTGTTATGATAAATGATGTATTGAGTAAACTGTGCTATCTTTAACATTTCTTTACCTCAACATTTTCTTCTTAATAGTTACATTATATTTTATCATTTTAAATTTATTTTAATCATTTAGTTACTGTATGCTTGTGTGTGTGTGTGTGTGTGTGTGTGCGTGTGTGTGTGTTTGTGCATGTGCGTGCCTATGTAGTATATGTGATATATGAGTGTAGGGACATATATGCTATGCCATACATGTTAAAGTCAGGGGACAATTTTCTGGAGTTGGTTCTATTCTTTAGCTGTGGGTTCTGGAAATTGGACTCAAGTCACCATTTTTGTGAAACAGTGATTTTTACCTGTTGATCCATTTCATTGGCCCCCATACTTGTATTTTCAAAAATTATCACAGAGTATTACACATACTTACAAGGTGTACCATGGTGTTTCAATACACACACACACACACATATATATCTGTATATACATATCTCTCTGTGTGTGTATATGTGCATATATATATTGTAATGATCATATATATATAGTAATGATCATACCAAATTATTTGGTTTACACGTATATCTGTATATACATATCTGTCTCTGTGTGTGTATATTTGTGTATATATATATATATAGTAATGATCATATATATATAGTAATGATCATACCAAATTATTTGGTTTACACACAATCCCATATATTTATTACATCTTTGTGGTAAGAACATTCAAAAAAGTTCTCTTATGATTATTTCATAATATACATTACTGTTAACTGTCATCCTACTGTGAAGGAGAATATCAGAACTACATTATTTTTAAAATATCCTCCAGTGATTTCATTTTCAAATTTGTAAAATATATATTCCAGCTCTGTTTCTTGTTTCATCAAGTTTTAACACTATTGATTTGATCTCTTCCTTGCAAATGAAGGAAACTCACACTTCCACATATAGCCCTACCTTTTCCTATCTGTAACCAGACTCTTGTTTCTTCTGCTATTTCTCTTATACAGTTATGGCTTACTACAGCTCTTTTCCAATATATGAATGTTATCTCCATTAGGTCAGAGAATTTTTAAATTTTTTTATACTCATTTATTCACTCAGTAACTAAGACAATGTCAAGCTTGTAATAGGTGCTCAAAAAATTCATTGAATGATTTATTTGTTATCATTAAGAAATACCATATCAGATTCATTATTTTTAATACTCAGATTAAAATTAAGAATACTTTAATTTATTCAGAAATGCCATGTAATTGCTACATATTCAGCAAAGGGGGAATTCTGATTGACTGTTTTTACCTCATGGGTGGAGGATTGACCAGTATTTCATCTTTGAGAACATAAAATTTTTTAAACATACAGAATATGGTATATATGTTTTTCATCTTGAAATTGGTTTTCATTAATCTTTCTAATTTTATGTTTAGATTAATCCAATTACATTACATTGTATTTTTTCTGGGATACATTTTGCTGCTTATTTTGAAAGCAAATTTCTGAGTGTTTTTTCCAAAGTAAGAAAAGTAAAAATTACATTTTTGAGTTCATTTTGTACTGGAAAAAATAGCTTTACTTGATTCTTTCAATTGATAATTTTTAAAGATATAAAATTCAAAATTCTAGGTATAAGTAATTTTAAATCATGAAGCTCTGAGGCTTTGCAGTTTTAACAAGGAAAGTGACATCAGTGTGATCATTGACCTATCAGAGATGTTAATTCTCTTTTTCTATCATGAAAAAAAATCTCATTTGTTCATTTGCTCTGCAAATGTTTATAAAATATCTGTTATATGCAAAGAACCATTTGAGTCCATGAATTTATAGAACTGAACAAAATATTATTTATTATTTTTGTAGGTACAACTCATCTCCCATACAGCTTTTCAGTGAATAAAGATGATAAAGAGATGAATACCTAACATTGTCTAAGGATGGTCATAAATCCTTGGAAGGTAAATAGGGAGGAGAGAAGAAGTACTAGGGGAAGTGATTATATCATTAGATCACCTAGAAAAGTTCCATTAGAAAGGTGAATTTTACTAAAGATCTGAAGGAACCATGCGGATAAATCACCCCACCAACATCTGATGATAATTATTGTTAAGAGAAACAAAAACTCACAGAAAAATCTGATGCTAGAGGCTGTCCACTGAGTTTCAGAAACAGTAAAAAGTCCAGTTTAATCAGTCAAATGAATGGAATGTGCAGTAGGAAAAAGTCAAGGAGACAATGGACAAACCATGGAAAACCTTGAGTTTTAGAATAAAGACATGCTTTTACTCTGAACAAGATAAGAAATAGTGTACTGATATTAATAGAATATAATTTGAGTACATTTTGATACTGAGACAACAGAATTTTCTGAATGTTAGGTAAGGGAGAGAGGTAACAGATAAATACAAGGTTATTTCCCTGGAGAGTTGAATACATGGTGTGATTAAGGTATACATAGAAAGGAAATCTGTAGTGGAGTCTTTCTAAGCAGTGGAGCTCATTGAGATATCCAAATTACAGTATTATGTATTAATTTTGAAATGTGAAATATTCAGTCATATATGCTAATTTGGATTCAGTAGGCAAGTTCAAAATGAAGATGTGAAAGGATGATTCATGAATATAAACATTAAAATTCATGATAATGGATGAAGAAATTACCTCTATTATGGTCACGATGATTATTCTATTAGGTAGATGTCAGACTTTTCCCGCTTTTGTTGAACTCTAGATGAGGCATAGGATTATACTGCTCTATATCTTGCTGCTTTGTCTTGCTGCTATCCATGGTGTTGGCTTTTGGGATGTAAATATTATATACTGTTTAGGAAATATTTTACTGTATTAAGGAATTATACCTATTATACTCTATTGACTATAACATCAGCCTACTAGGTTGCAGTTCTGAATATACCCTAGATGTTAATGTGTCTATTTTATAGTTGGCAGAGATATTTTTCCTATTCTATAAACCAGTGGTTCCTCAAACTAGATTGTGAAACTTTTGGGGGTCTAGTGACCCTTTTATAAGGGTTGTACATCAAATATTCCATGAATCAGATATTTATATTATAATTCATAATAATATCAAAATTAAAGTTATAAAGTAGCAATGAAAATACTTTTATAGCTGGGGGTCAACAAAACACAAGTAACTGTGTAAAGGGGGCACAGCACTAAGAATGTTGGGAAGCACTACTGTTGGCTGTCTTCATTCTAGTGACTGTTTTTCTTTGTTGTGCAGGAAACGTTCTATAATTCCATTTGTCACCTTTTGATTCTAGTTTACAAGCTACTGGGATCCGTTTAAAAGAAAATACTTGACAATAAGTTAAAATAGTTGGCATATTTTGTTTTAACCATCTCAAATTTTCATTTTTTAAATTAAGATTGTTTATCTATTTTGAATTGACCTTAGGGTAAAGTGAAAGAGAGAGATCAAACTGTTCTTGTAGAGGTAGAAATCCTGTGTGCTCATGCACATTGGATGGAGAAGTTGTCTTTTAAAATATATGTTTATGACAGGTTTTGTTGAAAATTAAGTACCTGTATGTGATTTTTATTTCTGCTATTCTATTATATTGTGTTGATATCATGCTGACTTTTTAACTTGGCTCTATAGTATAATTTGAGATTACTTATTGTCATACCTTCAGCACAGTTCTTTGTGCTAAGTATTTTGTTGGCCATTTACAGTATTTTATGCTTCCATATGTTTGAACTAGTTTTGGATTTCTGTGAAAAATAATAAATTGATTGTTTTCAGGGATGACCATTCAACACTGGGCAACCAATTGGTATGCTCTGCCCTGGGGAAGACAATTGCTCCCATTGTCAGTCTTCCTTATTTTCTTACAGTTGTTTTGTGTAGGGCTTTGTTCTGTCCACTTTCCTATATCACTTACTGTGCTTGTTCACCTTGTGTTTAAATAGTCATGTTGGTAAGATGTAATGAGTGTCTCTTTTGACATTGTTAGAAGACACAATAGTACAACAAACTCACTGATACATTTTTAAAATTTTTTATTGGGTATTTTTTTTATATGCATTTAAAGTGTTATCGCGTTTTCTGGTCCCCCGCCCCCGTAAACGACCTATCCAATTCACCTTCCCCCCTGCTTCTATGAGGGTGTTCACCAACCCACTCATCCACGCCCGCCTCCTCACCCTCACATTACCCTACACTGGGGCATAGAGCTTTCACAGAACCAAGCATCTCTCCTCCCACTGATGCCCAACAAGGCCATTCTCTCCTACATATGGAGCTATTGGTCCCTCCATGTGTACTGCTTAATTGTTGGTTTAGTCACTGGGTTCTGGTTGGTTGATGTTGTTCTTCTTGTGGGGTTGCAAAACTCGTCAAGTCCTTCAGTTCTTTCTCTAACTTCTCCATTGGGGACCCAATACTTAGTTCAGTGGTTGCCTGGGAGGATCTACCACTGTATTTGTCAGTCACTGGCAGAGTCTCTCAGGAGGCAGCTATATCAGGCTCCTGTCAGTATGCACTTCTTGGCATCTACAATAGTGTCTGTGTTTGGTGACTGTATATGGGATGGATCCCCAGGTGAGGCAGTTTCTGGATGACCTTTCCTTCAGTCTCTACTCCACACTTTGTCTTCATATTTGTTCATGTGAGTATTTTGTTCCCCATTCTAAGGACTGAAGCACCCACACTTTGGTCTTTCCATTTCTTGAGCTTCATGTGGTCTGTGAATAGTATCTTCGGTATTCCGAGCTTTTGGGCTAATATCCACTTATCAATGAGTGCATACCATGTGTGTTCTTTTGTAATTGGGATACCACACTCAGGAGGTTAGTTTTTAGTTCTATCCACTTGCCTAAGAATTTCATGAATTCATTGTTTTAATAGCTGAGTAGTATTTTATTGTGTAAATGTACCACATTTTCTGTATCCATTCCTCTGTTGAAGGACATCTGGGTTCTTTCCAGCTTCTGGCTATTATAAATAAGGCTGCTATGAACATAGTGGAGCATGTGGCCTAGTTATATGCTGGAGAATCTTTTCGGTATATGCCCAGGAGTAGTAGAGCTGTGTCCTCAGGTAATACTATGTCCAATTCTCTGAGGAACCGCCATACTGATTTACAGAGTGGTTGTACCAGCTTGGAATCCTACCAACAATGGAGGAGTGTTCCTCTTTCTCTACATCCTCGCCAGCATCTGCTGTCACTTGAATTTTTGATCTTAGCCATTCTGACTGGTGTGAGGTGGAATCTCAGGGTTCTTTTGATTTGCATTTCCCTGATGAATAGGGATATTGAGCATTTCTTTAGGTGTTTTTCGACTATGTGAGTTTCCTCAGTTAAGAATTATTTGTTTAGCTCTGTACCTCATTTTTAATACGGTTATTTGATTGTTTGGAGTCTATTTTCTTGATTTCTCTGTATACATTGAATATTAGCCCTCTATCAAATATAGGATTGGTAAAGGTCTTTTTCCAATCCATTGGTTGCCATTTTGTCCTATTGACAGTGTCCTTTGCCTCACAGAAGCTTTGCAATTTAATGAAGTCCCATTTGCAAATTCTTGATTTTAGAGCATAAGCCACTGGCTTTCTCTAGAACTTTCCCCTGTGCCCATGAATTTGAGGCTCTTCCCCATCTTCTCTTTCATTAGTTTCAGTGTATCTGGTTTTATGTGGAGGTCCTTCATCTACATGGACTTGAGCTTTGTACAAGGGATGAAAATAGATTGATTTGCATTCTTCTAAATGCTGACCTCCAGTTGGACCAGCACCAATTGTTGAAAATGCTGTCCTTTTTCCACTGGATGGTTTTAGCTCCTTTGTCAAAGATCAAGTGACCATAGGTGTGTGGGTTCATTTCTGGATCAATTGTATTCCACTGATATTCCTGCCTGTCTCTGTACCAATACCATGAAGTTTTTATCACTACTGCTCTGTAGTACAGCTTGAGGTCAGGAACGGTGATTCCCCTAGAATTTCTTTTATTGTTGAGAATAGTTCTCACTATCCTGGGTTTTTTGTTATTCCAAATGAATTTGCAAATTGCTCTTTCTAACTCTATGAAGAATTGAGTTGTAATTTTGATGGAGATTGCATTGAATCTGTAGATTGCTTTTGGCAAGATGGACCTTTTTACCATATTAATCCTACCAATCCATGAGCATAGGAGATCTTTCCATCTTCTGATATCTTCTTTGATTTCTTTCTTCAGAGACTTGAAGTTTTTGTCATACAGATCTTTTACTTTCTTGGTTAGATTCACACTAAGGTATTTTATTTTATTTGTGACTGTTGTGAAGGGTGTCATTTCTCCAATTTCTTTCTCATTCTGTTTATCCTTTGAGTAGAGGAAGGCTACTGATTTGTTTGAGTTGATTTTGTAACCAGCCACTTTGCTAAAGTTGTTTATTAGGTTTAGGAGTTCTCTGGTGGAAGTTTTGGGGTCACTTAAGTATACTATCATGTTATCTGTAAATAGTGATATTTTGAATTCTTCCTTTCCATTTTGTATCCATTTGACTTCCTTTTGTTGTTTAATTGCTCTGGCTAAAATGTTGAGTAATATATTGAATAGGTAGGGAGAGAGTGGGCAGCCTTGTCTAGTCCCTGATTTTAGTGGGTAGGATTGCTTTAAGTTTCCCTCCATTTAGTTTGATGTTGGCTACTGGCTTGCTGTATATTGCTTTTACTATGTTTAGATATGGGCCTTGAATTCCTGATCTTTGAAAGACTTTTTACCATGAAGGGATGTTGAATTTCGTCAAATACTTTCTTAGTGTCTAGTGAGATGATTATATTTTTTTTCTTTGAGTTTGTTTATATAGTGGATTACATTGATGGATTTCTGTATATTGAACCATTTCTGCATTCCTGGGATAAAGGCTACTTGATCATGATGGATGATTGTTTTGATGTGTTCTTGGAGTTGGTTTGAGAGAATTTTATTGAGTATTTTTACATTGATATTAATAAGGGAGATTGGTCTGAAGTTCTCTTTCTTGGTTGAGTCTTCCTATGGATTAGGTATAAGCATAATTGTGGTTTCATAGAAAGAATTGAGTAATGTTCCCCCTGTTTCTATTTTGTGGAAAAGTTTGAAGAGTATTGGTTTTAGGTCTTCCTTGAAGGTGTGAGAAAATTCTGCACTAAACCTATCTGGTCTTGGGCTTATTTTGGTGGGGAGACTTTTAATGACTGCTTCTATATCTTTAGGGGTTCTGGGACTATTTAGATGGTTTATCTGATTTTGGTTTAAATTTGCCACGAGGTGTCTGTCTAGAAAATTGGCCATTTCATCCAGGATTTCCAACTTTTGTTGAGTATAAGCTTTTGTAGTAGGATCTGGTTATTTGTTTGAATTTCTTTGTTTCCATTATTATGTTTCCCTTTTTCTTTTCTGATTTTATTGATTTAGATAATGTTTCTGTGACTTCTGATTAGTCTGGCTAGGGGTTTATCTATCTTGTTTTTTTTGTCTCAAAGAATCAGCTCCTGGTTTTCTTGATTCTTTTTATAGTTCTTTTTTTTTTTTACTTGATTGATTTCAGCCCTGAGTTTGATTATTTCCTACTGTCTACTCCTCTTGGGTATATTTGCTTCTTTTTATTCTAGAGCTTTCAGGTGTGTTCTCAAGCTGCTAGTGTATGATCTCTCCAGCTTTTTTAGAAGCACTTAGAGCTATGAGTTTTACTCTTAGCACTGCTTTAATTGTGTCCCATAAGTTTTGGTATGACGAGCCTTCATTTTCATTAAATTCTAAAGAGTTTTAATTTCTTTCTATATTTCTTTATTAACCAAGTTATCATTGAGTAGAAGATGGTTCAGCTTTCTTGTGTATGTGGGCTTTCCATTGTTTTTGTTGTTACTAAAGACCAGCTATATTCAGTGGTTATCTGGTAAGATGCATGGAATTATTTCCATCTTCTTGTATTTGTTGAGGACTATTTTATGACAGATTATATGGTCAGTTTTAGAAAAGGTACCATGAGGTGCTGAGAAGAAGGTATTTTTTTTTATTTTAGAGTGAAATGTTCTATAGATATCTGTTAAATCCATTCGTTTTGTAACTTCTGTCAATTTCACTATGTCTCTGTTTAGTTTCTATTTCCATGATCTGTCTATTGATGAGAGTGGGGGGGTTGAAGTCTTTCACTGTTATTGTGTGAGATGCAATGTGTGCTTTAAGCTTTAGTAATATTTCTTTTAGTAATGTATGTGCCCTTGCATTTGGAGCATAGATGTTCAGAATTGAGAGTTCATCTTGGTAGATTTTTCCTTTGATGCGTATGAAGTGTCCTTCCTTATCCTTTTTGATAACTTTCAGTTGAAAGTCGATTTTATTCGATATTAGAATGGCTACTCCAGCTTGTTTCTTGGGACCATTTGCTTAAAAAATTGTTTTCAAGCCTTTTACTCTGAGATAGTGTCTGTCTTTGTCACTGGTGTTCGTTTCCTGTATGCAGCAAAATGCTGGGACCTGTTTATGTATCCAGTCTGTTAGTCTATATATTTTTTTTAATTGGGGAACTGAGACCATTGATGTTAACAAATATTAAACAAAAGGTGATTGTTGCTTCCTGTTCTTTTTGATTTTAAAAGTAGAATTATGTTTGTGTGACTATATTCTTTTGGGTTTATTGAAAGAAGATTACTATCTTGATTTTTCTAGGGTGTAGTTTCCCTCCTTGTGTTGGGAGTTTTTCATCAATTATCTTTTGTAGGGCTGGATTTGTGGAAAGATATTGTATAAATTTCACTTTGTTATGAAATATCTTGGTTTCTCAATCCATGATAATTGAGAGTTTTGCTGGGTATAGTAGCCTGGGCTGGCATTTGTGTTCTCTTAGAGTCTGTATGACATCTCCCCAGGATCTTCTGGGTCTTATATTCTCTGGTGAGAAGTCTGGTGTAATTCTGATAGGTTTGCTTTTATATCTTACTTGACCTTTTTTCCTTACTGGTTTTAATATTCTTTCTTTGTTTTGTGCATTTGATGTTTTGACTATTAGGTGCCTGGAGAAATTTCTTTTCTGGTCCAGTTTATTTGGAGTTCTGTAGGCTTGTTGCATGTTTATGGGCATCTTTCTTTAGGTTAGGGAAGTTTTCTTCTATAATTTTGGTGAAGATATTTACTGGTCCTTTAAGCTGGGAATCTTTGCTCTCTTCTATACTTATTATCCTTAGGTTTGGCCTTCTCATTGTGTCCTGGATTTCCTGGATGTTTTGGATTAGGCGCTTTTTGCATTTTGCATTTTCTTTGACTGTTTTGTCAATGTTTTCTATGGTATCTTCTGCAACTGAGATTCTCTATTTTATCTCTTGTATTGTGTTGGTGATGCTTGCATCCATGACTCCTGGTTTCTTTCCTTGGTTTTCTATCTCCAGCATTCTCTCCCTTTGTGATTTCTTTATTGTTTCTGTTTCTATTTTTAGATTATGGTTGATTTTGTTCAATTTCTTTACCTGTTTTGTTGTGTTTTTCTGTAATTCTATAATATAAGGGAATTTTGTGTTTCCTCTTTAAGGGGTTCTAAATGTTTACCTGTGTTCTCCTGTATTTTTTAAGGGAGATATTTATGTCCTTCTTAAAGTCCTCTGTCATCACCATGAGATGTGATTTTACATCAGAGTCTTGCTTTTCACATGTGTTGGGGTATCCACAGCTTGCAGTGGTGAGAGAACTGTGTTCTGATGATGCCAAGTAGCCTTGGTTTCTGTTAGTTATGTTCTTATACTTTCCTTTTACCATCTGTTTATCTCTAATGCTACCTGCCCTCACTGTTTCTGACTGGAGTCTTTCTCTCCTGTTATCCTGGTTGTTTCAGAACTCCTCAGAGTCCAGCTGTCTCATTTATCCTGTGATTCTGGGATCCTGTGATCCAGAGGTTTGTCAGAGCTCCTGGGAGTCAAGGTGCCTCTGTGATCTTAATATCCTGGTGTGACCAAGCTCCTGAGATCCTGTGATCCTAGGTGTGTTAGAGCACCTATGATCCTGGGTGTGTTAAAGGACCTGGGAGGCGAGCTTTCTCTGAATGTTGAGGGACTGGGTATTGAGCTTGCACCCAAGTTCTGCTCATGGCACAAGCTCAGACCAGAAGGAACCCATGCCACTGGTTGGGTGGGGGTTTCTGTGTCCCTGGATTCCGCTGGTCTCAGTTACTCCCGGTGTTGGGGCAGATGTTGTGGCCTCCTCACCTACTATCCTGGGTGTGTTAGAGCACCTGAGAGTCGAGCTTCTTCTCGGTGTTGTGGGACTGAGTGGGGAGCTAGCTCCCAAGGTCTGCTCAGGGCACCAGCTCAGACCAGAAGCTTGCTGATCTTTTGGCTCTTACAATTCTTTTGAAATATCTTCTGAGTCTTAGGTGCAAGAATATTTATTTGATATTTCTATTGGTACTGAGCACTACAACCCTGCATTTGATTTGTTGTTTGTTTTCTATTGTGGTCTCTTCTGAAAAGAGAAGTTTTCTTAATGAGAGTGAGGACTCAACTTCTCTGCTAATATTTATGACAAATATTTAGAATGTTGTTGTGGAATATATTGGTTTAGTAAATTAGTGGTTCTAGATTCTCCTCCAATAACTTCACTAATACTGAGTACTTAGCTGGTTCCCATCAGCAGGGATGGTATCCCTCTTGTTGAGTGAATCTTAAGTCCAATTATAAAACTATCAGTTACTTCCAAGGTATTTGTGTCACTACTATACCCTTAGGGTTATTTTGTAATGTTGTTCATTGTTGTAGTTTATGGATGTCATAGCTGGGCAGGACTGTTACTTCCTTCCTTTTGGAAGTTTCTTTGGGGCTTCTGATAACATGAAATCTAGTCTCATGGAGAATGCATTCAATTCCAGCTTAGAGGCCTCTGGCCCTGTTTACGAAGTGCATGGTGTCTATAGGGAGTTACATTCCTCCTCTGGGGTCAATCAAGGCCAACAGCAATAGGTTTTATATTGTGTTAGTCTCTTGCATAATATTGATCAAAAACTCAAGAGAGCCTTTCATGGCTTGTATTGATTTTTTTTTTTTTTTTTTGGTCTTTCTTTCTTGGAGGGAGCATTGTTAGCCCAGATGAGAAAATTTCCCTAAGACCATATATGTATATTTATACACAGACTTATGTATATTATAAGATTTAAAGTAGATAGTAATATATCTGTTTTGACTCTTTCAGACATCATTACTTCTATTTTAACCTCCTTATACTTCTATATTTATTCTCCCTTTTATAATTAGAGTCCCCCTTTTCATTTTCTTGATTAGAATAATTTTATCCTGATATTCCCCTTTCTATTGCTTCCCAGACACCCACTTCCAAAATGTCCCCTTTTTACTTTCCTGATTTCTGAAGTACTCTAGGTTAAATACTCACATCTGAAAATATGCAGCTAGGAGCCACAGATAAGAGATAATGTGCTGCTTGCCTTCTTGGTCTATGTTACTTCACTCTGTATGATCGTTTTTAGTTATATACCTTACCCACAAAGTTTATGATTTAATTTTTATAGCTAAATTGTATTCTATAGTGTACATATACTACATTTTCATGCGATGTCTTCATTGCTAATTGCTAGCAGACCAGTTCTGCCTGCAGGGACCCAGAGAAAGAGCATAAGGAGAGCACTACAGTTCTGACAAAGTCCACTCCTATGTACTTTGATCTTTTGATAGTATATCTTCCCTTAACTACTACTACTACTCATATTTCCATGCTTTGTTCTGTAATGCATTTATCTGTGCTGTTGGTAGCTGCAGAGTTCAAGAATCTCATTGCCATTAAATTATCTGACTGCTCATTCCTCATAAGGCCCAATATTACTGGCACAGAGTACCTCACAACATATTCTTTATAGTTCCATTGGACTAGCTACCTCATAAATATTAACTCCATAGTAAATACAATATTATTCATGGTGAACCAAATACTAAATGTTAAAGACAGAATGTAACAGGGCCAAGATTCGGAGAAAGTGAAACAAATTAGCTATGCAAGTACAAGCAGGATCCTATCAAAATGTTTTTGTTAAGCTTGAAACAAGAGCTAGAAAAAATCGTGAGAATTGCTGTTCTGCTTTTCATCACTTCAAATGAGAAAGAAGTGTAAAAGTGCTTGCAAAAATGTTAAGTGTGATATAAATGAAAAATATGACTGTATAACTCTTCTTATTTGTCCACAGTAATGATTGACTGGCTGAATTTTCATTTTCAACAAATCTGTTCAATTCATTGAATAATTACTTCAGCTCTCCCCCAAAAGCTATTTAGAAAACAATTAGGGAGCAAAAGCAGAAAGCCATCAGTGTTGCTCTAAGCAGAGAAGCAGACTGTGATCTACTGATCCTAAGCAGCCGAATAAGTTTCTGTTCCTTCTTTCTTCTCTCCATTGCCACTTCCTTAAAGCACAAACCTGAAACAAACACCATGCTTAGCTCCCAGTAACACTTAGGGACATGCCCTTTATAATTCCATATTGAGAGAGAATAAGATGGAAATTATGTTTTATAAGCAATTGGAGGAATTTTTAGATTTCCACATACTCTATGACTTGGCACCTTAGTAGAATCCAAAGCATTTTCAAGTAAGTGCTAAAAGATGGTAAAAATCATGTCTTGTGATGTAGAAAATGGAAGTTGCTTCCAAAGCTGCATTAATGAGCCCATTTCCCTAAATTTCATTAAACCAACTATAGATGCTGTTCAGTTGCAGCCTGTCTGGCAGTTACTGGAAAATGATGTTAAAATGGTGAAGATTGAAAATTTACAAGTTAAAACTTAATGTTCAAATCTGGCCTGTGAACTACCCTGAAATTATCTTGTAATTTAATTAAAGGTATTTATAAATTCAATGAGATGTATATTTTATATCAGAATATGCATAGCAGACAGTCTAGAAGGAGAAAAATAGAAAGGAAAAAATTCCATTTGCATGATTACAGTGTAGTACAGGTGTTCTTGCTCCTAGAGATATTGGATTTTTGTGAATGAGCTAAAGCAGAAATGTTTTATAGACCTAGAAAATGAGAGACTCGACAACAATCATATAGAAAAATTATATAAAGTACATGTGAAGAAATTGAAACAATGTTACTCCAAGAAATGCATCCTATTGTGTTGTGGAAAGTCACACAATACAATTAAATCCTCACCGAGTTCTCCCAAGGTTGTGTTTTTCATTGATGTTTTTGTTGGAATAGCTTAGATGAGTTTAGAAGATCAGAAGGAGAGTGAGTCACTTCATCTCAATTTCCGATTTTTAAAGAAAGGCAATTAAAGTTCTGTTTGATGTTCAGATTAAGGAACAAAGTGATCACAGTTCATATTTCCATGCACAAAAATGAGCACAGTTTAAATTTCTTCACAATAATACTTTTTAAATTAATTCACAATTCACAAGCTTCCTTGGTTTTCCTATTATTTTATGTAATACCAGAAATGCAGAAAAGTAGTGTAGTAGAGAATAAGAATTCTGGGGTTTTTGCATCATTGCTATGTACCTCTAGAAAAATACACACTTCCTGAGTGACCTTCATTTCTACATGTGTCCAAAGAATATTATAATTATTATACCTTTCATGAATGTGAAAATTCAGTAGATAATAGAGTAAGCCTCCACAAATATTATCAGACACTGTTATGAATATACCAAAGTTCCCTGTAAACTACACATAATAGTTTCCAGTTCACAGTTAAAGAAAGCAGAAGAGAGTCTATTTCTTTACTCTTTGAGCCACTAGTAACTGTTTGCATTCCTTGACTTGACACCATCTGAAATCCTAATAGGTTATCTAGTCTTCTAGCTTGCCTTTTGATGGGCCTGGAACATCAGTGTGACTTCAGCCTGATCTTCAAGATCTACAGCTGCCTTTGTGCCAAACCCTGGATCCTGATGGCTCACCGTGCCAATCTGTCATATATAACCTTCGGAAAGCAGGGCAATTCTATTCCTACCCAATAAAAGTTTGTTTTCATTCTGCATTTAGACATGAGAATACTGTCAGAATTTGACAATTCATTTAGGTTTGCCTGGGTATAAGTAAGGGGTTTCAGTGTCTACAAGCTCAGGTAAACTCTTCACATGTGATACATACATACATAAACATATATTTAAAAATATATGTCTATACATACATGTATGGACAGGCTGAATATCCTTTATATAAAATATTTGGCACCAAAAGTATTTTCAATTTTGGGGCTTAGATTTTAGAATATTTACATATATCTTACTGATTATGTATTCCTAATCTTAAAATCTTCAATCTAAAATTTTGCAAAATCTAACACTCTTTGGAATGTGATAGACTTATGTTTTCAGATTAAAGAGATTAGAAATAGTCAATATTCGTGTTTATTTGTGTTTATATCTATATATCTATATAGGTAGGTATATATATATGTATATATATATGTATATATACATATATATATACATATATGTGTGTGTGTGTGTGTGTGTGTGTGTGTGTATGTGTGTATATAGACACATTTTAACTTTTCCTAAAAATGTTTCCTTTACATATTCTAATACACATGACAACTAAGAAGTTCTAGATATTCATGTAAAATGTATTGAACACTTCTTCCATGACAGGCCCTTTGCTGAGTGCTGGGGATACAGAAGTGAATCTGCTGCAAATGGTGTTCTCAAGAGACTCATACTGTGAGAAGACAGAATTTGAAATGGATGAGGAATAGTGTGGTTCATGCTATTCACCTATGCAGGGTTTAGGCTAAGGTCACGCATGTGAGATAATTATCCCCACTGATTTTTGGAGTTATTTGAGTGTTTCCAAGTATAATCTTTGAGTCAAATTTGTAGGGTAGTTTATCTTGCCAAAATAGATACTTACCAAGTTTACTGGGGGTTTGTTCTATTCCTTTTTTTTTTCTATCCTATCCTATCCTATCCTATCCTATCCTATCCTATCCTATCCTATCCTTTCCTTTCCTTTCTTTTCTTTTTCTTTCTTTTCTTTTGCTTTTTGGCTGTAAGAAATCAAAGCTAGAGTTTGAATAGAAATGTTAGATCTTGACAGAGTCATAGCCAAATGTAGTGTGATGGCCATCTGGAGAGCTGACTAGTGATGCAGACCCCATATGTATTTAGGGGAGTTTTTTTTAATTAGTCAAATCAGTGACTACTCTCATGTCTATGAAACTAACGAAATTGGAGCAAGTCAGTAAACCAAGCCTGTTACCTCCAGGATGATAACTTTGAGATTTTTTCAGCAAGTTATATGAGATAATAAAAAGCATAGAACTCTCTAAACATATCTTGGTTACATTTCAGACAGAAGCAAGGAAGTATGAATCTTCAGTTAAAAGCAGGGGAAAACAGAAACGGTAAAAGAACCAGAAAGCTTATAATAAAAAGTATGATTAGCAGAAAGGCTAGACATCTTAGACCATGTTACACCTCTTCTCTTCGGTACCCATACTTCATTGACAGAGAAACCACCATTTGTTGAATCATTTTCAAGATGTATGTTTGACCTATGGTCAATTGACATAGGCATCTAAACAACAGTCATATTATAGTTGTAGTCTCAAGTATAGGCTATCTTATAGTCAACTAAGAAATTTTTTAAAACAGTTTTTCAATTAAAAAAATAATGGAGCCAATCATGGTGGCTCATGCCTCTAACCCTAGTACTAAGAAGTCCAAGGCAGGAGAATTGCAGTGATAGCCTAGGCTACAAAGTAAGATTATATTGAAAGAGAGAACAAAAGAAAAATATAAATAACTATTTCTTATAGAAAATTTGGGGGGCTGAGATGGCTCAGTGGTTAAAAGTGCTGTCTGCTCTTCCAGAGGTCCTGAGTTCAATTCCCAGCAACGACATGGTGGCCCACAACCATCTATATTGAGATTGGACGCCCTCTTTTGGTGTGTCTGAAGACAGCTACAGTGTACTCATAAATAAATAAATAAATAAATAAATAGGTTTTTTAAAAAAAGAAAATAATTTGAAAAGTATAGAAAAATAAAAGTAGAAATAATTCAATCTCTGAAACTGGTTTCTTATATTATTTGTGCATATTTCTTTTTACTTGCTTTCTATGTGTTGTGATTTTATATTTATATATGTGTGTGTGTGTGTATGTGTGTGTGTGTGCATTTATATGTGAATATGTATGTATAGCCATATTGATATATGATATATATGTGTTTTTATAGGATATAAAATGTGAATATACTTAATGAAATTAGGAAAATTTATAGTTTACAGTCCCACTTCTCTTTGTAATTTATTATTTTTTTATTCTCATCTTTTTCACTTCATTAGTTCCAGACTCTCTTTACTTTCCTGAAATACTTATATGATATGGCATCTTTATCATCATACTGTCCTAGCTTTCCTCTGATTTATGTCTTATATTAGTTATCTTTCTATTGCTGTAATAAGGCACCATGACTCTGGTGGTTGGAATGATGATATTTAGGAAATCACCTCTCAGGGCTTCTTGCCTTCTCTGGACTTTCATCCAGAAACTGCCCTGCTACATATTGCCTGGCCTCAGCAGCTTTCCTTAAACACAGAGGAAGAGTCAACAACCATTTTACTAATGTATTTTTCATGAGTCTAAAGACAGTCTCTAGTTGGTGGACCTATTTGGGAAGAACAAGGGTATGTCATACAAGTGGACTTTGTTGTATCAAAAGCCTCCCATCTTTCACATTATCTTTTATTGCCAGCTGTCTGTGGTTTTAATATATGAGCTCTTTGCTGTTCCTGTCACCATGTATTTGCTCTGCATCATGGACTCTAACCCTGTGAAACCATAAGCACAGCTAAGCACTTTCTTTTATAAGGTGCTTTGGTTACAGTGCTTTAATGGTACCAGGAAGTGGAACATCACAGTGACAGATCTGACCCTGTAGTTTGTTGGAGGAATATGGAAGACTTTGAGGCTTTAGACAAGAATGCTAGTAAAAGTGATCCTTGTAAGCAGAGCTTAATGGGCTGTCCTAGTAGAAACTTGGAAGATATTGTGTGGATTATGGAGGTCCAGGCCTAGAGGCTTTAGAATGAAGCAAGGACTTTAACAGCAACTGCACTAGAGGCCATTATTGTGATATTTCGGCAAATAATCTGGGTACTTTCTGCCCTTGTCATAAGAATTTTCTGAGGCTAGGATAAAAAGTAATTAATTAGATTCTTGTATGGAGGATATTTCAAGGAAGCCTAATATTAACTCTGATATGTGGTTATTAGGAATCAGTATGATGTAGCTCTACAATTAATAAAGATTTTTGTGGAATAAAAAAAGAAATACAAAATACATGGTTTGGAGAGAAAAAGATCACCAGGAAATTTAATGTTGGAGCCAAAGATTGTACTGAGAAAGACAAGAAAGTTATAGAAGGATCTGATCTGCATTGGAATAAAGAAGAGTACCCTCAGGATAAGAGCTCAGCCAGCTAAGCTTCCAACTTGTAAAAAGAAAAGGCTTAATGAATTCCCTACTATAGAACATGACTACAAATCAAAGCAGCTGCCAGTGTGATTCAATGCATCCAAGGTTCACCCCAAGTTAGTAGCCAAACCAGACAGTATAGTTCACATGATTCTGCCTTTAGAATCATGAAAAATACATGACTAAAATGGTAGTTGACTCTTCTGCATTTAAGGAAAGGTGCTGAGGCCAGGTAATAAGTGGCCCGGCAGTTTGTGGATGAAGGCCCTGACAGGGCAAGAAGGTCTGAGAGTGATTTCTTTTTCTTTTACTTATTTTAAGTTTTATTTACTTTTTTTTTTTTTTTTTTTACAATTCAGATTTTAGTTCCCTGCTGGTCCACCCTTTGACTGTTCCACATCCCGTAACTCCTTCCTTGACTCTTCAAGGATGTCCCCAACCCCACCCCCACCCCCACCTCACCAGACCTCCCCACTTCCTGGAGCCTCCAGTCTCTTGAGGGTTAGGTGTATCTTCTCTCACTGAACCCAGACCAGATAGTCCTCTTCAGTATATGTGTCAGGGGCCTCATATTAGTTGGTGTATGCTGCCTGGTTTGTGGTTCTGTGTCTGAGAGATCGCATGGATCCAGGTTACTTGAGACTACTGCCCTTCCTTAAAGGGACGCCCTGCTCCTCAACTTCTTCGAGCCTTTCCCTAATTTAACCATAGGGGTCACCACCAGCTTCTGTCTATTGGTTGGGTGTAAATATCTGCATCTGACTTTTTCAACTGATTGTTGGGCCTTTTAGAGGGCAGTCATGATAGGTTTCTGTCTGTAAGCACACCATAGCCTTAGTAATAATGTCAGGCCTTGGAACCTCTCCTTGAGCTGGGTTCTACTTTTGGGCCTGTCGCTGGACCTCCTTTTACTCAGGCTCCTCTCCATTTTCATTCCTGCAGTTCTTTCAGACAAGAACAATTATGGGTCAGAGTTTTTGACTATGGGATGGTCACCCCACACCTTACTTAATTAATGTCCTGTCCTTCTGCTGGAGGTGGGCTCAGAAGTGAAGCCTGTGTTGTGTTGAGTAGACTGATTTGTTCAAGGTTGCAGACCCATGGGCTCTCTGCCAAGGAAAACTGCAAACGTGGGATGGAGCAGCCTAAGAGAGAGAAGAAACGTTCTAAGCCCCTTGACACCAGACATGAAACTACACGATTTGGAGTTTGCTTTACTAGGTTTTTATCTTTTTTGGCGGGGTTTCCTATTTCTTCATCCTTCTCTTTTGGAATAGTAATGTATATTTTAGCCACTGTATTCTGGAAATATGTAATTTGCCTTTTGGTTTTACAGGGGCTTGCAATTAAGAGATTTTTTTTTTTGACTCAGAGAAAAAAACTTAACTTTTTGTGCATTGTGACAATGCAAGGCTATGGGGACTTTTAAAGTTGGACTATATGCATTTTATATTATGAGATGGCCACAAGCCTATAGAGACCTAGAAGTGCAATGTGGTAACATTAATGAGAATGGCTCCCATAGGCTCCTATATTTGAATAGTTGGTCCTAGTTGGTGGAACTGTTTTGGAAGAGATAGAACTGTGGTCTTGTTGGAGGAAGTGTATCATAAGGGTGGGAATTGAGGGTTTAGAAGCTTCTTATCATCTCTACTGTGCTCTTAGTCTCTTGCTTGCAGTTTAAAAATATGAGCTCTCAGCACTTCCTGCCTTCTTGCCTTTGCTCTACCATCATGAACTCTAACCCTTTTAAATCATAAGCCCAACAAAGTAATTTCTTTTAAAAACTGTCTTGGTCATAGTCTTCATTAAGTTTATATTGCAGTGATGAAACTCCAATTTATAAAAAAAAAAGGTGTTTCATTTGGAATTATACTTTCATTTCAGGGTGTTAGAGTCTAGATGAAAGAAGAACAAAGTCATCGAAGCAGGGGCAGCTGAGAGCTTACATCTTGATTTGGAATGGGAAATGAGGGAGAGAGATGGGGGAAGGAGGAAGAGGAAGAGGAAGAGAGAGAGGGAGAGAGTGAGAGGGAGAGAGGGAGAGAGGGGAAGGGAGATAAGGAGAAGGAGGGGGAGGGGGAGGGGGAGGGGAAGGGGGAGGTGGAGAGTGAAAGGGAGTGGGAGTGGGAGTGGGAGTGGGAGAGGGAGAGGGAGGGG
>JANHMN010000005.1:5426836-5464266 GCA_030674055.1 Rhabdomys pumilio | reverse complement strand
ACAGCTACCAAATTACTCATATGCCAACTAGGATCCCCTGAACATCCTATGGATGCACTAAGCAGCTATACTGCAACTATAGCTGCTTGGTGTCCAAGTACAACATTGTCTCAAGAAGGTACTATCCTAAACCACGACAGCTTCAAATAGCTTTTGCCAGACTTATTACCAACTGAAGCCTCAATAAACTCTAGATGACACTGTACCTATTTACACCCAGACCAGAAGTAGTACATGTCCCCTGATGGCACAGCACAAGGAATGTGACAGGTGGAAATAGGTTTCCTTCATTGGAGAAGAAATATGTCATTACTGATTCAAATAGTTGTTCATTTGTAAAAAATAAAAATGCAGATCTTTCAAGGTTTATATAATTCCATGCTGCACCCTAATTCAGGGATATAAACTAGCTTTTGCCTTATGTTTTGTGTTAGGCAGAAGAAATCTTCCTATGTAGCTACTGTCAGGTTCAATCAAGGGCTGCTCATGAAGGTTATCTACTTGACTACTTTTAATCTTTGTTATTCATGGTGAAAACTCAGTTAGTAACATGAAGAGAAGATAAAAATATCAGCAGAGCAGAGCCAACAGCCACAAAGGTAGCAAGAGCTTCTGTGGTAGTAGCAGGAATAAGAAGAGGGCAGTGACAATTCTAGAGCAGCTGGAGGGCTTCGTAAAACAACCAGAGGAAGATAATGTTGAAAAGACCTGAAAGCTAAAAATGAAGAAATCTCAAGGATTTGGTCACTAAAAGAATATAATGCAGTTTCCAAGCCTCAAGAATCTAAGGCCCCAAAGATGTAATACCAAAATGTTGTCAGAGCCTAAAGATGTCAACACCTTAGGCCTGAGACTTATGATACTTTCTGTTGTAGGCCAAGGGTCCCAGTACCCAAGCTTTCTTGAGAGCTGTAACACTAACAGACTTTACCTGATTCAGCTCTCTGTTGCCTATTGCTGGTGCCCTCTGTCCTGAAAACCAAAGATAGTAATTGCAGCCAAGCACAAGGGTATGGGGAAGAGGATGAACTTTTGATTTAAAGCCCAGAACAATATGCCTGGAATTTAAGTGTCTAAAGGTATATTTTCAGTTTCTAAAGACAGAGGCTTCTAGGTTTAAAGTAATAAGACTTTAGTTCTGCTAGTTCAGCTCTTGGGCTTTTGTACAGGACTGGAAATGCTGAAAGAGCTTCATTTTACTTAACTTACTATTCATAGCGAGATAGAGTAAGAGGACCCCATTCAGATAACTGGTACTGTTCTATGGAAGTTTGGAAGATATGAATGTTGAGGGCAATGCAGACAAAGGAGGCCTGAATTTTTCAGAGAGAAGTTTCAGGTTTATAAGGAGGCCATTTGTTATTTTGAATGAAGATTCTTTGGTTCCGGTCATCTGGGGCTGAACAATCAGCTGTGATTAACAAGACACCAGAACTGCATGGTATTGGTACAGAGACAGGCAGGAAGATCAATGGAATAGAAATGAAGATGCAGAAATGAACCCACATACCTATGGTCACTTGATCTTTGACAAAGGAGCTAAAACCATCCAGTGGATAAAGGACAGCATTTTCAACAATTGGTGCTGGTTCAACTGGAGGTCAGTATGTAGAAGAATGCAAATCAATCCATTCTCATCCCCTTGTACAAAGCTCAAGTCCAAGTGAATAAAAGACCTTCACATAAACCAGATACACTGAAACTAATGGAAGAGAAAATGGGGAAGAGCCTCAAATACTTGGGCACAGGGGAAAGTTCTTGAACAGAACACCAATGACTTATGCTGTAAGATCAAGAATTGACAAATAGGACCTCATAAAATTGCAAAGCTTCTGTAAGGCAAAGGACACTGTCAATAGGACAAAACAGCAACCAACAGATTGGGAAAAGATCTTTACTGATTCTACATCCGATAGAGGGCTAATATCCAATATATACGAAGAACTCAAGAAATTAGACTCCAGACAACCAAATAACCCTATTAAGAATGGGGTACAGAGATAAACAGGGGATTTTCAACTGAGGAATCTTGAATGACAGAGAAGAACCTAAAGAAATGTTCAACATCCTTAGTCATCAGGGAAATGCAAATCCAAACAACCCTGAGGTACCACCTCACACCAGTCAGAATGGCTAAGATCAAAAACTCAGGTGACAGCAGATGCTGGCAAGGATGTGGAGAAGGAGGAACACTCCTCCATTGTTGGTGGGATTGCAAGCTGTTGCAACCACTCTGGAAATCAGTCTAGTGGTAAGAATTTGAACAGAGGTGTTTGCCAGGAAAGCAAGAGGCTCCCAGGACCCAACAGGAATGAGATTAGATGAAATGCCTAACAAAGGGGAGGGAGAATCTGTAGAGACCAAATCCAGAGGTAAGGTAAGGCCCTCTGTTGGGGGATAAGGACACCCACTCATCTCCATATTTTTAACCCACAATGGCTCCTGTCTAAAGGACAAGGAAAAGGAGGTGTGTTTATAGATGCCCCATTAACATCTGAGCATTCCACAATATCTTGTTTTTTCTCTGCATTTTGTCCAAGTGTGACTCTGTGTTAATCACCATCTACTGCAAATAGAAGTTTCTCTGATAATGGCTGAGAGATGCATTAATCTATATTATAACCATTAGTAATTAGGAGTCAGTTTTAAAATATAACCATTTAGCAGAATAATATTAGGCTCTTGCCTTTATCCTATGACCTATCTAGTCATGGGTTCTTGACACAGCAATAGTCTCACATATGGTTTCATCTTATTGAGTGGGGCTTAAATGCAGCCAGAGGCATCCAAGATGTTAGATCAGTGGGCATTAATTGCCAAACAGTCACTATTGTAGGTTGCATGGTTCACAGGTGGGCAAGGCTAATGAATACCGTTTCCTCTTATAGCCTGCAATGCACCTTCCAGCACAATGAAAGTTAGCCAGTATAAATAAAGTTTCCAAGGGGAGTATCAACTATATTTCTCCATGGTCCACAACTCCAAATGTGGTGTCTACAGCAAGCAGGTGAGAAAAACGTATACCCTTCTCATTGGTGTAAAAATAGTTACACTTTATTCCTAGTAACAATAATAGATTCATGTGTTGACTAAATGTATGAATCTAAGCTTTTACATACATCATTATAAATTTTTTACAGGTGTAGCATCTGTAATATAACTATTTTTATGCCATTTGACTTTTAGGTAGTGATCAAACCAATATAAAAAGCTGTTTAACCTCAATATGGCCAATATTATTTAGTATTAGTTGTAAAAATATTTGATTTTTGTAGTAATTTGGAAAGTTATTTTGAAATATATGCCTTTAATTGCTGATAAAATTCCATGTGTTTTTGGCATGAACCACTTGGATTTCTTCTTGTATGAGATGTCCTAAACATCTTGTGACTTACAGCCTTCTAACCCAAAGCAAATGTTTTAAATGAGAGTCTTATAATTATTTCTTTTGTTGTTTTTTTGTGCCCTTCCCCCAGGCCTGAGCAGGCCTGTCATTTACCACAATAGTCCAAACAGTAGGACCTAGGAGGAGGCATTGCCTTGCCAGTCTTGGCGCCCTGGGGTCTGCTACCCAAGATAAGAAGAATGGACTGCCTGCTGAGCTAGCCTTGACACCTTCCAGACTACTATCTCCTAGTCTAGCCCCTGGGCTGAACCAAGCAGAGACTCTGGGGGGCGGGGCTTCCCCTTTATATGTGAAAGCAAATTATTAAACTTGATCAGAATACTTTGTCTTGGCCCCACGTTTCTCTCACCCTCCTTCCCATTAATTCCTAGGCTTAGTCTCAGGAGAACCTGGTGATCGTGGCTGCAGGCAGCTACATTTTTTGTTTTGTTTTTCAAGACAGGGTTTCTCTGTGTAGCCCTGGCTGTCCTGAAACTCACTCTGTAGACCAGGCTGGCCTCGAACTCAGAAATCCGCCTGCCTCTGCCTCCCAAGTGCTGGGATTAAAGGCGTGTGCCACCACTGCCCGGTGAGAGTCTTATAATTTCTACCTCAAATTGTTCCCTATTGTTCTTGGGACCTCCAGTCCTGTTGTTATTCAATGTATCTCCTTTCTGAAGTCATTTTGCTTTGTAAAATGAGTATTCCTTCACAGTATTGCTTGAATACAACTCTTAGTCTCATTTTCTAGAAGATGAGGTATAAAGTGTGAAGTGCTATGGCTAAGAAGGATATATAGTTCCAACAGTTCTAACCTCATCCCCAGTCAATGTAGCACAGTCCCCATAGACATCCACACATATACATAACACAGTCATATCTGTTTGCCTTTCTTTCTCTTTCTCAAATACAGTTATATTTCATCTTCCATACAGTTGACACATATCTACTTATCTTTCAAAACAATGCAAAACATTTATTTTACTGTTGCAATTGAGTGCCACAATCTTAATAAAATTTGCCACAGCCTGTCTTGTGTCTCACTTGCATTTCATTAAACATTCTATCACAGCAGTTATTGGAACTGAGTGTGCTTCATTTTCTTGCATGTCTTACTGCAGCTTTCAAGCATTTCAAGAGGTGGACCACTTCTTTTTTTCTCACATATTTCCCTATTTTATAATTCTCAACATGACCAAGACAACTCTTATAAGGGACATTTAATTGGGGATGGATTACAGTTTTAAAGGTTCAGTCCATTATCATTATGACAGGAAGCATGGCAGTGGTGCAGGCAGACATGTGCTGTAGGAGCTGAAAGTGCTACATCTTGATACGAAGTCAGCCAAGGGAAGGCTCTCTTCCTCACTGGTTGGAGTGTCACCATAGGAGGAGACCTCAAAGTCCACTCTGACAGTGACACACTTCCTCCAACAAGGCCATACTCCTCCAACAAGGCCACACCTCCTAATACTGCCACTTCCCATGGGCCAAGCTTATTAAAACTGCCACAGGTGCTTTACACATTAAAGATAGCAACCCTCTGCCTATTTGTTGTAAAATTTTTCATTATTTTTCAGATTGCCCTTTAAGTTTGATTATAGAACGGTTGGATGATTTGGTTGTTTTACAGGGGCTTTTAATCTGTATAAAGTCAAGTTTATTAATGTTTTAAATTATTTATTCCATTATTTCCAGCTTAGAAATTTCTATTCCCATTAGAGATTTGATAAATATTTACTTCTATTTTCTTCCTGTTTTATGGCCCACATTTTTAAACAGTTTTTTTCAATAATGCATTTATAATTTACTTTATGATGCACAATAAATGATTCCATTTATTTTCTCTAGATAACTACATGTCCCAATACCATTTGTTAGTATTCTGTTTCTTACCCTGTGATTTGAAGTACTTTCTTTATCACACACTGGCTTCATGTACCTAATACGATGAGTATGGATAATGAATGAACTTTTGTTGATCTGGGTTTATATTTGTTTCTCTGCCTGTGCATTTTAATAATGATAGACTTACAACATACATTTCAAATGCAATGGCTATAAATAAAAATTTAATTTTTTATTTATAATAAAAATTTAATAACTTATAGAAAATGACTCCTTTTATTATTGGTCTTTTCAAAGTTTTCTATGACTATATTTTGTATTTTTTGTTCTAAAGTTTAGGATTATTTTTTCAGTTTCCCAAAGGAAACCAGTTAATATTTTGGTTAAAATTCAACTAATTTTTCAAAGAATTGTTTTTTTTTCCTTTAGCACATTCAGTCTTATAACTCAGGAACATGATACTTATCTCTAATTATTCCATTGTTCTGTATGTATTTCTCAACAATGTTTTATAATTCCCTTTTTGTACATCTCATACTGTTCTAATTATGATTACTCCTAAGAATTTTGGATTTTATTCAGAAAACCTCTTCACTATGACTAAGAGTACCAATTTAGCCAACTGATAAAATAAAACCAGAATATTGGAGGCTGTATGCTCTAGGCTACATAGTTTGGTGGGAATTGAGACCATATAATATAGTTGGGAAGAATATGTAGTTTGGTCTCTATACAGATGCGGCCGTGAAATTTGCTTCTGTGCTTTTTATCTATGTGACTTTGACCAAGTTATGCAAACTGCAAAATTTGGATTCCCTGTTTCATAGGAAGTAGTAAGAAAAATACCAGACACTGAAGGGAAAGGCCTAGGGCGGCATTGTGAACATAAGAAGTGCTCAATAAATGTGTTATTCCTCCTGTGCTGCTGATAATGCCAGTGGTTGGGCACACAGGAAACATAGAAAATAGACCTATCTTGGAAGTTTCCGACTGCCAATGATGGAGATGTATTTTAGTGCTATACGCAGAGCAAGCATGCAGCCCTAGGATTGATCTGCAGCAGCCTTAAAATGCTCAAATTGCCACAATTATCAGAAAAAGTGAAAACAGGAAAATCTGGATGCAGAAAGAGAGGAAAGTGGAAAAGGTAATGGTAATCAAAGGAGGAACTTCTAGAAGTCTTTCCTCTGAACTAAACAGTGTCATGGAATTATTGTCAAAATCAACCACAAAGTCCATGCTGCAGAAACCTCCAGGGACTGGGTGGAGAGAAGCTAACATAAACAATGTGCTTTTATATAGCCACTCTCCTGCCTGTTACTGGAAAGTGGGAAGAGAAGGCTCAAGAACTGCTATGGTGAGGAAATCTGCTCTGGTGACTGTGAGATGCTTGTGTAGCATGATGTAGCTCACAGAGTATACCTGTGTAATTTTCTGGCTGAGGCTACAAAGGGACATGAAATGTCCTTGGAAAGAAGTAGGGAAGAACCTGAAAATCCTACTTTGACATGAGTTTCCTTATTATACTTTTATTTATCATAACATGCTTTTGAGGCAGTGGGTGACACTTAGCTAGAAGGACAGGTTCATCACTCATTGTGTGTGGGGGGAGGAAATTGGTATTTCTGCATGAGTGATTATACATACACTCACATATGCTTGTTTTTTGAGGCAAGGTCTCTTGTAGCCCAACCTGGCTGTGAATTTGCTATATAGTTGAGAACATTCTTTAATTTTTGATCCTCTTTGTTTCTAGACTGCTGAGATTACAGGCGTGCACGACAACAGTTTATGCAGTGCTAGAAATAAAACCAAGGGATTCATGCATGTTAGGCAAGCACTTTTCCACCTGAACTATAACCCTATTAAATAGTCCACATGCTTAATTGGTTTTTATGCACAGCAGAATTTGAATTCTAGTCTCTGTGTATTTTTATATAGGCAATAGCAAAGAGAGAATTTTATTTATTGGGTATGACATTAGTTAGGGGTCAAATGAAACTAACATTGTTAATCTGAAGCTTCAAGAAGCTAGCAGGTGAAGAACACTGTGAGGAGAATAAGTCAAAACAGCCATTGCCTAGTGGTTTTGGTTCTAATACCTTTATAGTCCCACGAATAGCACCAAGATACAGTTTAGCAACAATGCTTTTAATAAAATGTCCATGATTAAATGGCATATTTGGGGCATTTATAAATATCATCATTTTCTGAAGAAGCCCTCAGTGACAAACCAATTCATGGGTTTCATTTGACAGATGCAGCCACTGGGACCCAGAGGAGAAGAATGACTCAGGCACAGTTGTACACGGAGCTGCTTAGCAGAGTCACCACAAAACTAAGGTTTCCTGACTCACACTGCCTTTTCAATCCATGATAACATGAGTCTGTTTATTTTTGGAACATCCCCTAGGCTATCTGTCTCTTGTCACTTAGTCATACTTTGCCCTGGGATCTCCTTGTGCATGTAGGACATATGTTAGAAACCCACTAGGGTAATTATCTTTCTTTTGGAAATTGGAGTGATGAGAACACAGCACAGACTGAATGAAGGGAAGGAGGAATATTTTTCATAAATGAAATTGTCATTTTGAACATTTTCATTTCCTATAGAGATACTTCTAAAAATATTTTTAATTAAATATTTTATTTTATTAGGATCAAGACTTCCCTATCTGTGAGGGGTCTCTGAGGTAGGTGATACTCACTTTGCTCCTCTTCATGACGCCTTATAGAATCATTCTTTTAAATTTCTTTTATTTTCTTTTAGTTTTTGAGATTCTAACATAATTACTTCATTTCCCTCTTCCCTTTCCTTCCTCCAAGCCTTCCCCTGGATGCTCCCTTGCTCTCTCATTGCCTCCTTTTTCATCCATTGTTCTTACACACACACACACACACACACACACGCACACGCACACGCACACGCACACGCACACGCACACGCACACGCACACGCACATGCACACGCACACATGCACACACAACCATTCAAACCTGTTTAGTCTTTATGTTACTTAAATGTATGTTTGCAAGGCTAGCCATTTGGTACTGAGTAACTGATAGAGTTATTTTTCCCTAGGAAAAACAAATATAGTAACATGGATTGGGGAAATTCAAGGACACCTCAGCCCAACACACAGAACTATAGGAAGCTAAAAAATGCCAAAAGCATAACCATTGTTTTATTTTTAATGAATATTTTCACTTGAGACTCTAATACAATGTATTTTGATTATATCCACCTCCCATTTTCCCTGTCTCTGCCCTGATCCAACCACATCTCTCTAGTCCCATTCTATTTCCATGCCCCTTTTTGTTTAAATAATTGCCAAGTCTAATTTGTGCTGTCCATATACTCCTGGGTATGTGGGCTAATCCATTGAAGACTTAGTCAACCTACCAGGTGTCACACCCCTGAAAAAATCTGACTCTCTTTTCCTCTATAGCCATCCATCAACTCTAAATACCTATTCCAATAGTGGTAGGGATGTGTGAACCCTTTCATCCTCAATAGTACAGGTTTTACTGGCTATAGCATGTGTAGGTCTTGTGCAGGCAACAATATATAATGAGGCTCCATGAGCACAGTGGTCATGTGAAATGGAAACTTCTAGTTTCTTTGGACAGTTAGTTATGCCAAATGATGTTTAGCTGGGGCACACAGGTGAAAGGATGTCTTGCTAAAGCAGACACATGAAAGAATGTTTTCCTGAAGCAGACACAGGTGAAAGGATGTATTGCTGGAGCAGACATGTGAAGGAATGTTTTGCTGAAGGAGACACAGGTGAATGAATGTTTTGCTATAGCAGGTACATGAAAGGACCCAGAATGAGGGAGTATACATGTGCCTCCACAGACAGTGGGAGCTGGAGCATTGGTTTGGTTTGCTCTGCCTAGCTATTCTTCCCTAAGGACACTCATGTATTGGTTTGCCTGACATTGAATTGTTGACCTCAAACTGTGGTAATGCTGCCATTGAGAGAAACTTGCCGAAGAACTGCTCATGGGGTACGTGCAGCTTCTTGCTGCTTCAGCAGCGTCAGGCTGGTTGGTGAACTTTGCAGTTTCTTCAGGATTGAACTACAGATGCTGGTTTGTGCATGGCCTCTGCCTGCCAAGAGGACTGGACTTCACTTACTGGTTCATATTAGGTGTTTGCTAGAGGATTGAGCTGTTAACAAAGAAGATTGAGCTAGCCCCCAAAGAACTATTGCTAAACAGGCCCATTTTCCTTATAATAACTTTTCTCTTCCACTACCTCTGGTGGGTGGTGGGCAAAAGGAGAGGTTGAACATTTATTAAAATACTCTGCAAAAATGTATATCTATAATAAAATTATGGTATGTCTAGAAGACACTGTTTCTTCCCTGACTTCTGGTTCTTACACCCTGTCTTCCACAATGGATCCTGAACCTTGCAAGGGAAGGATGATATAAATGTCAGATTTATGGCTAAATATCCCACAGACACTCTGTATTTTAGCTATTTGTGAGTTTCTGTGTTAATTATCACACTCTGTACACACACACACACACTCTCTCTCTCTCTCTCTGAACAAAATTGTTCTTCTGGGGCTTGGTATGCCTCCTGTTTACTACTAAATATTGGGGTTTTATACCCAATTTTTGCTCATATAGCTCCCAAAAATATGACATAGAGGTAATACAATTTATTAATAAGCTGTAGGCATTATGCTGCACAGGTTCTGAGTTATGCTTATCACTTCACCTCTTAAAACCTATGTAAATGTCCATCACTTGCCAATCTGATGTCTTCCAGAAGTTTTTGTTCCACCACTGGGTCCTCAGGGTAAATCTCTCCTGGTCCATCCTATCTAGTGGCAACCTTTTCCTCTCTCTCTGTTTTCTCTCTTCTTACCTCTTGTTGTCTTTCATGAGACTCCTCTTTCGATTCTAAGTCTTTCCTTCCCATCCTCCCTGCCCAGTCATAAGCTTTAGCCATTTACTGACCAATCAAGAATTAATTAATAGGAAGCATTCTTTACTGCAGATTAGTTACACAACAAACAAAATGAACCCTACCCCCCACACATATACACACACTTTTCTTTGATGTCTGAGAGCTGCACTAATCTATCCCTATGGAAGCTTAAAGGAATCTGCTCAAATTGCTTATCCTATTGGGTACCAATTATCTGAGTCTGCAGTGCTGCATGATTCTTTTGCAACTTCTAGTTTCCTCTAAGACTAGATCTGGTTCTGATTTCTTATTCAATGTAAAGGGTAGAGATGTAAGGACATCTATGAGTTTAATCCAAGGAACTAAGAAAAAATGAAGGCAGACTTCTTTGTGGCTCTCATCTTGTATGTTTTCTGTGTGGCCTAAGCTCAGCGTTTATGTCTTTTTATGAGACAATTGATTATGATAAAAAACCTACTTCTATCTCATGAAAGATAAATGAGATAGTAAACTTATATGCATTTATTTATTTATTTATTTATTTATTTATTTATTTATTTATTATTTGGGTTTCTCTATGTGTAAGCTTGTGTAGAACCATACAAGTGCATAGCTGATGTATGAAGACTACTTGTGGGAGTATATTTGACCATCATCCTTTTGAGAACTCATAATGTGCCAGGAAGAATGTTCGATCTGTATAGCAACCTATAGGGAAAAGAATTCCCCTTTTTGTGGTAAGGAAACTTAGGTCCTAGGAGTCAATGTCATTTTTTAAAGGTTATGCATCTCCAGAACACACAGGATTAAAGTCTAACTGTCCTGACTCCCAAGCTCACTACTTTCTCTACTAAATTCAGTGTGTCTTATGCACAGAAACCACCCAAGGTATTTGCTGTACAAGTGTAATGTCGGAGAGTGTAATGTTGTCTGCATATATTCTCTCACTGGGGAAAAAAGTATAAAATAAAAAGTTGCCCTTGAGACTTCTTAGAGATTCCCCTCACTCCCACCCCAACACCACCCCTCCCACCCACACTCCCACCCCCAGAAGCTGCATATTTCTACTCATTCTCCTGGCCCTCTGGGCCTCTCTCCTGTCTCGATCCATACCTGATATTCATCCCTATTCCCACCTCCCTTCTCCCACCCAGATTCCTCCCTCCTTCTGCCTCTCATGACTATTTTGTTTTTACTTCTGAGTGGGATTCAAACATCCTGACTTGGGCCTTCCTTCTTGTTTATCTTCTTTAGGTCTGGGGGTATATCATATGTATTATTAACTTTTGGTTAATATCCACTTATCTGTGAGTACATACCATGCATATCCTTTTGGGTCTGAGTACCTACTCAGGATATTTTCTAGTTCCATTCATTTGCCTGCAAAAGTCATGAGTCCTTGTTTATAAGAGTTGAATCGTATTTCATTGTGTAAATAAACCACCTTTTTAAATAAATTCTTTGATTGAGGTACATCTGAGTTCCTTCTAGTTTTTGGCTATTAGGAATAAAGCTGCCATGAACATAGTGGAGAGTGTTGTGGGATGGTGGAACATCCTTTGGATATTTGTGCAGGAGTACTATAACTGGGTCTTCAGATAGAACTATTTATAGTTTTCTGAGAAACTGCCAGATTGATTTCCAGCGTGTTTGTACAAGATTGCAATCCCACAAGAAATGGAAGAATATTTCCCTTTCTTCACATCCTCAACAGCATGTGAGCTTTTTATATTTGCCATTCTGATTAGTGTAACAGAAATCTGGGATAGGGGAAGGCTCCCAGGAGTCAATGGAGGTGACCTTAGCTGAAATGCCCAACACTGGAACTATGGAACCTGAAGAGATCACATCTAGTAGCCAGACGGGAACCCCAGTAGAGGGATGGGAACATCAACCCATCTAAAATTTTAAAGCTAAAATTGTTCCTGTCTAAAAGAAACACAGGGACAAAAATGGAGCAGAGACTGAAGAAATGGGTGAGCAGTAACAGACCTAACAAGAGACCCATCCCATCGGCAGGCACCAAACCCCGACACTATTATTAATGCAATGTTATGCTTACAGAAAGGAGCACATCATAGCTGTTCTCTGAGAGGTTCTACCAGCAGCTGCCTGATATAGATGCAGATACCCACAGCCAAACATTGGACAGAGGTTGAGGACCCCTATGGCAGAGTTTAGGAGAAGGACTGAAAGAGCTGAAGGGGATGGCAACTCTATAGGAAGACCAACAGTTTCATCTAACCTGAACTACTGGAAGCTCCCAGAGACTGAGCTAACAACCAAAGAGCATACATGGGTTGGTCTGAGATCCCCTGCACACATGTAATAGAGGGTTGCATTGTCTGGACTCAGTGGGAGAGGATGCAGCTGGTCCTGCAGACACTTGATGCCCCAGGGTGGGGGAATTCTTGGGAGAGGGCTCTGTCTCAGAGGCTAAGTGGGGAAGGGGGAGGAACTCTGTGATGGAGGACTGGGAGAGGAACCAGCATTTGGGATATAAATACATAAATAAATTTAAAAAGAAAATAACAGTTGCCCTGTTGGAACAGGACTTCATATTTTGAGTTAACTTTAAAAATGAGCCTGTAAAGGGCATAAGGAAGAATCTATCCTGTCAGGTGGGTCGTTGAAAATGAACAAGCCCTGTTGCCCTTGGTTTAGAAATAAACACATTTCTATGTCTTCTATGTTTCTACCATCAACCAGTCTAGATCTTTATTCCATGTATATTTTTATGTCAACTTGCTGAAAGGTTGTTTTTAAATACAATATGACATAGATGTAACTTGGGCAATAGAAAACAGCTTTGTAATGCAATCTGACATTTCTAATAAACACCCAGTGGTGTGGAGTTTATTACTTGGCCTTTGTGTATGAAACTATGACCTCTAACAATTTCTAAAACAAACTCCATGGTTTAATGCCAATCCAGAGATTCTTTATGCACTAGGAACTAAAGACACATATATATATATACACACACACGTACACACACACACACACACACACACACACATTCATTCATTCATTCATTCATTCCTGGGCCACCTACTTTGTTCTCTGTGTGTGTGTGTGTGTGTGTCTGTTGGTCTCTGTTTCTGCCTCTTTTTCTCTTTCTTCACTCTTTCTTTCTCTCCCCTTTCTTTCTTCCTGTGCTTATCTGTATGTATTGCTGTGTGTCATTTTTACATCTGTGCATGTGTGGTGACCATACATGAATGGAAAGAATGGACTGCAGCCCTTGCCATCACAGAACTTAGCTAACATCAAAAGAGAAGGAAATTGTTTTAATCTACAGGACACAAGTTGTCTTCAAAAACTTAAATAATAAAATCACTTTTACAGATCCTTAGCGCTTTTAAAGCACACACATACTGTTTTAAACAGCTGTGATGCTCTTCTGATTGAACATGTGTGCTTGCTCTTTTAAAAAACTTATCAGAATTAGGGAAACACAATATAGGCTATGGCTGTTCCTCATTACCACTGTACCCCATGCTTTTGGAAGCAGCTATCTCTCTCTGTCAGTCGTTTAGTGCTTGTTTCCTGTAGTCCTCTTTCTCATATACACACATGTATAGTCTGTTTATATCTATACAGAGAACTTTGCACTGGCTTTTTTCACTTCTTTTTTCTTGAATGGCTTTTCATCTTTATACAAGAGTCTTTCTGTTTAGTGGGTGTTTATACAATTCCATTGAATATACATTCTTTAATCCTCATAATGGATTAGTAATCTAGGGCCCACCAGACAAATCCAGCCAACCTTCTACCAATGTAAATAAAATTTTATTGGAACACAAGTATGACTATTTGTTTACATATTATTTGTGAACACAAAAACCATGTAACCTGTGAAACTGAACATGCTTACTATTCATATCTTCACAAAGTTGGCTGAACATTGCTTAAATTCAGCTAGGGCTGTCTGTTTCAATGTATTATTTATGTGTGGGTATATGTACATAGATATTTCTGCATGCTCATATATGGCTGGGTTCTATGGATCATATGGTATGTTAGTCTCATGACACAGCATGAGTCAGTCATATTTTGCATAGCCTCAATTAGCTAATTTAATTAAGAAAGAATGATTATAGAAGTGTTTTGCAAAAATGCAGAACATTTCTGTAATGTGAGTTGCCACTATCTAATTCATTTGCTTTGTAGAGAATTTACACTTGCTGTCATGTCATTTAACACCCACACACTCAGACATGTGCTCATTTGTACAAGCACACACTCATGGACTAGATGAAATGAATTCATGAATATCATGAATTCATGCTCCTAGTACTGGAAGGTTTATATCATTGGGACCCCTCAATTATATTCATGCCAGTATATCTACATTTCCATGGAAAGAAAATGGGAGAGAGTAAAATTTGATGGATTCATGAGCTTAAGGTAGAGAAAAAAAAGTAAGATAGGAAGCCATTTCCCAGAGCCATATCCCCAATATACTGAGTCCCAGCTATGGTCACCTCCATTCATTCTTGGGTGTCTTCCCTACCCCAGGTCTCTGTCACTCCTGATTTTGAGACTTTCCCCACCTCCCTGCCCCTGTGTATGAGGATCAACAGGCAAGATGATCTTCAGAGAATGCCACCCTAGTATCCAGGAAGTTCCTTATATGTTACATAGGAGACAAGTAAGTGTAGTCAAAGGGACAGGAATGTCTTTAAGTAAAGAACACATATCCCCAATATACTGAGTCCCAGCTATGGTCACCTCCATTCATTCTTAGGAGCCTTCCCTACCCCAGGTCTCTGTCACTCCTGATTCTGAGACTTTCCCCACCTCCCTGCTCCTGTCAGTTGCAGATTTCCATTTATTCTTATGGCCCTCTGGCCCTCTCTCCTGTCTATCTTCACACATGATCCATTCCCCTCCCTGCTCCCTGCCCCATCCAGTTCCTTCCTTCCCTCTGTTTCCTATGACTATTTTATTCCCTGTTTTAAGTGAGATTCAAGCATCCTTGCCTTCCCTTTTGTTTAGCTCCTTTGGGTCTGTGGAGTATGGCATATGTATTATCCAAGAGAATCATGAAATATATTTTCTAGGTCATGTTTATAATTTTCTTTTCAATAAAATCAAAAGTAAGTTTAAGATATCAAGGCAATTTAAGGTGGTAAGGATAAATAATATTTTGTGAAATTTTGCCTGTGTTTTTTCATTTCAAAATTTTTGAAAGCCACTTTCTAGCAGGAACTTTATCCTAGCTCATAATATTTGAATTTGAACTCCATGTACCATTAGCTGGGTAGTGGTGGCACATGTCTTTAATCTGAGCACTCAGAAAGCAGAGGCAGGTGGATCTCTGAGATCCTAGACCAGCCTGGTCTACAAAGTCAGTTCCAGAACAGTCAGAGCTCTACAAAAACACCCTGTCTCAAAAAACCCAAAAAAGCAACCATTCCATAAACTGACCTATTCATTACAGCTAAAATGCATTTGAAAGACTTTATTTTACAAGTGAAAATAGTGTAGATCAGCAGAAAATGTCTTCCTTTTGTAGCCAGGCCTGGCGCCACACACTTCTAATCACAAGAGCTTGGAAGGTAAGGCAGACCTCTGAGTTCAAGGGTAGACTGATCTACACAGTAAATTCCAGGCCATCTAGAGCTACCTAGTCCAACACTATCAAATAACAACAACAATCAAACTATAAAAAGAAAATATCTTACTTGTGTTCACTCTTTCTACAACCCACTAAGATACAAATTTCCTTGAACTCTTCATTTTTTAAAACCAATTTAAATAGCTTACATTCTAAATTTTCATGGCATTACTTTCCAATTTTCAGTTATATTATATGAACATTTCTTTAATATAGTACATTTCACCAATTTCTTACTCAAATGAATATTATACTGTGTGCAAATTAAGCAACGATAAATTTTAAAACTTCTGATCATAAAAGCAAAAGCAAAACAAACAAACAAATAACAACAACAGCAAAAAACAAGTAAAGGGCACAGTTTTCTTCAAGGTGGCAATTGAAGGCCACATACATCATAAACTTTTAAAAAACATATCCTTTAGAGAAGTAGGAAAATGCCCCCAATATGTGCACATTTGATTGTTCTGAGCTGAAGGGCCAGCAAGTGCAAAAGGTCTAATTATGGGATTCTGCCTATCCAGTATCAGCCAGGAAAAGACTGGAGAGGGGGTGAGAAAAGTGCAGCTGAAGTTGACCAGTCAGACATGATGGGCTGTGCATAGCTTTAGAAGGCTCAGGAAAAAGGGGCCTTTACTCTTCTGGCATGGGAACTGGAACAGAATTTGATAGAAGTTTTGTTGCAACAAGCAGTTGGAACAGGGTAGGAATAGGACATAAACACCAATTATTAGGCTGTAAAAGACTGATAATATTTAATGACATTAGTAGACTTTACTCATTCGCAGGGTTACTAGGTATGCAAATCAGCAATATGAATTAATAACAGATGTCACTGACTGAGGCACTAGTGCGTTCAACACACATAATGGCTTAAAACTCCTATGATCTCATCAGATACTCACCACAGTCTTGTCAAGAACAATGATATTTTCAGAGAAGTTTAATCATGGTAGTTACATGCCAAATCAAATGGATGAACTGACTCATATAAGAATGGGAGAGACACACCAGTTAGAAGGCTGGAAGTTTTTTTCTTACAGAATTTTATGGCATAAATAGAACAGAATTAGCTTTCATTGCACAATGCAAATCTTCTTTCAATAATCACAAGTATAATCAAAGAAATATTAAACTCACTATCAGCTGTGTGAATTATTTTTGTTCTATTTTTCTTATTTGAGAAACTGATGTAAGATGACTGCTTGAGACCAAAAGTTCAAGGCCAGCCTGGGCAACATAGTGAAGCCTAGCTCAAAGGAAGTGAGAGGATGTATAGCTCAATGGTACAGCACTTGGCTTGCATGCATAAGGCCTTGGGTAACGTCCCTAGCAAAACATACACTACATACACATACATATTCACGCACACATGGTTGCACACATACACCCACATACATGACCATACACATTCTAGGGGCATTATTAGGATAGTTTAACTTGTGGTACTAGGTCTTGGCCAGGAAATTTTGTTCCTGTTTTATTAAAAAAAAAAAAAAAAAAAAAAAAAAAAAGCCTTGTGCTCATCTGATCAGTTTTTCCAAGTTTTTGAGACAAACTCATCTTTGTATCTTTTTCTCTCACTCAATTTTATTATCTACTAAGGTGAAGAAGACTCTAGGGTCAGCCTCCCTATAAACACTACTGGGTCCTTTATGCTGAATGTATTCACAAGAACTTGGCTGTTTAGGATGCTTCACTGAAATGGTATTAGGGACCAGTGACAGACTGTTGCTTATAATGGGTCATCTGCTTTCAGAGCTTGATGTGAATTTACAAGGACCTTACCATGTGCCCAGTTTTTCTTGGTGAAAATCAGCTCTCACATGCACTGCTATGTATTTACTCCTATATATTGCTCTTTTCTGACATCACTGCTCTTATTTCCTCTCCTTTAGTCTTACCATAGAGATCCTGATAAAATGTGTGTCAGTTTTGTGGTTTGGATGACAATAGCCCCCACAGGCTCATAGTGGATGGCAGTATTAGAAAGTAACTCAGGGTTTATTGAATAATTCTCACTGCTCATGAAGTTACATGTTGCATATATTCAAATGAGTAGTCAAAAATGGACAGTTTTGCTGTATTTAAAGAGTGTGCAAGATCCTTGCTTGGTCATTTTGGCTGGGGCAGACACCTAGCTAGTCTGCTCCCATGAAGGCACCATATCCTGAACCATCCTAGAGGAACCACTGCACTCAAAGTAGCAGTAAGAACCCTCCCCCACAACCCTACACCCCAGAGCTGCAACTCGGAGCCTGAGGCACTCAGGACTCATCACCCACCTAAACCCTGCCCTTCTGGAATTCTACTCCCTTTCTGCCCCTCTCTTGGTCTTATTGGATGGGGCAGACACCTAGCTGGTCTGCTCCCATGAAGACACCATATCCTGAGCCATCCTATAGAAACCACTGCACTCAGGGCAGTTGAGGAACCAATGCACTCTGAACAGCAGAATTTCAGGATCCCAGAGGCAGCCTGAGTCCTGGGAGCTCTTCCACCTAGGAGCTCAGGATCACAGGGTCACAGAGACAGCTGGACCCTGAGGAGTTCTGAAACAAGCAAGATAACTGGAAAGACAGGCTTCAGTCAGAGACAATGAGTGCAGGTTACACTAGAGATAACCAGATAGTAAAAGACAAGTACAAGAGCATAAGCAACAGAAACCAAGCAAAACAAACCAAACTGGTTTCATCAGACCTCAGTTTTTCCACCATAGCAAGTCCTGGACACTCCATCACACCAGAAAAGCAGGGTTCAGATTTAAAATCTCTTCTCATGATGATGATAGAGGACTTTAAGAAGGACATAAATAACCCCTTTAAAGAAATACAGGAGAACAGAGATAAACAGGTTGAAGCCCTTAAAGAGGAAACACAAAAAGCCCTTAAAGAACTGCAAGAAAACACAACCAAATAGGTGAAGGAATTAAACAAAACCATCCAGAATCTAAAAATAGAAGTAGAAACAATAAAGAAATCTCAAAGGGAGACTACCCTGGAGACAGAAAACCAAGGAAAGAGATCAGGAGTCATAGACGCAAGCATCACCAACAGAATGCAAGAGATAGAAGAGAGAATCTCGTGCAGAAGATACCATGGAAAACATTGACACAACTGTCAAAGAAAATGCAAAATGCAAACACTTCTTAACACAAAACATTCAGGAAATCCAGGACACAATGAGAAGACCAAACCTAAGGATAATAATAAGTAGAGATGATAGTGAAGACTCCCAACTTAAAGGGCCAGTAAACATCTTCAACAAAATTATAGAAGAAAACTTCCCTAACCTAAAGAAAGAGATGCCCATAAACATACAAGAAGCCTACAGAACTCTAAATAGACTAGACCAGAAAAGAAATTCCTCCTGTCAAATAATAATCAAAACATAAAATGCACAAAACAAAGAAAAAATACTAAAAGCAGTAAAGGAAAAAGGTCAAGTAACATATAAAGAAAGATCTATCATAATTACATCAGACTTCTCACTAGGGACTATAAAAGCCAGAAGATCCTGGGCTGATATCATACAGACCCTAAGAGAACACAAATGCCAGCCCAGACTACAATACCTAGCAAAATTCTCAATCACTATAGATGGAGAAACCAAGATATTCAATGACAAAAACAAATTTATACAATATTTTCCAGGAATCCAGCCCTACAAAGGATAATAGATGGAAATTCCAACACAAGGAGGGAAATGACACCCTAGAAAAACTAAGAAAGTAATCTCCTAAGAAACCCACAAGAAAATAGCTACACAAACATAATTCTACCTCTAATAACAAAAATAACAAGAAGCAAAAATCATTTTTCCTTAATATCTCTTAACATCAATAGACTCAGTTCCCCAATAAAAAGACATAGACTAACAAACTGGATATGAAAACAGGACCCAGAATTTTGCTGCATACAGGAAACACACCTCAGTAACAAAAATAGATACTACCACAGAGTAAAATGATGGAAAACAAATTTCTTCCAAGCAGATGGTCCAAAGAAACAAGCTGGAGTAGCCATTCTAACATCAAATTCCCAGTGTGGGGGAATTTTAGGGTGGGGTTGTGGGAGTGGGTAAGTGGGGGCATATCTTCATAGAAGCAGGAGGAGAGTGAATGGGATAGGATGGGATGGGGGTTTTGGGGGTGTTGGGGGGTAACATCTGAAATGAAAATAAAATGTGCAATAAAAAGAGTGTGCATGAAGTTAGAAAATCTGAGATCACAGTAGGGAAAACATAGTTTAGGTAAAACAATCTAATAAATCAATTTCACTCCATGATAACTTCCATCCACCCCTTTTTGCTCTTTTAAGCATGTGTGCACACTGTTGTATACACATATACACATCCTTATACACAGGAAAGGCTGCTAGCTGTTTTCATGAGTTTCTATTGCTTCAGATGCCACTTCCTGACCTGTGGTTTCATCTGAAATCTCACTATGACATCTTAGACCTAAATGCAGTTATTTCTGTTGGTCTCTGGCTGAGTGATAGGGAACCGGTCCATCTGTGAGTTTCATTCTGTAGGTCAGGTAGTCATGCCGGCCCCTGCCTCCCCAGTCTGATACTCATTCGATATCCCAAAGAAAAGGATGAAACACTAATGTGTATTCTTAATACTTTTTCTAATACTGAAAATCCTTTCTATTTATTGCCTGGAAGTAAGCATCCTGCAGGTTCACACATATTTTCTGGAAAATGCTCAGATACACACAACCAGCTGTTGTCATGAATAAAGGTCATAAGTTATCCCTGAAAGAAAAAAAATGCAAAGACTTTATAAAATAGTGAACAAACATTTAGGCTCTGCCACTTGTGACCACAAGTAAGTCATCTCAGCTCTCTGAGCCACAGAATGTACATTTTTAAGGGAAAAAATAGCACTTCCTTTATCTACTTTGAGCAGATCTTCAGGTTTGTTATTGAGTGTGGTTTCTACCCTGTGTTATTTAGATACTGTCTATAGATGACAGATAGGTAAGGGCAGGACACTGATAAGCTTCTTCCTTTCTAATTAAACCTCCGGCATCCTTGAGAATACTATGCATCCTTTAGTTAAAACACAGGTCTAAGTTTGCAGAAATCTGAGGGATCAGCCTTTGGGGACAGGATTCTACCTTAAGTAGCATAAAGACAGCATCCCATTAATATTTGCTCTGTAACTTGCACATCTTGTTAGCATAATATTTTGTGTTTCTATGCAAAGATTATAAGACTTTTTCTCATGTACAGGCTTATATTCATGTAAGGGAAGGTGCCAGGGTTTTCTATGCCCATTCTTAATGGATAAAGAAAATGAGACTCAGATTTGAAAGGACTTACTCTTTGTCACAAAAGCTACGTCCAGTGTATTTTCTCATTGTACCTGCACCTCATTGCTAAATTCACAGATTGGCGCTAGGGGCAGGGCTTCATTCAGTCATGATACCTGCAGGAAAACAATGCAACCTGAAAGTCATCATCTGTCTCACTCAGTACCTGGTACCTTTGATGGGATAGATAAAATTCATTTCTTGTGCGGTGGATTACAAAATGAAAACTTGATCTTACCTACTCAAGGCTTATTGGATAATTCTCATTGCTCATGAAGTTACATACTTCATATCTTCACTCATACCTCATATCCACTCTGGTTACCCTGAGGTCATCTCTGACTTCTCTCCTCTTACACCACATAGAGATGATTTGCAAGACCTGTTTGATTGTTTGTTCAAAATATGCTTCCTGCTCCATCAATCAACCCATATTGTGCTTCTAGCAGCCTGGTCCTTTCTGTCACCATTAGCTCTTATGTACATTGCTATGTATTTGCTCTTATACATTGTTCTTTTTTGACCTTGGTGCTCCTATTTCTTCTCCTTTAGTCTTATCATAGAGATCCTGATAAAATATGTTATAGTGTTATGGTTTGGAAGACAATAGCCCCCACAGGCCCATAGGGAGTGGCACTATTAGGAGGTGTGGCCTTGTTGGAGTAGGTATGGCCTCTTTGGTGGAAGTGCGTCACTGGTGGATGAGTGGGCTTTATGTTCTCAAAAGCTCAAGCCAGACCTAGTGGCTCACTTTTTCTTCCTGCTGCCTGTGAAGCCAGATATCAAACTCTCAGCTCCTCCAGCACCATCTCTGCCTATATGCCACCATGCTATCTATGAAGATACTAAACCTCTGAACTGAGCCAGCACCAATGAAATTTTTTTTATAAGAATTTCCATAGTCATCGCATCTATTCACAGCAAGTAAACCCAAAGTAAGACAATCAATAATTAGAAGAGAGACTAGTAGGAAAGGGAAAAGGGACCCAAACGACCAAGTTAACAGGAAGATACAAGAGGGGATGGAGAAGGTCAAAATCCAACAAAGCAGTTGTATGCATTCCTGAAAAATGACATAAAAAAACACAATTCTACACAACCACTATTTTTCCCAATGTGGAAATAGAGGTAATTGTAAAGTAGAACAAATGTGAACCCAGACAGACAGCTCCAAAACCCTGCTTCTTAATTCCCACATTGTACCAAATATAGAGTTTAAAATTAATATAGAAAGAATTAAAACTATTTTTGTATTCTTTGAGAATTTTTCAGAGAAGATTAAGGGAAGGCTAATAGTATTAGTATTCAGTATTTTCCACTCTTTTGAACCTGTATTAAGACCAAAGATTTATATTACCATTTGAGGAATATTTTAATTACTTATTCGGCTTCCTGTTTTTTTTAAAGCTTAATGTCACCTCTGGGTTTGCATACCTAAGAGAGTCAAAGGTTAGGGTGCTGATTGGAAAGGAGGCTGAGGGGTCACCCCTCTAAAGTAGGGACTTCAAGTTTCATCTATGGAAGAATAAAAAACAAAAAGTTTTGTGTATTGTTCTACTAAAAATAGCAGTCTTTGGGAATGGATAGGAATGACTTTGACCATAAGCTAAAATGCCATCAAAGGTCAGGAATAGAAGTTATCTTTGTAATTGATTTTCACCAAAGAACAGATTGTTAACAAATTGCTCTAAAGGACAGAATCCCACTAAACAGGATGTACATATTTATTCCAAACAAGATTTTTGATATTATAATTACAGTTTTCCTCCCTATCCATTCCTCACTCCAAATGTTCCCTATACCCCTTAACAGTCTCCTTCAAGTTCATGGGCTCTTTTGTTATTAATGATTATTGTATGCTTATTTGTATGTCTGCAAATTTATATTTCTAAATACACAGAGAATGGTGTCACAAAATTTAGGTATACCTTTCCAAAGCTTTAAATATAAACATAGAGTTCTTATTAGAATGACAAGGAGATACAATTATTTAATGTTGTACTCTTTAGATTCTGTGGCATAAGGTTGGAACTTAAAACTATATCCCTATAAACCTACCCATTTGAGCTAAAGTATTTTGGGCACCAAGACCCAAAGAGGCAGACCAGGAGAACTGGATAAATGGCAGGGAACTGAGGCAGAGATAGCCCCTTCTCCAATTGTTAGGGGACCCACGTCAAGACCAAGCTGTACATCTGCTACAAATATGTAGGGGACCAAGGTTCAGCCCGAATATACTCTTTGGTAGGTAGTTCAGTCTTTATGAGCCCCATGAGCCCAAGAGGGTTGAATCTGTAGGTCTTCTTGTGGTTTCTTTGACCCCTCCAGCTCACTTAATTCTATCCCCACTCTACTACAAGACTTCTTCAGTTCTACCTCATGTTTGGCTGTGGACCTCCACGTCTGTTTCCATCTACTGCAGGATGAAGCCTCTCAGGATACAGGCAAGCTAGGTTACTGTCTACAAGGATAACAAGGTATTGTTAATAGTGACAGGTGTTGGATTTCTCACATAGAATGGGTCTCAAGTTGGGCCAGACATTTGTTGGCCATTTTCTCAAACTGTTGTCCTTCTTTATGGCTGCACATCTTATAGGCAGGACATATTTTGTGTTGAAGGTTTTGTGGGTGGGTTGATGTTCACATCCCTCCACTGGAAGTCCCACATCATTACAAATTGTGGCTCCTTCAGTCTCCATATACTCATTGGTAGGGTTACCCCCAAGAACCTCCCTGAAGCCTCCCCTATACCAGGTCTCTAGCTACTCCCAGAGATTCCCCCAACTGATTTTCATTCTCATTCCTAGCATTCTCCTTAGCATTCTATCTCCACACCTTATCCCCATCCTCGATCCCTTCATTACCCCTTGTCCCATTCAGAATTGTTTTAGCTTTCCTGAGTTTTTTTTTTTATATGAATTGCTTTACATATGGAATTAATTTTCTTTCCACTTAATTTGATGTTGGCTATTGGCTTGCTGTATTTTGCTTTCATCATGTTTAGGTATGCACCTTGTATTCCTGATCTTGTCAACACTGTTAAGATGAAGGGATGTTGGATTTTGTCAAAGGCTTTTTCAGCATCTAATGAGGTAGTCATGTGATTTTTTTCTTTCATTTTCTTTACATGATGCTTTACACTGAACCACCCCTACATCCCTATGATGAAGCCTACTTGATCATGGTGGGTGATATTTTTGATGTATTCTTAGATTCTGTTTGTATTTTATTGAATATTTTTGTATTAATGTTCATAACAGAAATTAGTTGCAAGTTCTCTTACTCTGTTGAGCCTCTGTGTAGTTTAGGTATCAGGATTACTGTAGCCTCATAGAATGAGTTTTGCATTTGAGGCACAGATGTTAAGAACTGAGACATTATCTTAGTGGAATTTTCCTTTGGTGACTATGAAGTGTCTTTCCTGGACATCTCTTTAGATTGGTTTTAGTTTTTTTGTTTTGTTTTGTTTTTGTTTTGTTTTGTTTTGTTTTTGTTTGTTTTTCTGTGTAGTCCAGGCTGTCCTGGAACTCACTCTGTAGACCAGGCTGGCCTTGAACTCAGAAAGCTGCCTGCCTCTGCCTCCCAAGTACTGGGATTAAAGGCGTGTGCCACCACCGCCTGTCGATTAGTTTTAGTTTATAGTCTATTTTATAGATAATAGAATGGCCAATCCAGCTTGCTTCTTGGTCTGTTTGCTTGGACAACTGTTTCCTAGCCTTTTTACAGGGAGGTAATGTCTATCTTGTTGCTGAGGTATGTTTTTGTATGCAGCAGAATGATGGATCCTGTTTTTGCATTTATTCTGTTAGCCTGTGTCTTTTTACTGGGGAATTGATTCCACAGAAATGAAGAGATATTAATAACCAATGATTGCTAATTCCTGTTATTTTGATGTTGCTTGTGTTAGTGTGTGTGTGTATGTCCCTTATTTTGTTTTTGATGGCATAGATTTATGTATTTCCTGGTGTGGAATTACGTATTTCCTGTGTTTTCTTTGCTGTAATTAACCTCCTTTTGTTGGAGTTTTCCTCCTACTATCCTCTGTTGTAGGTAATTGTTGGAGAAGCAGGGTTTCTCTAGCTGGAAGTTAGGCACGGCTGCTGTGGCTCCATAGTTTCTCACTGCGCAGCCCCAATGACCTGAGAAAGTCCATGGGTTTTTACAGGCTTTAATGTCATGCTGGATGGTGGATGGTTCTGGTTGCACCCCCATAAAACCCAGGGCACCCAGGGCAGACCTGAGTTAAATAGGGAGGGAGAGAGGAAGGAGAGGCTGGGGAAAAATGCTTAATTGACTCCACCCTCTGGCCTTCAGGTATCTTATTAGTATATAAATCTCTCTAGGGCCTGAGGTCTGTTCCTCATGACTGTTGGCCACAGACCTCTCTTTGGGAGTGGTTGTTGGAGGGCTGAAGCTAAATGAAAAGAACCAGGGCCTAGGAGCAGAGCTAAACTCCTGCCATCCAGTAAGGTTCCAAGGTTCCAAGCTCATGCTCAACCAAGCACCCACCTGCTTCTCACAGCCTACCACCCCACACTCTGTAGAGCTGAATTTGTGGATAGATATTGTTTAAATTTGGTTATGTCTTGGACTATTTTGTTCTCCATCTATGGTGACTGAGAGTTTGGCTAGATATAGCAGTCTAGGACTGCATCTTCAGTTTCTTAGGCTGCAAGACATCTGTGCAGGTCCTTCTAGCTTTTAGAGTTCCTGTTGAGAAATTGGTTGTAATTTTGTTAACTCTGCCTTTGTGTTACTTGGCTTGTTTTCCCTTACAGTTGTTAATGTTTCTTTGTTTTGTAGATTTAATGTTTTGATTAATGATTGTCTGGATGATTTTCTTTTCTGTACCAATCTAATTGGTATTCTGTCAGCTTCTTGTATGTGTATAGGCATCTCCTTCTTTAGGTTGGGGAATTTTTCTTCTATGATTTTGTTGAAAATATTTTGTCTTCCTTGGAACTGAGACTCTTTACCTTTATCTCTTCCTATGATTCTTAGGTTAGGTCTTTTCATAGTATTCCAGATTTCCTTGATGTTTTATGTCAGGAATTTTTAAATTTAACATATTATTTGTCTGATCCATCATGTTTTTCCATTACATCTTCTATGCCTGAGATTCTCTCTTTTATCTCTTATATTCTCTTTGTGATGCTTGCATCTGTAGCTCCTGTTCTCTTCCCTAGGTTTTCCATCTCCAGGATTCCCTCAGTTTGAGTTTTCTCTATTGCTTCTATTTCCATTTTCTGGCCTTTAACAGTTTTATTCATTTCTTTCACCTGATTGATTATATTTTTCTCTTTTTCTTTAAGAGATTTATTCATTTCCTTTTAAAGGAATCTATCATCTTTACAAGACTGGATTTAAAGTTATTTTCTTGTGGTTTGGTTGTATTAGGATATCCAGAGCTTCCTGTAGTAGGATAGCTGTGATCTAAATGTGCCATATTGACCTGGCTTTTGTTTATTGTGTTCTTAAGCTTGCCTTTAGTCATGTGGTTGTCTCCTGAGAAGCCTGGTGTATGTAGCAGGCCTCTGGTAGGCAGCCTTCAGGTCATGTTCTTTACCTGACTGTTATAGTTGTTCTAATATACTTATGATTTACATTTAGAACAAATAAAAGAAGCTTCAATTCTTACTAAAAATGATAACAAGGAACTCCTCCTGTGAAAGCAGGATACCCCAATATGAGGGAATTAGAGGGTGGGGAGATGGGAGTGGGAGGGTGGGTGGGGGCACATCCTCATATAAGCAGGAGGAAGGGGGATGGGATAGGGGTTCCTGGGTGGGGGGAAATTGGGAAAGGGGATAGCATCTGAAATGTAAATAAAATATCCAATAAAACATTATTAAAGCAAAGCAAAAAAGAAAGAAACTGCTCAACATTGTGAATTTATTGTTACTTAATAAATTCTGACACTGAGGAAAGAAAATAAAGAAAAGATAGCGAAATAATTTTATTGATAGGTTATACAGTTGAGAAAATAATCACAAATTCATATTTAGCCTTATCCTTTTGAAAATATTTTAGCTAGTTTAGACAAAATGTTCCTTGTGATTTTCTCAAACTGTCTTTGAAGTAATTACAGAACAATTGGTGCCTTTATCAGAGGCTGATACTTCATCTCTAGTTCCCTTGCTTTGATCCAGTGCACAGTAAATGTTGGCTTCTTCTTTTCCTCCTTTCTTGTCCTATGAAATTCGATGCCCTATATTATCACCAAAAAGCACGGTTCTGTTGTGTCCTCTGGTTACTTGCTCACTAATCAATCATAATCTGTCTCTCCAAGTCTCTCCCTATCCCCCAACTCCCTCTCATTTGAAATACAGTTCCTTTCAGCATGACTCTCTCCTTCTAAAATAACCGTCTGAGGTAAAAAAAAAATGACATTAAATCAAAGCCAATTAAATAATCGTTATTACAAATACCAAGAACTAGGCCAACAAGAAATTACTATAAAAGGAATATGTGCATGGTAGTGTGGTAGAAAAATAGAAAACACAAACAATTTGTGGTACATGTAGTCTTTGAAATAATGGCCTGATGTCCAATACTTCAAGCCATGCGACATTTTATGTCATTGTTTTTTTTCTTTTCTTTTTTATTGGATATTTTATTTATTTACATTTCAGATGTTATTCCTTTTCCCCATTTCCCCTCACTAGAAACACCCTATCCCATCCCCCCTCCCTTTTGCTTGTATACCATTTTAATTACATGTAAGTATTAAGGTCAGTTTTAGGTTGAGGAATTAGCAATATATTTCTTGACCACACTAAGTACAAAGAACTCTGTGATGATTAGTTATTCATTTCCCTTTCCTTTGTAAGAGTTTAGCATTTTATCACATATGGAACATGGAGTCCTAATTCAAGCAGTCTGTGATATAAGCACCATTGACTCAAGGTAAATTACAGAGAAAGAAAAAAAGGTTGATGTTAATATAGCTCTACCTCCGAATCTGGATACCACTCTTCTTGTAATCAATAGTTTCAAATCATTACTGAGGAGTCTGTTCACTGTTTGAACTTTGAGGTAGGAACATACAGTCTTTCTCATCTTGAGTTCAGAGAAATAGAAACTCTCTATTATCACACTTAATTTTAACCATAAAAGGGTTTTTAATAAAATTTATTAATCTCATTAATGTATGTTTTTCTCATGCTAAAAAATTCCAGTGATGCCGAAGAAGTGTATAAGATCCTGGCAGAATTTCTAAAACTGGTGGAAGCTGGAGTTCATCTAATTGCTTATTGGTAAAGAATCAACAACTTATAGAAAGTTGATAAGAAAGGAAGAGAGAAAGAAAGAAAGAAAGAAAGAAAGAAAATAATAAGTTGTAATATTTAGTTATATAGCCTATTAATAACTGAAAATGAAAAATTCATTCATAGTTTCACATACCAAAGAGTTAGATTGTACATTAGTGGTACAAGTAGCCTATTAATGTCTTTGTCCTTTGAAGGATCTATGCTCTTATATCCTAGGGGAATACAAGTTTGCTCGTATACTAAACTGGTCATGGTCATTTAGGTTTAAAACAGGATATCATATACCTCATCTCTACTGTTCCTGACAGTGACACACTGAAAGAGAACACTGCCGTGGGTTCTGAAGCCAATGTTCTTTCTCCACATTATGCTGTTATTGTTGAACACAGTGTTTCAAAAAATTGTTTTCACTATTGTAAATAGCTGGTTAACAATTTTTTCTATACTTTGCATGTCCTGTCTACCTGATGAACTTGGATCAGTTTCTATACATGAAATCTATCGGAAGAAGTGGCTCTCTGGTCCCAGATATCTAAAGTGGCCTACTTTTCCCCCATCACCATTCTTTTCATCACTTAGTTGTCCCTTCACAGACTACTTAATGCCATTTGAAATGACCTTGCTTTGCCACTTACTTCTTTGTGATCTGATTGAGTCTCCTGTTAGACATTAAGGTCCAAAAGAACATAAAATTTCTTTATTCTGGTATTTAAACCATATATGAAGTTCTGAGCAACTCTGAATATAGGAAGTAGGCCTTGGATAAGGCTATATTAGGAATTTGTAAGAATTTAATTTTTGTTTCTTCAAGAATGCCATTTAAATAGATAAACTCATTAAATGGGGTAGGAAATGTTTATTGATTAATTATGATTGCATAATTATAAACTTATCAATATGGGTTGTGTATTAAGGCTAAATGTTTAGAGAGTACAAAATAGATGTGGCCCTGTCCTTCAAAGATCACATAGTCTAGTAAACAAAGAGACATACAAACTAAGATGAAGCATAGAACAAATACTATAACATTTAAAGTCTCTGTAAATCATACCTGTCAGCACTGGAATCATCTAGGAATATTTTTAAAATATATATGCCCGAGAGAAGCCAGAGACTAAGGCTACATATTATTTTAATCTACTTAGCTTAGATATTTAAATTTTGCAAATGTAGAGACAGGGGAAAATATCTCTTAAATATTGAGGGGGAGCATTAGAAAACAAGGAGAACAACTATTAATAGGTATGAGATGTAATAGGCTTGGTAACTGTTCTACAAATTAGTAATGGGGATTTTTGTATAGCTGTGTGGTGTGTGTGTGTGTATGACAGAAATTCAATGTTATACATTAAATGACTGTGCTTTATACTATCATGAATTTAATGTTAAAATCTGTCTTAAAATGTTGATGCTTTTGTTCCAGTCCCAATGATTTGAATTTAATTGGCCTGAAATGTAGAATACATATTGAGGTTTTAAGAGTCCTTCTAAGGACCTAGGTGACTAATACTGACCTAGGTCAGATGTAGTGTGGATCAACCCTGTTCTTGTGGATTAGAAAAGGTTTCCAGCTGGGCAGTGGTGGCCCACCTTTAATCCCAGCACCTGGGAGGCAAAGGCAGGCAGATTTCTGAGTTCGAGGTCAGCCTGGTCTACAGAGTGAGTTCCAGGACAGCCAGGACTAGAAACCCTGTCTCGAAAAAAACAAATTAAAAAAAAAAAGGTTTCCAATGGCTGGAGAAGGGCTTAAAGTATAAACACATTATTTGAACACTCATAAGTGACTCAGACTTAATTTGACATATAGTCTGTTGTTGCTAATTTGCCAATTTTAAAAATATCTAAGCATCACTGTCAATATGACTTTAATGTGGAAAAGCAGTTGAGATTTCTAATCTTCACATATAGCATATGGAATTACATCCCATATCATATATACAATCAATATGTATGCTGCTTAAATCTTTATTAAGACTCTAATGCCGCAATGTGTTTGGAGTTACCAAGGGAATATGTAGAGCCAATGTGCACATTATGTTTTGTCTACCTTTAGATCATCATTTGATTAGACTAATTACTAAATTTTGTCTAATTTTTCTTATCTCATAGCAGTGAAGAAAATATGGATATAGATGCACTATGATTTAGTAATGGCAAGGGCTTAAACCCTAGTTCTTGGCTTTTTGCTATTCTAAAAACTACTTTAAATTCTTAAAACAAAATGTGTCAAAGCTCTAGAATTGTGAATGTTTATTGGAATGAAAAATGCCAATTTGCTGAGAGAGAGAGAAAATCAGAAAATCTAAGCTATCCCAACTTCATGTTTTCAGCTTGCTATTTAAATGACAAGGCTGAATTATCAAGTTACTCCAAAACCTTATTATTTCTGGTGACAATGTTATAGTGATTTTTGACTTTATACTATTAACACATTGCAGTTAAGTCACTTATCCTTTGCAAGTAATGAATACAGAAAATGTATAAGAGAAAAAATAGTCAAGAAATTGAATAAAAAGAATTGAATAAAAAACTCAAAGAAGAGGGAGAAATTGTAGTTAGTGCTACAATAATGCAAAGTATAAGTGAAAGTTCAGATTCAACAGCAAAAAGAACAGTGCATATAAACCTTAACCCTTCCAAGGGTAACCTAGATATTGATGTAAAATATCACTGATCTCCTCACTATATGCAAGTTCAGCAGAACTAGGTCCATGTCCTAAAACTTTGAATTTTCATGTGGTCCATTCTAGATGTGCATGGTTCCCATTCTACACTTTGAGAAATTTTGCAGTGTTTATGAGCATGATTAATACTACTGACAAAAATTTTGCTTCATGAATACAAATCATTTCTACTGGTTGCTTTTTTGTGTTTGTTGTTATTCTTTGTATGAGATCTATGGTTGCTTTTCATGTGCAGTTGTTTTTCTTTATGTGATCCTAGACAACTTGGGCAGATAATATTATTTTTCTCATGCTAGAAATGAGTACACTTGAGTTCTATGAAAAAAGCTGGTTTGTGTGAGCCTGTACTCCTTGTGGAGAAGCAGAGACAAGAGGTTCTCTGGAACTTGCTTACCATCTAGTGTTGCCAAATTAGTGAGGTTCGTTGAGAGAACTTGTCTGAATTACAGGCAACTACAACCAGTCAACTTCAGAGTTGTAGAGCCTGGTCCCTTTATCTATAAAACATGCCAACACCTAAAGTTCAGGAAACATTATAGAATTGGAATGGAAATATTGTAAAAGAAAGAGGACAGAAATTTCCTGTGAAATTTTGTCTCCTAGTAATATCAGAAACTACATCCATAATATCTAACCAACATAACTACCTAAACATGAACTGAACAAGAACAACAGTAGACACACTAAAGTGGACAAGCAAAGGGCTATGAGACCTCAACCCTACACAAAGAACTGTAGGCAACAAAAGAATCATGAGAGAGAAAGAAATTTTCCTCCAGGGAAGAAACCAATTGGTTGTCCAATACCAAATAGTTATCCCTGAAAATACATACAAGTAACATTATACAGACTGAAATATATATATATTGGGCTAGTCTTTTGTCAACTTGAAACTAGCTAGAGGAGTGAACTCCAATTGACAAAATGCCTCCATAAGATCCAGCTACAAGGCATTTTCTAAATTAGTGATAGGGGAGGGCCTAGCCCATTTGTGGGCTGGTGATCCTGTTTTCTACAAGAAAGTGGACTTAGGAAGCCATGGAGAACAAGTCAGTAAGAAACACCTCTCCATGGCCTCTGCATTTGCTCCTGCCTCCAGATTCCTGCCCTGTGTGAGTTCCTGTCTTGACTTTTTGTGGGGGATGAACAGTGCTGTTGAAGTATAAGCCAAATAAACTCTTTCCTCCCCAAGTTGATTTCATCACGGCGCTTTGTCACAGCAATAGTAACTCTGAATAAGATTAAATATACATGTATATAATGACAATTAGTTAAAAAATCATGAGTTTGAAAGAGAGCAACAAGGGTATCTAGGAGGGTTTGAAGGGAGAAAATGGAAGGAGGCAAAGATGTAATTATATTATAATCTAAAACATAAAAGAAATAGGAAAATTAAGGTGAACAGTGATTGAGAAAAAGAGCCAAAGTCAACCTCGGGTTACCACATACCTGTGTGTATGTATATATATATATACACATGCACACACACATATATATATATATGTGTGTGTGTGTGTGTGTGTGTGTGTGTGTGTGTGTGTGTGTGCGTGCGCGCGCGCGCATGCACAAGGACAACTGTGCATAGACAGAAATATACATATACACAAACACACAAGTTAAAAATAATAATAAAGTTTAGAAGTTAAATGCATAGTAGGAGAGAAAGTGAAGAATAAAATTCAAACTTCTACCTTAAACGTTTCTTCAATTACACCATGGACTATTCTCAAGAGTATTTCTGTAGTATGAAGTCAAGAGTAAGTTTAAGCAGCTGCTATACAATAAAAAGGGAACTATATTTTTATTGGGTATTTTCTTTATTTACATTTCAAATGTTATCCTCTTTCCCAGTTTCCCCTCCAGAAACCCACTATTTCATCCTCCCTCCCCATGCCACCCACCCATCCACCCACTCACCCACTCTCACCTCCCTACCCTGTCAATTCCCCTACACTGAAGCAGGCCATCCTCTGCTACATATATGGCTGAAGCCATGGGTCCCTCCACATGTACTCTTTGGTTGGTGGTTTAGTCACTGGGAGCTCTGGGGTGTCTGGTTGGTTGATATTGTTGTTTTTCCTATGGGTTGCAAACCCCTTCAGGTCCTTCATTCCTTTCTCTAACTCCTCCATTGTGACCCTAGTGGGAATCCTGTGCTCAGTCCAATGGTTGGCTGCGAGCATCTGCCTTTGTATTTGTCAGGCTCTGGAAGAGCCTCTCAAGAGACAGCTATATCAGGCTCCTGTCAGCATTCATTACTTGGCATCAGCAATAGTGTCTGGGTTTTGTCTGTATGTGGGATGGATCCCCAGGTGGGGCACTCTCTGGGTAGTTTTTCCTTCATTCTCTGCTCCATGCTTTGTCTCTGTATTGTCTTAAAAGAAATATTTCAAATTACTTTCCCTCCCTCTTCTTTCTCCAACTTCTTTCTTGTCACATGTACCCCACTTCTCAAATCTATGATCTCCTTTTCTTTATTACTGTTACATATATACTGTGTGTACATACATGCATGAATGTACATGTGTACATGTATGTGTGTATCTGTGTGCCTACATCTTGCATGTAACTCTCTTCTCTTTCTCTCTCTCTCTCTCTCTCTCTCTCTCTCTCTCTCTCTCTCTCTCTCTGCCTGTGAGTATGTGTGTGTGTGTGTGTGTGTGTGTGTGTGTGTGTGTGTGTGTGTGTGTTCAGAGCTGTCCATTTGGTATTTAATAGCAAAGTAGAGAGGTCAACTGAATCTCCCATCTCACAAGGTCCTGATTCATATGAAGAGCTACACTTAAAACTTGCTTGATTAGTCCTATAATTTCCCTAATGGAAAACTCCAAAATCCTTCAAATGACACTTTTCTCTTCTGACATTTTTACTTTCGTGAACCAGTTCCTTTTTAGAACCATTTTCCCCTTCAGAGAATTGTAAGAAATCTTCACACCTTTGAAACTTGAATGTGGGTGATCTTTTGCTTATTTTATGTTTTCTTTCAAATAATTTAGAATCCTACTACTTAAATTGATTAGATGTTTCCAACTCAAGATGCCTTTCATCTATGCTATTGCTGTATAATATAATACATCATCTTCATGAACTGGAACTGGTTTGCCTGGCCATATCAGACTTTACCAGAGGAGTTCTTAATATGGACTAAATTAGAGGGCTCTGATGCTCTTTATTAAATCTGAAGTAATAGATGATTGCTCCAGTAAACTCAGCAAAGCACAATTCTGAAAGTTTAAAAAGCAAGGTACCAGACGAAAATAATGCGGTTTTTAAAATTTGTGCTATATAGACAAAAAGTTGCTATGGGTGCTAAATACTAATTTTGTTTTTTGAATGCCAGAGAATGGGTGCTTTAAATGATAGAATCTTACTTCTCACAGTTCTAAAGGGTAAAAATATGAGATCAATATGTTAGCAAGGTAAGGCTTGGGTGGTGGCTCTACTGTTCATGGCTTGCAGAAGGTTTTTTTCTTTTGTAATTTCAGGGTTTTGCTCTGAGAACACATGTGAACATGTGATGAGAGAGAACAATACACTGGGCATTTTATCTCTGTCTCTGTCTCTCTCCTCTCTCTCTCTCTCTCTCTCTCTCTCTCTCTCTCTCTCTCTCTCTCTCTCTGTGTGTGTGTGTGTGTGTGTGTGAGATATCACATCACAAGGACCCCAGTCTTAACACTTTACCAAATCCTAGTTAAAGAGGCTCCAGCTCTAAATATCCTTACACTAGATACTAATGACTTAATATATGAAGATCAGAGGGCAAAACCTTTAGTTCATGAACTAATGTTGTCAAAGAAAGCAAACCAATGCCACCAATGCTGGCTTGGTGGCTGTCTCTTCGATGTGATCTGCCAGCACTATAGTACTCAACAGTTCTTGAGAGATGTAAGGGAAGAGTATATAGCTTTGCCCATTTCTGTATCTTATCTGTTTTCATCTTTGAGGGGGTTAAACTACAGTTTTTGGGGTGAAACAAAGAACAGATTACCTAGAACATGGCTATTGTTTCATAGGTTTGTCTCCTACAAGTGTAAGCAGCCATTCCTTTCCTAGCTCTACTCAATTGCAGGCCCTATGAATAGCCCTGCAGGCAGGGCATTGAGACGGTGTTTTAGTGGCTTTGCCTCACTTTTCACTGCACACTCATTTCTCTTCCCCTCAAATTTTATTGTAACTTTTCTGGTCTTTAATACTGCACATGTACTTATGTTGACTTTAAATAAAGCCATTCTTTCAAGAAATGAAAAGCCATTCCTTCAAGAAACTTTTAAGCTACTGCTCTGTGCCAGATCATATATAGAAGATTAGGTTTGCACCATGAAAATGGAGGTAAAAATCCTGACATGATGTAAAGTGCAAGAATAAAAGTATTCAAGCAGTGCCAGGCAACATTAAGGAGGATGGAGAATGAATGTGTCATTAAGAAAGCAACATTTGCGGACATAAGTCCCAGGTTATAAAGAGATCTTGCGAATGGGTGAGTTCTAAGTGCAAAGAACAGCAAGGAACAAAGCCTCAAGTTGGGTGCAGTCTTGGACTACTGAGAAACAGTAAGGAGACTGGTGGAGCTGTGAGGGAGTAGGCAAAGTAGCTTGGCAAGGCATTACCAATGGCAATGTACACCTATAGGATACCTACTAGACGGTTGACCACACTGGGAACTGAAGATAAGGTCAAGATTTGTTGGGATTCAAATAGATTTTCCTCATGACCAATTATAATAATCTTACTTCTTTCATGGGCATTTACTACCTGATGAAAGTCTAAATCCACTCCTTGTGTATTAGACAGATATTAGTTTTATCTGTCTAATTTAATATGGTTCACATTCAGTAATGCCAGTGTTATCCAGTTTAATATACTTCATTTGTCTTTTTAAAGACCCATGATTATACCTAGTAATAATTCTAGGAATTATCTTATAGTGAACACCAACCATGAACTGAATGCTTTGCAGATGTTATATCATCTAATCAACCCAATAACTATGTGGAATAAATGCCATGTCTAATATTGAGGGGAGCATTCTTAAACTCATGATGATGTCCACCTTGGCTTTATAAAGCTTATAAAGAAAACATTTAATTCTTGTAAGTGGAAAAGCTCCTTCCATAACACCAGACTACAGATTTCCTTAAATAGTTTGCTTCCCTGACACTATAATTTCATAAGCTTTATCCTTATGATTCCCTATTGAACGCAAATTTATTCAGTCATAAAAGTTTTTCTCCTCAGTTCCTAGACCAAACATTGCTTTCCTTATCCCCTCTATTAACCATACATTATATTATGCCCTCCTCTAATGAGGATTTACATATAGTCTTTACATATCCACTATATATTTGGAGAAATTAACATGAATTACATTTAGAACATACAAAACTAAATATCATTCTCATTTGATTATAACTCACTTGCTCTTATGACATCTCTTGCCTGGCAATTCTGAAAGTCTAACTTTTTGTTTTTATAAATTTGTTTTCTTGGAAGATATTTTAAAGTAGACTTCACTTTCTATTCTTCTATACAATTTGGAGATATTTGGCATGTTTACTATTGCTTTTAACACTAGCATATTTTCCCTCCATACAGTCGATACTACCTACTGACATTTCTCTTTATCAAATAATCTTTTAAATACTTTCTCTGTATTCTAAGGATCATGTGTCATTGCTTGTTAATCTCACTCACAATTGTGAGTGCATGAACTAAAGCATTGTTGAAAACAATATTTTTTTTATTCTTCTAACTGATAATGTATTAAGATACCCTCCAATAAATTCAGACATAAAAATCAGCAATTTTCGGTTCTTCACAGAAGACTAGTTACAGATTTTCAAAGAGCATACTTACTGGACTTTAGGTGTTCTTCAGTCCTCAGGGAGAAAGTGACCTTTAGAGACAAAAAGCCTTAAATTTCCAAATTCATTTTCTATTTTTACTTACTCATGAATCAATATTTGTGGTTCTGGAGATCAAATTCAGAGCTTTTGGCATGCTAGATAATCACTCTACCACACAACATCTTTAACCCTCCAAAGTTTTTTTTTATATGATGAAAGACCAATCACACTAAATTAGGGGCTATAGGGGGAAAACAATCCAAATGTGTTGTGGGAGATATTTAAATCTCCAACCTAAATATGACCGGTCAATGAAAACACAACTCAGTAATTATGGATATATTCTGTAAGCCTAGATTGGTCAGATACCCCCACACTACTCTGTTCCCCAGCTATGAGACCCTTGTAACTTGAGGGTTTTCCAGACCCTGCATCTGTCCTTCTCCCTCCTGCTTCCCAGTCGTCCTCTTCCATCGTCCTCTGTCATCTTCTCTCTTCTCTCTTCTCTCTTCTCTCTTCTCTCTTCTCTCTTC
>JANHMN010000005.1:5391967-5423435 GCA_030674055.1 Rhabdomys pumilio | reverse complement strand
AGAGAGAGAACACGAACACGGGGGAGACAAGGATTCTACCTGAAAAGAATTAGAATTCAAAAAGAGCCCCAGAAGAATCTTAGCAATCCTACAATATTCTCAAATCAGTGTCATATGAATCATACATAGGTACTCACAATTGTTGTCATATGAATCATACATAGGTACTCACAATTGTTGATGACTTTGACCTTGTGTTTAATAGATGCAACATTAGAAATTAATTAACTCAGCAAAGTTGGATGGGATGCACCATATGTACATATGAGCATATTGCTAAAGATGAAAAATACAGCTTTCATCAGAGTCTTAGAGTTCATTGATTCATCTCCTCAAGGTTACAAATCAATGAAGGAGAGCCATTTATAAAACGTTTGTACTTCTGGAGTCAGTTTCTTTCTATACCTGAAACTTACCATTTATATTTTTTCAATCACTCTCTTTTGATTATAAGGCTATTTTCAGGATAATACAATCAAATCTGACTACATGAGAATTAAGAAGAGAATCTGGGGATCTAATTCAAGATCTACTACAAATGGCCTCTTTCCAAATGCAATTTAGGTGGTTTGCTCTGAACCTGAACTGGTATGCAGGAAGAAGGCTGCTTGGCTAGAAGACATGGGCAGAAGGGCTGAAGCTGACCACATAATTGAGTATCAATTTTATATGCAAGACAAGGGATTTCCCATTTGATTGTGTAAGACACTATAAATAAGGAAAGGCACTGCCAGACAGAACACTTCATGAGCTATTTATCATTATAAAGTGGGCAGAATGAATTGACTGACCTGGTGGGTTAATCAGTATTCTGAGCAATGGCTTCATTACATGACAATTCTGTTCCCAAGATTTATATAGGTCTTGCCTTCATTAATAATATAAATATTTCTTTAAAATAACATTTTTTGAGATTGAATGTAGAACCATAATAAGATCCTTTCCTTCCCAAAGTGCTAGCAATTGATTCTCATACTCGTACCTTGCCAGAGTCTCTAGCTTTTATAAAAGAAGCTTCTTTTGGAATCAGTTAGAAATCTCCAGGAAGAGACTTGGATTTGAAACAGTAATCAGAATAATCTGGACTCCAAATAGTGCCCTTGAGTTTTCCAATGAATTCCCATCAGGATCCTGAGGCTAGTGTAGAAATGCTCTCAGCTATGTAATAGGTATGCTTATAATGATCAATTATGGACACAAATATAAATAATACAGGTTTGAATTAAAATACTATATCCATTAATGTGGGATAAGTTATTGCGATGTAAGTATTCATTTTGAGGTATAAATACTGCCATTGGCATTAAGTGTAGGATTTGATATTACAAGTTTGCTTAAACTGAATCCTATTGGCATGTGAGTCCATGGAGCTGCTAATTACTGTCTTCATGCATTCAGGTTGATTGGGTTAATATTTTCACAGGGTCTCTCTAATTTTCTAAGTTGGAAGCAGATGGTCTTGGTACATGAATGATAAACTGTGAAAATTGAGCACACATGTAAAAATTAGTATAGTATCAAATAAAACATGTTACGATATTAAAATAAGATATGCCTAATTACTTGTGTGGTAAATTGGTCAAAAAAGTAAGTGTTCTTTGTAAGTGGCTATAATTAATATGAGTCCTTCCTGCCAAACTTTTCTAAGTGTTGAGGACTTTCCAGAAAGTGTTAAAGTAAATTTACCAATTGTCTTATTGAGCACTCCAATATCAATGCCCTCGAGATGATTTAAGCCTTTCTTTCCTTCCTGTGAGTCTGCTAATAGCAAATATTTAAAGGAGCTCCTGATTGACATTTACTGTGTCTGACTTAACTTCTTAAGACTAAACCTTACACAAGTGATTCCTAAATCTGAGCATGTATCAGAATCTGGAGGATAGTGGCATAAGGAGGGACATTTATGCCAACTGCAAAGTTGAAGGACATGGCATCATTAAAGTTGATTGGTTGAATAGTAGAGCATGATAGGAAAAAATAAAGAATAGTTCTAAGTTTCTAACGTGATATAACTTACTGGGATGGGAAAAGAAGACAGGCAACCAAGTACATTTAAAAATGGGGCTAATAGTCAGGCTATGGTGATACATGCCTTTATTCCCAGAACTTGGGAGGCAGAGGCAGGAGGATTTCTGTGAGTTCGAGGCTAACCTGGTCTACAGAATGAGTTTCAGGACAGCCAAGCCTACACAGAGAAACCCTGTCTCAAAACACTAAAAAAAGGCCTAGTAAATTAGTAGACAATGAGTTGAATTTGTGGTGCTGTGAAATGTGGTGCTAAGAGAAGTCTAGGCCATCAAGTGCTTGACTATTCAAAATTCACATGTGCAAAACATCAGCACTTTGTGTCTCCTCTGATTTATTTTCCTTTAGTAATTATATGTAAATGATGCAGCATGCTACCAAAATAGAAAGGTAAACACCTCCCAGCTATAAATTCTTCGATCTACAATGGTCTCCTGCCCAAGAGATACATCTATATAGTGGTGACACGAAGAATGGAGGAGTAACCAAGTAATATCTGATTTGATTCAAGGCCTACTGCATGAGAAGGAACACATCCCTGATGCTGCTTAGGTGGTCAAGGACCTGAACATAGATAGGTCAGGGACATAGTAGAAAACAAAATGCTACTGTTTTGCTGACAGAATGCAGAAATAACATGGCTCCTAATAACATTTTTTCTGTACTTGTCAGTGTTTTGCTCAGCCATCATCAAGGAAGCTTTTTCCTGTGGGAGAAAGTGACAAATACAGAGACCTACAATCAGAAAATAAGCAGCAAGTAAGAGGCCTTGGACTGCACAGCCCTAAAAGGGGTGTCTCCTTTAAATCCACCCCTCAAGGCTTTGGGAACTCTAAGGAAGAGTGAACAGAAAGAGTGTGAGAGCCAGTGGATAAAAAGGACACCAAAGAAACCACACATCCTAAACACAGTATGACAGATATACATATGAACTCAGAGAGGCTGAGGAAGCATGCACAGAGCCTGTATGTGTCTGTACCAGATGGGGTCCTAGGGCTGAAAGGAAAAGTCAACACAAGTCCCATATCTAACTCCAAAGCTTTCTCCAGCTACTTGCAAATGAAAAAATACTTTTCTCTAATTGAGTCTCATAGGGAAAGAAAAAGAAAAAAAAAAAAGAAAACAACTCTTATTTTTTAAAAAATTGGATACTTTATTTATTTACATTTCAAATGTTACTCCTTTTCAGGTTTCCCCTCTGCAAACCCCCTATCCCATCCCCCCTGACCCTGCTTCTATGAGGGTGCTCCCTTACACACCTATCCACTCCCCACCTCACCTCCCTAGCATTCCTCTACACTGGGGCATCAAGCTTTGAAAGGACCAGGGGCCTCCCCCTCCATTGATGCCACATAAGGCCCCTCCAGCTCCTTCAGTCCTTCTCTAACTCTTCCATTGGGTTCCCTGATCTCAGTCCAATGGTTGGCTGGAAGCATCACCATCTGTATTGGTCAGAATCTGGCAGAGCCTCTCAGGAGGCAGCTGTATCAGGCTCCTGTCAGCATGCACTTCTTGGCATCCACAATAGTGTCTGGGTTTGGTGTCTGCATGTGGGATGGATCCCCAGGGTAGAACATTCTCTCCATGGCCTTTTCTTCAGTCTCTGCTCCACTCTTTGTCCCTGTATTTCCTTTAGACAGGAGCAATTCTGGGATAAAATTTAGGATATGGGTGGGTGGCCCCATCCCTAAACCAAGGGTCCATGCCTAACCTCTGGATATGGTATCAACAAGTTCTCCCTCCCTTTTGTGGGGTATTTCAGCTAATGTCCTCCCCTTGGGGTCCTGAGACTCTCTTGCTTTCCTGGCATCTGGGACCTTCTGGTTGCTACCTTCTGTTCCCCATCCCCCACTGCTACATACCTCTGTTCAGTTTACTGACCCTCTCTCTGTACATCTCCTCCATCTCCTCCCATACCTGATTTTTCCCCTTTTCCCACCCCCTCTTCTCTTCCTCCCAAGTACCTCCCACCTTATACTTCCCTGGATTATTTTGTTCCCTCTTCTATGTAGGACTGAAATATCAACACTTTGGTCTTTCTTATGAGCTTCATGTGGTCCATGAGTTGTACTGTGTATATTCCATGCTCTTTGCCTAATATCCACTCATTAGTGAGTACATAGCATATGTATTCTTTTGTGACTGAGTAACCTCACTCAGGATATTTTCTAGATCCATCCATTTGCCTGCAAATTTCATGAAGTCATTGTTTTTAATAGCTGAGTGGTATTCCATTGTGTAAACATACCACATGTTCTGTATTCATTCCTCTGTGGAGGGACATCTTGGTTATTTCCAGCTTCTGGCTATTATCAATAAGGCTGCTATGAACATAGTGGCGCATGTGTCCTTTGTTATATGTTGGAGCGTCTTCTGGGTGTATGCCAAGGAGTGGTATAGCTGGGTCCTCAGGTAATGCTATGTCCAATTTTCTGAGGAACCACCAGACTGATTTCCAGAGTGGTTGTATCAGTTTGCAATCCCACCAACAATGAAGGAGTGTTCCTCTTTCTCCACATCCCCACCAGCAACTGCTGTTACCTGAGTTTTTGATCTTAGCCATTCTGACTGGTGTGAGGTGGAATCCCAGGGTTGTTTTAATTTGCATTTCCATGATGACTAGGTGTTTAACATTTCTTTAGGTGCTTCTAGGTCATTCAAGACTCCTTAGTTGAGAATTCTTTGTTTACCACTGTACCCCATTTTTAATAGGGTTATTTGGTTGTCAGGAGTCAGACTTCTTGATTTCTGTGTATATATTGGATATTAGCCCTCTATCGGATGTAGGATTGGTAAAGATCTTTCCCAATCTGTTGCTTGCCATTTTGTCCTATTAACAGTGTCCTTTGCCTTAAAGAAGGTTTGCAATTTTATGAGGTACCATTTGTCAATTCTTGATCTTAGAGCATAAGCCATTGGTGTTCTCTTCAGGAACTTTCCCCTGTGCCCAAGTATTTGAGGCTCTTCCCCATTTTCTCTTCTATTAGATTCAGTGTATCTGGTCTTATGTGGATTTCCTTTATCTACTTGGATGTGAGCTTTGTACAAGAAGATGAAAATGGATTGATTTCTTTCTTCTACATACTGACCACCAGTTGAACCAGCACCAATTGTTGAAAATGCTGTCTTTTTTTCACTGGATGGTTTTAGCTCCTTTGTCAAACATCAAGTGACCATAGGTATGTGGGTTCATTTCTGGGTCTCCAATTCTATTCCATTGATCTTCCTGCCTGGCTCTGTACCAATACCATGCAGTTTTTAGCTTGAGGTGAGGTATATGATTCCCCCAAAAGTTCTTTTATTGTTGAGAATAGTTTTCTCTACCCTGGGTTTTTTATTATTTCAAATGAATTGGCAAGTGACTCTTTCTAACTCTGACGAATTGAGTTGTAATTTTGATGGGGATTGCATTGACTCTGTAGATTGCTTTCAGCAAGATGGTCATTTTTACTATATTAATCCTTCCAATCCAGGAGCATGGGAGATCTTTCCAATCTTCTGATATCTTCTTTGATTCTTTTCTTCAGAGACTGGAAGTTCTTGTCATACAGATCTTTCACTTGATTGATTAGAGTCACACCAAGGAATTTTATATTGTTTGTGACCATTGTGAAGGGTGTAGTTTTCCTAATTTCTTTCTCACCCATTTATCCTTTGAGTAGAGGAAGGTTACTGATTTATTTGAGTTGATTTTATATCCACCACTTTGCTGAAGTTGTTTATCAGCTGTAAGAGTTCTCTTGTGGATTTTTTGGAGTCACTTAAGTATACTATCATATCATCTGCAAATAGTGATATTTTGAATTCTTCCTTTCCAATTTGTATCCCTTTGACCTCCTTTTGTTGTCTAATAGCTCTAGCTAGGACTTCGAGTACTATATTGAATAGGTAGGGAGAGAGTGGGCAGCCTTGTCTAGTCCCTGATTTTAGAGTGATTGCTTCAAGTTTCTCTCCATTTATTTTTGTGTATATTAGTCTTGGAACATTAGTCTTGTTTGCTGTATATTACTTTTACTATGTTTAGGTATGGGCCTTGAATTCCTGCTCTTTCCAAGACTTTTAACATGAAGGAATGTTGAATTTTGTCAAATGCTTTTTCAGAGTCTAATGAAATGATCACGTGTTTTTTCTTTGAGTTTATGTAGTGTATTATATGTTGATGGATTTTCTTATACTGAACCATCCCTGCATCCCTGATATTAAGCCTACTTGACTGAAGTGAATTATCATTTTGATGTGTTCTTGGATTAGGTTTGCAAGAATTTAATTGAGTATATTTGCATTGATATTTGTAAGGAAATTGGTCTGAAGTTCTCTTTCTTTGTTGAGTCTTTGTGTGATTTTGGTATCAGCCTAACTATGGCTTTATAGAATGAATTGGGTAGTGTTCATTCTGTTTCTACTTTGTGGAATAGTTTGAAGAATGTCGGTATTAGGTCTTCTTTGAAAGTCTGATAGAATTCTGCACTAAACCCATCTGGTCCTGAGCTTTTTGGGGTTGGGAGACTTTTAATGACTGCTTCTATATTTTTAGGTTTTATGGGACTGTTAAGATGGTTTATCTGCTCCTGATTTAACTATGGTACCTGGTATCTATCTAGGAAATTCATCCAGATTTTCCAGTTTTGTTGAGTATAAGCTTTTGTAGTAAGATCTGATGATTTTTTTTTTAATTTCCTCAGTTTCTGTTGTTAAAACTCTATGTACATTTCTGATTTTCTTAATTTGAATAATGTCTCTGTGCCCTCTGTTTAGTCTGGCTAAGGGTTTATCCATCTTGTTGATTTTCTCAAAGAACCAGCTCCTATCCTAGTTTTGTTGATTCTTTGTATAGTTCTTTCTGTTTGTATTCAGTTAATTTTAGCCCTGAATTTGATTATTTCCTGCCATCTACTCTTCTTGGGTGTATTTGCTTCTTTTTGTACTAGAGCTTTCAGGTGTGCTGTTAAGCTGCTAGTGTATGCTCTCTGCAGTTTCTTTTTGGAGGCACTCAGAGCTATGAGTTTTCCTCTTAGCATTGCTTTCATTTTGTCCCATAAGTTTGGGTATGTTTTGTCTTCATTTTCATTAAATTCTAAAAATTCTTTAATTTTTTAATTTCTTCCTTGACCAAGTTATCATTGGGTAGGTCTTCGTTCAGCTTCCATGTGTGTGTGGGCTTTTTGTTGTTTTTGTTGTTATTGAAGACCAGACTTAGTCCATGCTGACATGATAGGATTCATGGGATTATTTCAATCTTCTTGTGTCTGTTGAGGCCTGATTTTATGTTCAGTTTTGGAGAAGGTACCAGAGGTGATAAGAAGAATGTATATTCTTTAGTTTTAGGATGAAATGTCCTACAGACATCTGTTAAATCCATTTCATTCATAACTTCTGTTAGTTTCACTGTGTCTCTGTTTAGTTTCCATTTCCATGATCTGTCCCTTGATGAGAGTGGGATATTGAAATTCCCCACTTTTTAAAATTTTTTTTTATTGGATATTTTATTTACATTTCAGATGCCATCCCCTTTCCCCATTTCTCCTCCATAGAAAACCCTTATCCCGTGCCCCCTTTTCCATTTTGCTTTTATACAATTTTTTAAATGTTAATAAAAGGCTTTATAAGTATGGTAATGCTCAATCAGAAGTGTAACCCGATACCCAACCTAGATATATGAACTATCTTTGACTGGTGGAGACACGTGAACTTCCGCCTCCATGCCCCCTCTCTCCTTCTCTCTCTCATCACCTAGCTTCTCCTCTATTTCATCTTCCCCTCTCCTTACTCCATCTTTTCCTCTCCTTGTTCTTACCTTGGTTTTCTATCTCCAGTGTTGTCTCCCTTTGTCATTTCTTTATTGTTTATATTTTCATTTTTAGATTCTGGATGATTTTGTCCAATATTTTCACCTGTTTGGTTGTGTTTTCCTTTAAATTCCCTTCAAGGGAATTTTGTGTTTCCTCTTTAAATGGTTCTACCTGTTCACCAGTGTTCTCTTGTACTTCTTTAATGGAGTTATTTATGTCCTTCTTAAGTTCTCTATTATCATCATCAGATATGATTTTACATCAGAGTCTTGCTTTTCCCATGTATAGGGGTATCCAAGGCTTGCAGTGGTGGGAGAACTGGGTTCTGATGATGCCAAGTAGCCTTGGTTTCTGTTGCTTATGTTCTTGCCCTTGCCTCTTGCCATCTGGTTATCTCTGGTGTTAGTTGGTTTTGCTGTCTCTGTGACTTGTCCCTTCTGTAAGCCTGTGTGTCAGCACTCCTGGAAGACCAGTTCTCTCTTGGAGGAATTTGGGTATGGATAGCTGTGGCGCAGGATCAGCTCCTGGGCACAGATAGAAACAGGAAGCACCCTGTCTCTGGTTGTTTCTTGGTTCTGATGGCTGTGGGCAGGTCCCTCTTGGGCCAGGAATTTTAGCAGAAGTGGTGGTCTCACCTGTGTTCTCAGGTGTGTCAGCACTCTTGGGAGAACAGCTTTTTTTCTGGGGGGACCTGGGTTTGGAGAGCTGTGCTCTCAGGTGTGTCAGCATTTCTGGGATATCTGCTCTCTCTAGGCGTGATCTAAGTACAAGAGCTGTGGCACAGGGTCAGCTCCAGGCACAGATGGAAACCAGAAGGATCTTGTCCCAGGCTGCTCCTCAGTTCCTGTGTCCTGAGGGCTCTGGGCAGGTCCCTTGGAGCAGAAGTTATAGTCCTTCCTGTGCTCACAGTTATGCCAGCACTCCTGGAAGACCAGCTTTCTCCAGTGGTATTGGGTTATGGAGAGCCTTGGCACAGTTTCAGCTCAGGGGTGCAGACTGAAACTAGGAAGCAGAAAACAACTCTTAAGTGTAGGCCCCGTGTCTAGAAGTAGATAGCCAACAGAAAATGAACTCAATGGCATCCTTGGAGGTTCCTTGTCTCATAATGTGTGTAAAGGGATCTTTGATTCACCAGATGTAATTATTTTCTCAGAGACTTATAGCTGAATAAGCTCACCCTTTCTAGTTCTTTTTGAATTCTGGCTGGCTAGTTCAAGTCAGTTGTTCAGGCTCAAACTCCTCTCCAAGCTGACTAATTGACTCTGGCTTCTCTAAGCTTCTCACTGAATTGCTCTCTGCTTGACCTCAAACTTATTCTGGAGGTTTATTCTCAACTTCTGGCTCCTTATTCTCTGGCTTCAAGTACCTCTTTTGACCTGCACCGAACTGCATGAACTCAACTCCATTGCACTGCACTCACTGCACTGACTCGAAAATGACTGAGCTAAACTGATTCAACTCCTCTTTAGCCCCCTTTACCTGTCTGTTTTTGTGATAGTTGGGCATATTCTATTTCTGAGTCATTCTGTAAAATCTTTGTCAACTATACACTACTTTCAACACTTTCAAACATGGCTGATTCCTTCTACAAACTAACCTTGCCTTTATTGTTGAAAATTAAAGGTGTGTACTAACGGTGTGTCTGTATTACAGCCAGATGAATTAAATGAGTGTCATTCCAGCTGGATCACATACATCTAGAAGGTCTTTGGATGTGATCCCTTTCCAGAGTACCCATATTGCTGGATTAAAATTCCTCTACAGTTGTGTCAGAGCATTTTATTTATTTATTTGTTTGTTTGTTTATATATTTACTTACCTTACAGGTCCTTTGCTTATATATTGTGACTCTAATGTATTTTTATGGGATTCCTCATGTCTTAATATGTGTGTCTCTGTGTCTATATGTGTTTCTTGTCCTTTTTCTTTGATTTTTCTTCTGTTTACTTTGTCCTATTCCTATGTGTTTATTTTGTTTTATCATTCCACTGGAATGATTATTTTCTAACGAGAGACAGAGAAATTGTGGCTCTGGATGCGAAGGGAGGTAGGGAGGCCCTTAGAAGATTAAGAGGGGGCATTGTAATCAGAATATATGTGTAAAAATCTATTTTCGATAAAAAGTGTAGTAGACAAAAATGAACTTAGAGAGAATAAAGAAACCTGAATTTTAGTTCCAGATCTGCTGTTCACTTACTTGAATTCTTAGACATTAATTCATTTAGTCTTTAAATAGATTTAAATTCATATAAAAAATTCTCTCTAGTTTTACAGTGCCAAGTCAAGGAAATGTGACTATATCCATGTGTTTATCTTGCATGTTAACGAAGAATTTATACTCTGTCAAGAGAGGGCTGTGTGCACTTTAGTGGTAGGCCACTTACATTCTTATATATGGCCCTGAGTTCAGTCTGTATACCAGCAGAATCAACTACACATTTTATATAATATTGGGCTAGATTATTTAGTTCATTATAAAAGCTATGAGTTCAATATGGCTTTGGGTTTTATAGTGTTTCTGAACATGAGTACACACTATATTTTTTCATATATTTTATTGGATATTATATTTACATTTCAGATTTTATCCCCTCAGCCCATTCCCCCCACCACCCAGGAACCCCCATCCCACCCCCTCCTGCATCCACAAGGGTGTGCCCCCACCTACTCCCCACTCCCCCCTCCCCACCCTCAAATTCCTTCCCGCTCGGTGTTCAGCCTTCATGGGACCAAGGATCCTTTCCCACCCATGCCTGTACACACTGTAAAGCATTAATGATTGTCAACCTGTTCTCTGCTCTTGTATCCTTTTACTCCAAATGCCCTGGTACATTGATACTACCTCTTCGGAATATATAGGAACTGGGACAAAGAAAGTACTTATTCTTCTAAGGCCAACAAACAAATCTTGCAATCCTTTTCATGAAATCCATGGTTTGATAAAGGGTCATGTCTAACAAACCAATTTTCCTTGGCTTGAAGGAACTCTGGAAGAAATCTGTGGAAGTGCTGGGTAAATTCTTTGTTGTCGCCCAGTGTTATAACATGTATCCCATCAACAAGATGATGTCCTTTTAAAGCCAATATTCGAGCAGCTTCTTCAGACCAGGAAACCATTTTTTCTTATTGTTCGCAAAATAAAGAATACATAGTAAGAACACAGCCAACAGGAGTTGGCTAAGAATTTATTTTTAAAGCATCATGTTTTATAATAAATCAATTGGATTAAATTTCTCTTAGCTAAGGTCAGGAAAGAAATGGTTGTTTCTTTGTTTCAGTTTTTCATCTCACAGTGTGGCTCTTTAACCTGAATTTGTGTTAGGAACTGGTTCTTGTAAAACCTCTGGAATGAGAAAGTGGACCTTGGATATTCACTAATTTGGTGTGTGTCAATGCAATTCAACATCTATTTTTCTATGCTTGCTTTTACAAGTTCAGAGTGATAGTGTCTCTTTCTAGCTAGCCCCAAAACATTTTTGAAGAGAACTGTTAAATACACTAAGCTACGAGAAGAAATGTATAAATGTGCAAGATATTATCATGTATACACTAGAGTTATTAGCCAATGTGAAATTTAAAATCAAATTAAATATGGTTTATAGAGCACTCATTGATAAATACAAATGGATACATATGTTATACGTATGTATGTAAGGATTTATGTATTTATGTATATATTGCATTACAGAAAAATTGAATAAACTTCCTTGGAGTATTTGAGTTGAAAATATAAAAATTGTGGTAAGATTATCATTTTATTATATAAATATGTACATGGTATAGATAAATATAGTTAAACACACATATTTTCAATTCAATTCAGATATATAGCTAGAACTTCTCAAAAATGAATAAACTCCTTAATATGACAATTTTGGCAAATATTCTCTATTTTATCCAGAGTTCTGACTCTTTTGAAATAATACATCAATTGATACGGACACTAGTCACAACCAACTACACTGTGCCACTTGCATTTTATAAATTTAGTAATCTTCCCTGAATTTGTAATAGGAAAAACTTGAACAACCCTGTGTTATCATTTATTCAAGCTTGACAGGAATCAGGAGCCAAATAAACCTGAGGAGAAACATTTCTATGCCTAACGAGGTAACCTCATATTTCTTGACGTTTTCAGTGACATTTGCTTTAGAAACATACTTCCAGCTTCATTAAACGGTCTGTACTAGGTAGCAGCCGAATATTTCTTGTGGTCTAGATTGTCATGTTCTCAAATGTTTGACATTAAAATAGGAAGGAGGGGGGTGAATGCAATGGTGGGCAGTTGAAGGATCATGAAGCTGAGTAAAGGAACAGCCAGTAGTATTGATGCAACAATGAGCTATGGAAATTTTCAAAAATATACCGTGTTTATATGTGTTTCCTGAGAAGGTAGATTCTCCCCTTAGGTACATGATATTCACAAGGACAGAGAACAACATACCTCCAGCCCATGCTTACCTAACCATGGTGCACTAGGAACCAGAAAGAAGGGGGCTATTTTCATAGTTCCTAGACATTTGGCTATTAGTCACTTTAAGATTATTTCAGTTTTGTTGTATATCTGAATTTTCTAATAAAATGTTGTGTGATAAAAGGAAAAATGTTTATTTTAATTGTCTTTATTCCTATTCTGCTGCTGCCCTGCTGCATCCCACACACCCGACATACTGAAGCAGAATCCACTGCATTTATTACAGTATCTCATACATTATATATAATAGGATGTCCTTTACCCTTCATTATTGTAAAGTAAACATTTATTCTCTATCACCACTTAACTAAGCAGTCAATAGTAAGGTTATCAGAGCTGAATGATGGTTAGAATTTCTGAAAGACACTGAATCATGCAGGAAATAGAATGCATATTAATGATAGACAATTTCTCAACATCTTATTCATACCCATAGCTAGAGGTATTCTGAGCTTTCATCCTTGGAGGTAGCTGAGAATGAGAAAGATAATAGAAAGCAATTGTCAGAAAAGACAGGAAGTAATCTTTATTCTGTGGTGTTCCCACCAGTTTTTCGAAAATGAGAATTTTTATTCAGAAAGTGAATTAACCAAATCTCAAGGTTAAATGACTGCTGCAATTACAAAGATTGGATTTTGTAACCCCCCAAAATGGGATCCACACTTTAAAATTGGCACGGCCTTGGAAAAATTCAGCATGTGTGATATATTCAACAATTATCCCTCTTCTCTTTTTATATTCCATAAAACTAAAGGAAAACATTTGTCATAAAGTTCTAGGAAGGTTTGTTATGAATCTCTTTTTGTGTTCAGAGACAATTGGCATTTCGAATTGGAGTTTTGAGACTGAGAGCACATGTGCACAATGTAAATATCTTAATTATCATTCATTATGCATCTGTGGAGGTACATTATTTATACACAATTATGCATATGCCTGTAAAGAAGTATGGCTTCTACAGTGACCACATTTCCCAAATCCCAAACTGAGAACCATAATTAGTAACGTTGTCTAAGAATCATATTAGCGTGTTTATAATCTGGACTGTGCTGAAAATGCTCATATGTTCTTCGGGTGTACTTACACACAATATACATACATCTTTTAACTAACAAAGCATAATGAGTTATACTTCGGAGTAAATGGGTCAAAAAAATTGTCATGGATGGGTAGATTTCAAAGCCATAGGGTTGTTGTTGTTGTTTTTTTTTTTTTTTTTTTTTTTTTTTTTTTTTTTTTTTTTTTTTTTTACCTATTTTACAACTAGAACGAAGTAAGATGTTAGCAAAGACATTAGGTAATGAATCTTACTCTGAAGGGGAAATAAAATAGACATCTGAGGTTGATGGGGGGGAGAACTGGATGGGAAAGGGAATGGGGAGGAAAACAGAGTTGAGGATCAAGCATAGGGAGGCAGGGAGACTGGAAATCAGAGGCATGCAGGTTGAGGGTATTTCTAGGATGTGCCCAAGACTTGGGAAAGAGGGAAGCCCCATTGAGTCTATGGGAGTGAATCTAGCTGAAACTTCAAGCTCAGAAAGTCTTGTGGAAGAGTTGGGGGAAGGATTGAGGGACTTGGAGGGGAAGGGATAGGGACTCCACAAGAAGACCAGCAAACTCAACTAACTTAGACCCTTGGGGCTCCTGAACCACTAACCAAGTGCAATCATGAGTTGGACCTAAGTCCTCCACATACATGTAGTGGCTGTGCAGCTTGCCTGCCTGTGGATCCCATTCCCCTAACTGGATCACCTTGCCTGACCTCAGTGGGAGAGGATGCACCTAGTCCTGCAGTGACTTGCTGTCCTAGGGTGGGATGAGAGGAGAGGGCTCTTCTTTCTCAGAGGAGAAGTGGAGGGGGCAGGGGCTATGTGAGGGGAACATTGGAAGAAGGCTGCTATCCAGATGTAAAGTGAATACATTAATTAATATGTAAAAAAGATAACCATTTGGAAAACAGAGTAGAGAAGAAGGAAAATCACACTTTGAAAGGCAGCCTAGGACAAGGCCCACTCAGACCCAACTCACTCTACAGGCTGTGGCTTCAGAAATATTGTATGAGGAAATGTAAATAATAATAGAGTGGATCACATCCACCAAGTCCGTATAACAAAGCACTAGCCCATAGTACTTCAGAAAATACACTGTGCTGTCAGTAGAAGTCTGCAGAAGTACTAATGTACTTTCCCTTGGATAAAATGGTATGTTTTACTGTGACCCATAGACAACCTCCCTGTGTTTAGTTAATATTTACATTATCTATACTACTGAATGCAATGAGAATGCTATGCAAATAGCTGTTCTTCTGTATTCTTTCATGAGTAATAAAAGAAAAATATGCCTGTACATATTCAGTGTTGACACATCTTTCCTCACTATTTTCAAGCCTGGAGTGTTTAAATCTACAGGTACTGAATGCATGGATAAGAGGAATTAGGGTCTTTATTAAAATGACTCTATTAAAAGAGGTCAGTAGGGCAGGTCCTAAACCAGTGGAGTTTAGGACAGAGAATGTATGTATAAAGGGAAGTCCAATAACACACACACAAAGTTGTCTATTTAAAAGACAAGGAAACAAGCTTCAAAAGGATCCAACCCTGCAGATTTTTAGACTCCAAAATTGAGTGAATGCTACTTTTTATTGCTAAAGAAACCTTCACTGTGGTGTTTTATTGTGGCAGCTTAAGATAACTAACATGTGCACAGTACTGGTACAGTATTGGACTTCCATTCACAAGTGATTAAACACAATCCTAGGAAGAGCTCATCCCTAGTGGTCTCTTTGGATTGCTACATAAAGTTCAAGGAATAATTTATTCAATAAGGTAACACACCCTGAGAATTATGGGTCATGCGTTTTTCAGTCTTTCTCCTAACTTTGTCTGGAGTGTTGTCTTGGTGATTTTTCCTGTTGCCACAATAACATAAAGCATCCTGAGAAAGAAAGGATTTGTTTGGCTCATAGTTCAGTGTACAGTCCATCATGGCAGAAGTCAAGGCAACAGCATCTTGTACCAATTGGTTATGTTGCATCTAAAGGAAGAAGAAAGCAGTAAATATTTGTGCCTTGCCCACTTAATCTATTTCATAAAGGCTAAGAGTTCAACTTAGGGAACACTACCACTCACACTGGTCAAGTTTTCCCACTTCAATTGGCCTAATCAAAACACATACCCACAGACATACCCATATGCCCATTTGTCAGGTGCTTCTGCATCTCAGGTTGACAACTGAGATTAATCATGACATGGGTACTAACATTATTTCACTTTGTACTTGAGGAAACTGAGGCTCCAAGACTGAAAGGGACATATCTGGAGCCAGAGAGCGTAAGAGCAACAGGGCCATGAAGATAATCCAGAACTGTACTAATTAAACCTATATTCCTAGCATCTCTGAAAGCCCACTCTCCTCTTGAATGATAAAGATATATCATCTAGGATATACTCGTTAATCCTGGGATGCAGAAATAAATGGGCAACTTCCCTGTCTGTATACCTTGTGTACACCCTGTAGCTGCAAGGAGGAAGTTAAGATAAAGGTGCTTGTCTTCTGTATCCCTGGGGTAGGGTGTGGGAATACTAAGTTTTAAAGTTGTAGAGCCTGCTAATATGAGTTTGGAATAGACTGTTCACATTTAAGTTTCTGTAGGGGAGAAACAGAGACCAGGAAGCTATTCACAAAAACAAATATAAATCCAGTAGGTTAACCCATTTTTCATATAAGAGCTGTAAGCATAGTAGTCAGTTACCTCATATGATTTGGATACCTTTAAACAACAGAAACAGGACAAAATCTCTCTCTCTCTCTCTCTCTCTCTCTCTCTCTCTCTCTCTCTCTCTCTCTCTCTCACACACACACACACACACACACAGAGTGCCTTGGGTCCCATTCTTTCACTAAAATTTATCATTCTCACCTGCTACTTATCATCACAGGCTGTATCCTGCTTGCATGCTCAGATCCATTGAGGGTAAAAATCCCAAGCATAGCAACAGTGTCCAAGCAGAAGCAGCAGTCATGTCTTTAACTATCAGAGGAAAGGTCTGAGTACTGATAATCAAGCTCAGAAGCCAAATCAGAAGTAGTTTCTATCATAGCAAGCAGGATGTCAGGAGAAATGTGAAGGAGGGGCAGGCAAGCCTTGTCATTTGGGTTTTTGCACAAGAGCAATGTAAAGCTCAGTGCAGCTGAATGCACCTTACCATACATAAGAAAATTAGTCAGACAAGGCAGTCACTGATCTGCATCACTAGTACTAAAAGCTACCATTGAAATGCAGATTACTACATAACAGACTCCAAGTTTACATTTGACTTTTGTGAATAACATCCTTCTATATAGTATAAATAACACCCTTCTGTGCAGGATAAATAACACTCTTTAATATAGGATAAATAATACCCATCTATAACTGGCACAAATTTGTTTAATTTTCCATAGGTGGAAACTGAGGCTCAGGAAAATGAAGTGATTTACCAAGGTATGTTAATTTTAAGGAGAATGGCCCCATGGGTGCACACGTTTGAATACTTGGTCAGTTTGTGAAATTGTTTGGGAAAGATTTGAAAGTATAGCTTTGTTGGAGGTGCGTCACTGGGCAGGGGTGATGGTGGTGGTTGAGATTTCAAAAGCCTATGCCATTCCCAGTTCCATTCTTCTTTCCCTTGCCCCTCCCCCCTCTCTCTGCCTTGTAATTTAAGCTCTCAGGGACTGTTCTAGCATCATGTCTGCCTAGCTGATGTCATGTTTCCTGGCATGATTTGCTACGAACTCTTAACCCTCTGAAACTAGAAGCCCAATAAACTCTTTCTTCTATAAGTTGTATTGATCATAGCTTCTTATCACAGTAAGAGAAAAACATGTTCCATTATTCATATGGGGAAACTGAAGCTAAGGAAGGTTAAGCAAATTTCCAAGGTAACATACTTTCAAAATTTCAGGGATAGAATTCTGATCTCAGGATGTGGGAAATTCTGAGTCTATGCCTTTAGCCAGAAAATAGTCAATTTTAATTCTTTGAAGAGCCAGATAAATGTTTTGGGGGTTAGCAACCAAATGGTTTCTACCATAACAACTATGTTGTTATAGTGTACAAACAATCAGGAATGATATATAAGTGTGTAATTATAGCTGTGATTTGATAACTCTTCTTTTTAAAAGATACATAAAAGGCCATATTTTGCGATAGTTTCCTGACATCTGACCCAGTCTATAAAGATGTCCATGTTGTTTTTTTTTTTTTCCTTAACAGGTAGAATCAGTCTACAGTGAGAAATGAAACTTAGCTGAAGACTTTGAAGATCAACTTCAAAAGTAGCGTTCTCAGCCCTTGGGTTACAACACCTTTGAAGGTGGGTCGAATGACACTTTCCCAGGGGTGACATATCAGATATCCTGCATATCAGATATTTTCATTATGATACATAACGGTAGCCAAATTACAGTTATGAAATAACAATAAAAGTAAATTTATGGTTGGGATCAGCACAACATGAGAAACTCTATTAAAGGGTCACAGCATTGGGAGGGTTGAGAAGCATTGCTCAAGAGTATCGCCAACTTTCCGTGGGAACTTTGGTTAGTTATAATGTCTTCGTGCCTTAGTATCCATGTTTATAAATAAAAATGAGTATAATACTTCTACTTATTTTACTGGGACATGGTTTCATAGAGATGGAAAAAATGAATAGCCTATGCTATAAACAGTTGAGTTACCAGAAAAAATTGAGTGTCTGCATTTCTATACCCCAGGTAGCATCTTTGTAGGTGTCTGGTGATCTTGGAAAGAATGATGTCCTTACAGCCTTTTCTCACTAGAAGGTGAGTCAGTGGCAGTTACCTATCGGTATGAAAGTTGATTCCTATGGCAACAGACAGAATCAGAAGTAGTGCCATGCTGTGAGAACTAGAAAGCAAAAACCAGAAAAGACAGGGAATTGGAAGAAGAGTCAGCTTGTGTGGCTAGTGCTGATACACAAAGTGCTGCTGTAGATGAACTGCCGTCTCCCTCAGTGACAGGAAATGTTTTCATCCAGTGAGGCAGAGCTCTTGCTTTGTTCAACATGTATTTGCGACACTATTAAACATTCAGATGTATATTCCTTCCTGAGAAGTTGTTTCTTGGTATGTTTACATTTGTCCACTGATAAAAATCTCTTCAATAGTTTGGAGAAAGTTTTCTCACAGAAAAGTCTGCAACAGTGGCAAGCAAAGTCAATGTGAACATGATCTAATCCAATTGTACCCATTTCCAGTAGGAAATAAAATGGTATGTTTTACTGTGACCCATAGCCAGAATGTCACAATGTCTCGATTTTGCACTCTTCTGTACATTAAGTTGCTTCAGCTCGTAGGTGTGTGTCCCAGAAATTATTGCTTAGTGGTCAGATGGAAAGTAATTTGAATCGTTCCTTTGTAATCTTTTAAGAGAACAGGTGTTATGTACTGTAAGACAACTTTTTAAAAATATTCCCTTAATGATAATTTCTATACTCAAAAACAATTTGATACTTTCTAACAAATATTATAAATTTGGTAGTTAAAGTTACAAAATAGTAAAGGTTATCCTCGAGCTTTTCTCATCTCAGAAGAATTTAGTCAACAAAATCTCTAGATGCCTGGATGTAGTGGACAATGATATTTATCTTTTCACTTAATTAGCTTCTAGATATCCTTGCCTATTTCCACAGAGCTTTAGATTTTTATATTTTTCCAAGAAAATTATTTCATCACTGTTACTAGAGTGTCTAGTCATACCTTGTTTGCATGAGAATGTGGGGCATGAGGAGGACAATATAGTGATTAAACAATGAGACTTGGAGGCAGCAGAGATGACATCCTCCACTTCCCTACTTCCTGGTTACATGATAATGAAACAATGTTCAAAACTTGTCATCTTCAGCTTCTCATCAGTAAAATAGCAAAAAATAATGGGATCTGTCTTTTAGGACTGCATCTTGTTCAAGCAAGCTAATACAGGCAGTGCTCAGCCATTATTTCCTTGGGGAGGTTGAGAGGTCCATACTATTCATTGTCTAGCACTTGAGAAATATGGGAAGTATTTGATTTGAAGCGATGAATAATGTTAGATACACACATAGAAATGCTAAGTTTTAGTGCTTATATACACACCCTCTATGATATGCCTACTTACAGTTAATTTCTCCATCAAAATTTTGTCTCTCTGCAAAATATCTTCACATTATCAATATCGCTGGTTTGTTTTTATTATTTTTGTATTATTTCTCATTGAAGCATCTTTCCTCACGAGCTTGTGATGTCATCTATAGCTACTGGAGTGATTTTTAAAAACTGCTTTGTTAACTGAACATGTCATATTATTTAATATTTCAAATCTCATATGGTTCAGTGATCAACTATTGAGGAACAAAATGACGCAGGAAGAAAAGAAAAAATTCTACTTTCAGCGCCACATAATTTCTGGTAGAATATTATCCTGTTGATTTCATTAGTGAATATTAACCATAATTATGAAGGTTGTAATGAACACACTGATAACTTTGGTAAGCATTTCAGAACAAATTAATATTTGAACATTTAATATCTGGAATGCAAACTTTCATAATCATTCTTGCCAATTTTCTCACAACAGACAAGATTTGATTTAGGAAGCAGATGGTGTGCAGCATGCTGGTAGAAGGTAACACTGCTTATTGCTGAAATTTAGGTAACACAAAGGCAAACTAATTTGCTTTGGTCAAACTGGTGCTAGGATATGGACAGGTCATGGAAATCTGTTTTCATATTATCGGATCTGCTATGCTTAGAAGAGTGCCCTTCTTCAAGTCCTGTGTTGGAGCCCTAATCTCGGGTTCCTTGCGTATTCTTTGTGCCATTTCATGTAAATACAATGAAAAGAATATGGCTATACTAAAATATTTTAAGAGGGAAAAGTACCACATACATGTAACTTTTGTTATACTTTATTGTTGAAGTGGTTCCACTTCACTGCTCCTAATTTATAAATGGAACTATTATGACTGTATGGAGAATGTCAGTCAGATGTGTCAAAATGCCAAGGCATAACCTTGATTTAGATAGCTTCAGTATGATATCTACAACACTGTCCACACAATCATCATAGGAAACTATCTAGACATTCCTGAAAAAATAAAAGATGGAATAGCATCTTAGAGCTGAGGTCAATATGTTAAAGAGATATCTGTACTTTCATATTTATTGCAGCATTGTTTAAAGTAGCTAAGATATGAAAGGAATGTAGGTGTTCAATAGTAGATAATCATGGATAAGATGTGAAAATGGGTCAGAAAACACACAATAGAATAGTGCTATTTAAAAATTTATAAAAGATGCAATCTTGTCATCTTCAGCAACATGATAGATCTGCAGTCCATTATGTTAATGAAATTAACTGGAAATATAAATATGAATACTACCTGCTCTGACTTCTGTGGTAGAATGAAGAATTTGAACTCATTGAAGCAGAGGGAAGAATGGGAGTGGAGAAAAATGGGGAGATTTGGGTCAAAACGGACAAATTTCAGTTAGGGAGGATGAATACTTTCATGATAATACAAGCATGATGACCAGATTTCAGTAATGAATTGTATACTTGAAAATTATTGAGCATATATTCTAGTGTTTTCAGCATAAAGTAGGGAGGTGCTGGGCTCTATTAGGTTTATTTATTTACTTCATAATGCATACCTGTACCAGAATCTCTCTCTATTTCTATATCTATTTTTATACCGATTTTATTTTAAAGCAGAAGTATATAAACAGTAATCTATGTTAGTATAATTGGATGCATATATTTACTTCTGAATGTATTATATATGTATACATATATATATCATAAGCATATATTTATATATGTTCATAGTGATATTTCTGACTTGTTCAGCAACATAGGATTCATTTTCTAGTATTTCTACCTTTCCTTTCTCTAAACTCTTTTCACTCCCTTTTAAAAATGTATTCATTTTACATCCAATTGCCAGTCACTGCTCTCTTCCCGGTACCCCCTCTCACAATCCCTCCTCACATCCCTTCTCCCTTTCTCCTCTGAGAGGATAGAGGCCCACCTTGGCATTGTTGTACCCCACCCTGTCATATCAAGTCAGTGCATGTCTAGGCACATCCTTTCCCACTGAGGCCAGACAAGGCATCCCAGCTAGGAGAACATATCCCACAGCAGGCAACAACTTTAGGGATAGCCCCAGGTCTAATTGTTTGAGACCAACATGAAGAACAAGCTTCACATTTGTTACATATGTTCAGGATGGGTGGGTTAGGCCCAGCTCAGGTATGTCTTTTGGTTAGTAGACTGAGAGCACCAAGGATCCAGGTTAGTTGAGTCTGTTGGTCTTCCTGTGACATTCCTATCTTCTTAGGAGCTTGCAATCCTTCCCTCAACATTTCCATAAGAGTCCCCAAGCTCCATCCAATGATTGGCTGTGGGTCTTTGCATCCTTCTAAGTTAGCTGCTGGGTGGAGCCTCTCAGAGGACAGCCATGCTAGACTACTTACTGCTTGGGACATGACAGACTATCATTAATTAGTGTCATGGATTGGTACTTGCTCAAGGACATGCAAGAGACCTGATATAGGAGAGGTACCCAAGAATCAATGAAGGAAACTTAGCTGAGACTCATAGTATTGGGGATATGGAACCTGAAGGCACAATCTTTTGTAGCCAGGCAGGAACCTCAGTAGAGCAATAGGGACACCAACCTACCCACAAAACTTTCAACTCAAAATTTATCCTGTGTACAAGAAATGTAGGGATAAGGAGTAAAGCAGAGACTGAGGGAATAGTTAAGCAATAACCGGCCCAACTTGAGACCCATCCCAACCAGTTGCAGATTTCCAGTCATTCTCATGGCCATCTGTCCATCTCTCTTGTCCCTCCTGCACATGATCCTGAAAACCTCCATTCCCTTCCTCATCCCCTCTCCCACCCAATTCCCTCCCTCTATCTGCCTCCTATGACTACACTGTTTTATTACTCCTTCTAAGTGAGAGTCAAGCATCCTTGCTTGGGCCTTCCTTCTTGTTTAGCTTTTTTGGGTTTACAGAATGTAGCATGGATATTCTCCATTTTATGACTAAAATCCAGTAATAAGAGAGTACCTACCAGGCATAGTCTTTTGGGTCTGAGTTACCTCACTCAGGATTATATTCTTAAATTCCATCCATTTGCCTGCAAAGGTCATGATGTCCTTGTTTTAAATAGCTGAGTAGTAGTCTATTGTGTAGATGTACCATGTTTTCTTTATCCATTCTTCAGTTGATGGACATCCAGGTTCTTTCCAGTTTCTGGCTATAATGAATAAAGCTGGTATGAACATAGTTGAACAAGTCTCTCTGTGGTATAGTGGGGCATCTTTTGGGTATATGACTAGAAGTAGTATAGTTGGGTTGTGAGTTAGAAATTAGACACTAACAACCCAAATAACCCAATTAAAAGAGGAAGACAAGCTAAACAGAGAATTCTCAACAGAGGAATCTCGAATGGCCTAGAATCATTTGAGGAAATGTTCAAGTTCTTAGTCATCAGGGTAATGCAAATCAAAATGGCCTCTAGATACCTCCTTCACCTGTCAGAATTGTTAAGATCAAAAATTCAAGTGATAGCACATGCTGGCAAGGATGTGGAGCAAGGGGAACACTCCTCCATTGCTGGAGGGAGTGCAAACTTGTACAACCAATTTGTAAAACAATTTGGTGATTTCTAAGTTCTTTTTTAACTGTGAGAAATCTGGTCCTTGGCATAAAGCCTTCTCTTGATTTGTATGACTCTTGTACCTCTATTACTGTATGTAAAATAACTTTGTAAATCAAAAATTACTGCTTTCCAAAATTATTGAGGTCTACTACCTTTATCTTCTTATCCTTTTTTTTTTTTACTGTGAGATTATATCAGATATGTGGAAAATGGTGAGATTCATGCATCAAAATCTATGTTCCTTCATGTTTTTTTCTGCAGTCTTGTTAGATTTGCAAAATTTGCATGTAATAAAGTTTAATCTCATAGTTTACACTTCAAAGTACATTAAAAATGCATCCCTTTATTGTGTCAACCATTATATCATAGAGATAATTCTATTGCTCTAAAATCAATTGTGTTTCCACACTTGTAGTTAATTCCTCTCCCCCATATCTTACACCACTACTAATATTTCAATTCTAACTGTTTTTCAATTGAAATGGCCCATAGAAGGAATTAAGAAATTTGTGTTTCTTCTTAATCTAGAGGATTCTACTTAAGAAAATGCATTTACTATTCATCCTTTTGGTTCTGTAGATTAACAGCTTCTCTCTCTCTTAACCCATTACCTGAGGACCCAGCTATAACACTCCTGGGCATATATCTAGAAGATGCTCCAACATATAACAAGGACATATGCTCTACTATGTTCATAGCAGCCTTATTTATAATAGCCAGAAGCTGGAAAGAACCAAGATTTCCCTCAACAGAGGAATGGATACAGAAAATGTGGTACATTTACACAATGGAGTATTACTCAGCTATTAAAAACAATGAATTGGAGAAACTCTTAGGTAAATGGATGGAACTAGAAAATATCGTCCTGAGATAACCCAATAACAAAGAACACACATGGTATGCACTCAGTGATAATTGGATATTAGCTCAGAAGATTGAAATACCCAAGATTCAACTCACAGACCACATGAAGCTCATGAAGAAGGAAGACCAAGTGTGAGTGCTTTGGTCCTTCTTAGAAGGAGTAACAAAATACTCATGAGAGCAAATATGGAGACAAAGTGTGGGACAGAAACTGAAGGAGGGGGCGTCCAGAGACTGCTCCACCTGGGTATCCATCCCACGTGCAGTCACCAAAGGTAGACACTGATGTGGATGCCAGGGAGTGCATGCTGACAAGAGCCTGTTACAGCTGTCTCCTTAGAGGTCTGCCAAAGCATATACAGAGGTGGATGCTCACAACTACCATAGAACTGGTCATGGGGTTCCCAATGGAGAAGTTAGAGAGAAGACTGAAGGAGCTGAAGGAGTCTGAGAGGAAGTTTTTGGTCCCAGGAAAGTTGGATGCCCCAGTGTGGGGGAATTTGTACATGGGAAGAAGGGAGTGGATGTGTGTATTTTGGGGGGCATATCTTCATAGAAGCAGGAGGAGGGGGGATAGAATAGGGGGTTCTGCATGTGGGGGGAAATGGGGAAAAGGGATAACATCTGATATGTAAATAAAATATCCAATAAAAATTAATCTAAAAAAAGAAAATAGCCAAATAATGGAGGACAGAGTTGTGACTTTAAGTATAGGGATATAAAGACCTGGAATAAATATATTAGGGATTTGTCATGCTTGTATCTACAAGACGAGATTTTGTACAATTGGTTTTCTAATGTGACCTTCAAGTATGAGCACTTTTAAATAATAGAGGGATTTGTAAGAAAGAATGTTATCATGGCAAAAGCAAGCAAGCAAACAAACAAACAAACAGAAAACAATGGGAGAGTAGTAGGGAAATCAGGGAATTGGAAGGTCAAAAGCGTCTAAGACTCATAGAACAGAAATCCTGGAGCATGTTAGCTTTTATTCTGAGTGAAATGCTAAGCTACTGGAGGAATCTATACACAGAAAGTCCATGGACTCATTGTCATTTTATGAGTGAACCTCTGAAAGCAGTATTGAGGACATACTATAAGCATAGTAGGAGATAGAACATGACAAGTTTAAGGAGTTATTTCAGTAAACACAACAATATTTGGATTCTAAAGACTCTGTTTATTCAACTGATGTACAGATAGCATTGATGGAGGCTGTAGGAAGTTACCAGTGATGTCACAAAAACTCAGGCAATCATCTGGAAAGTGGCAACTGGGAAGCCAAATTTGGAAAAGGAAAAAAATAACATTAAAGCAGCATGAATAAACCATCTAATTACAAGTGTAAGGCCTAATTAGCATTCAGTTTATAACACCAAAGTTGCAAACAGCAGTGTGTAGGAAGCCTAAGATGCTGTTAGTCCATCCTCTTTGCTTAGATGAACAGCAGTATCTCTATTGTCTACAATGGGTCTCTACAGAAACATGGATGCTGTAACTGCTACTGATGTAAAAGTTAAAAGGATTTAGAACTAAAAATTCAGGAATTCTATTTGACTGAAAAAGTTTCTGCGTAGTAAATTTATTCTGTGAGATAAACAAACAATCTCAAATAAATGAAGACAGTTTTGATGCTACAGAAGAGCAAAGGAATTCTATTTACTGATGATATGTAATCTCCAATCACATACACTTTTAGTTTTTGATGCATGTGTTTATAACTGCTTGCCATAGGGCTTAATGTAAATAAATGAATTTTCAAATGGTTTCTGAGTTTTAATGCCCCTCTGTCCTCTGAGTAGTATGGTCATTATACCAGAGATACTCATTAGGTGACAAAAGCTAACAAATATTCAGTGATTTCATAAGGATGGACTTTTGTTTTGAACGTTATGAGTGTTAATTTTATTAAAACATAGTTTTCTTCCTCTTAATGGACTTATCTGGAACTAGCATATATTATATATAACTATACTTCAGTTTGAAAAATATGGACATTGTTTTAAAAATTAATTTAACATGGAATAACTATGCTTTATGCTTTGATGGATATAAAATAGATTATGTTTATTCCTTTAATTAGTTCATTTGTTTTTCGGTGTGAAAGAAAATCTAGGAATTGAGTAAGTCTACACGTTAGGCTACCTCAGAGTATACAGGGCTGTTTCCAAGTGTGGTAATAAGACCAAAGAATGCAAAGTGAAACATTGTGTTACCTAGTGCTCTTTTTAAATATTATTACTGAAATTCATTTGTTGGAATGTTCTGAAACCTTGATTTAATTTCTGTCTCTAATTCCTTTGATTGCTTCTCACAGTTATGTTTGATAATGGTGAATCTGATCATAATAATGTCCTATTTGATTACCAAAATGGTATCCCTGGTCCACAGATAAGGTTGCCTTAGATTTCTTAAGGGCTGATCTGGAGCAATTAACCAGCCATGTGTTCTGCTATTCAATAACTGACCATTGGAGATAAATTACTAATTTGTCTGGATTGGGTTCATTAGTAGTAGCTAATTTTTACATATTGTTATGCACAGAAATGTGTAGGGTATTATTAGGCCATGCAGCACCACAATATCTTTATAATATTAGTATTCTATTGTCTTGGTTTAGATTCATTTTATTTATATGAGTACACCGTAGTTGTGTTCAGACACATCAGTAGAGGACATCGGATCCCAGTACAAATATTTGTCAGCCACCATTTGGTTGCTGGGAATTGAACTAAGGACCTCTAGAAGAACCACCAGTTCTCTTAACTACTGAATCATTTCTTCAGCCCCCAGTAGTCTATTCTTTAAACAGAAGTGCTAAACATTATTCAGCCAAGGTAGTAATGTTTATATTTACTTCTTGAGGTTTTCATTACAAAATGACTACCTACTTGGTGGTTTAAAATTTATTTTTAAAATGCATTGTCTTAGTATAATTGCATCTTCTTATTCAACACTCTGTTGATATCAGTGGGAGGCCTGCTCTTTTCCAGAGAAGCAGTGGATCTGGGGTAAAGATGGGAGTAGACTGGGAAGAGTGAAGGAGGGAGGGAAAACTGCAGTGGAGATGCATTGTGTGAGAAAAGTATAAATAAAAAGCAGAGAATATAGACAAATGGAAAAGAAGAGCTACATAAAACAACATTTGACTCCTATGCATAAAAACAAAACAAACCAAAAAACAAAACAAACCACATGCAGTGTCCCACTGGTAATTCAGGCAGCTAGAATTCTGAGATTTAGTTGTTTGCAGGAAATATCTAGTGAGTTTACCTTCCTTGTCTCAGCCAGCTTGTGGCCAATAATAATCAGCCTATCTTGATTTATGGAAACATTACTCAGTTCTCAATCTAACTTAACATAGCTTAATCTTAACTTATCATCTTTAAGATATTGTTTCCAAATAAAGTCCTGTTATTAATGCCAGGAATTAGTGCTTTGGGGAACATAGTTTAATTTTAAAACACGTCTTATAAAAATTATGTAATTTTGAGAATCTCTTTATTGAAACAGAAGATAATATCCAACAACTATTCAGTGACAGTACTTATATTAGACAAATTTTAGAAGTTTTAATGAGAACAAGGGGCAAAACAAAACTAAACAACCAAATAAACCAACAAAAAAAATCAGAATATTTTTTGTTATGATAAAAAGCACTCTCTCCATCTTGGGTGGATAGGAGTGGGGCACTATGAAAGTGACCCTAGGTAAGACTCCTAGCAATGGAAGATGTAGAGCCTGAATTAGCCATTTTCTGTAACTAAAAATGACTTCCAATGGAGAGATTATGATACCAACCCAGCCACAAAACCTTACACCCATAATTTGTTCTGCCTACAAGATGTGCTGGGGTAAAGGTGATCCAGAAATTGTGGGAGTGACCAATCAATGACTGTTCCAGCTTGAGACTCATGCCTTGAGAGAGAACCCTCTCCTGATACTGCTTGGAGGGCCAGGAACAAGGGGATGGATAACCCTGATACATAGGATAGAACCAAACACAAATTGTGAAACAAAATAGTCAAGGATATGGTGCCTAATGCTATTCTGCTATCCTCATCTATTGGCATCTCGCCCAGTTGTCATCAGAGAGGCTTCACTCAGCAACTGATGGAAACAAATGCAGAGACCCTCAGACAAACATTATTCGGAGTTTGGGAATCCTGCTGAAGACAGGGAGGAAGGATTGTAAGAGCCAGAGGAATCAAGGACAGCACAAGAAAACCTACAGAATCAACTATCCTGGGTCCAAAGGGGCTCACAGAGACTGAACCACTAACCAGGTAGCATGCATGGGACTGATCTAAGCCCTCTGCATATATGTTGCAGTTGTGTAGCTTAGTCTTTGTGGGGGACTCCCAACAGAGAGAGCAGGGGTTATCTCTGACTCTGTTGCCTTCCTTTTTGAACCTTTCCTCTTACTGAGTTGCCTTGTCTAGCCTCAATAGATGAGCCGAGTCTTACTGAAACTTGATGTTCAGTTGATATTCATGGGAAGACTTCCCTTTTCTGAAGAGAAACAGAGAAGTGGATGGTGGTGGAAAGAGAGTATGTGCGTGTGAGGGACTGAGAGGAAAAGAGGGAGGAAAAACTGTGGTCCAGATGCAAAATTAGTTAACTAATCAATAGAACATGCACCCTTCCTACTTACAACTTCTGTTCCCTAATATATATTTTTTAGGGTTAGTGGGAGGATGAGTGATATCTTTTAACGGACCACTGCTTCAAATTTGAGCTTCAAGAACATAAAAATGGGATGGCTTAGCAGGTATAAGTACTTGCTGAATAAGAATGGTGACTTTGATTTAGTCCCTGAATCTCACATGTCTGTGGAAGGAAATAACATACTTCACAAGATTGTCCTCTGAGCCCTACATATGGGTCACGGCATAGGCACCCAAATATACACCAGGTACATATACTTGCACACGCAATGATTAGTAGTAGTAGTTGTTGATGCTGGTTGTAGTAGTAGTAGTAGCAACAGCGGTGGTTGTGGAGGTGGGCAGCAGCAGCAGCAGCAGCAGCAGCAGCAGCAGCAGCAGCAGCAGCAGCAGCAGCAGTAGAATATACCTCTAGAATCTTATTGCTTAGGTACAAATTTTAGCTCCATCCTCCAGTGGTTAACAGATAGTGAGCTACTCCTCACTATCAATTAGTAGAGAAATTGAAAATTGTCCTTGATGTTTCTTTACTTTCATATGGCGATATTTTTTAGAGAATTCCAACTTTCAGTGTTAAAATGACTGCTGCCAGTATATTACATTTGTTAATCTTATTTTTAATAGTTTATCAAAAGAAAAATTATACTCCTTAATGCATTGCATCTTTTCATTTATATACAGCCAGATGTCTAGGTCTTCATTCTGAGCCTCAGTGTGGGGTCTGCCCCATTAACCTTCTGAATCTGGTAGAAATCAGTAAACATAGTTTCTGGGTGTGCTTTTTTTCCTAAATATTATTTTTGACATGTGTTGGATATTTAAACTGATCTTTGACTTAAACCCTGACAGTCTTTTCTTTTATGTCCTCCTTTGCTCTTGTAGCTAGGTTAGGGTAATTATTCTGCAAAGAATGTCAAAACATAGTAAATGGTTTAGAACAACTCTGTTTATATCCTTTTGTTAGAGGGGAAAGGTCTTGGGAGAAAATTAATAATGTCCTATTGCAGCTTGCAAGGGACATCAAACAAATTGATAGCAATCTTGTTTTTACTGGAATACAGTTGTGAAATTAATAAAGATGAACTAGCACTACATAAGCTAAAGCTTGGAGCAGATGAAGAGTGTTATGTGACAGTCTGAGTTGTTCATTAGTGTAGAATTAGAATTAGAAGATAGAATTAGTGGTCAAGATTATACTCAGAAGTAATTATATGTTTGGTTTTGGTCTAAATTGTGAAAGTATTGTCTATCTCTATCTCTATTTCTATCTCTAATCTCTATCTAATCTCTGTCTAATCGGTATTTAATCTGTATCTAATCTGTATCTAATCTATATCTATATTTAATATATTCATAATTTTTCAAAGCCACTTTGAAGAGAGTTGTGTTTTTCTCTTCTTTTTCAAGTTCACTACCTATAAGCAGGAGAGATAATCTCTCCATGATACAAACTTGGGTTCCAAGAACTATGAAGTGTTCCTTTAATAAAACTAGAAAGCACCAGGATTTTAGAGGAAGTCTGAATTTTCCATTTTAGTATTATGATAAAGTTACAGAAGATTCAGGTCTTTCTTTGCTTCCATCAGGTCAGTAGGGCATAGATGACCATTACTTCTCGGTTTTCCATAGGGCCACTTTTCACTATTGGGAATACATTAACACTAAACCTATACTGGTTAGTGGTGGCACACACCTTTAATCCCAGCACTCAGGAAGCAGAGACAGGCAGAGTTTGAAGACAGCCTGGTCTACAGAACAAGTTCTAGGACAGTCAACACTACACAGAGAAAGTCTGATGCCTTTAGTCCCAGCACTAGGGAGACAGAATCTCTGAGTTCAAGGGCAGCCTGGTCTAAAGAGTAAGTATCAGAAAGGCCATACCTATACAGAGAAATCCTCTCTTAAAAAAACAAAACTAAGCAAACAAAAAAACCTAACCAACAACCAGAGAATGACAAAGGAAAATATAGAATGGTCTGGTCATATTAGGTTATCTGAGATTTGGCCTCTGGGTCAAAAACTGTCAGAGATAAACCTGCCATGTGATGCATAGATTCTAAAAGAAAGAGTCCTCATTCTGTCCAAACTGTGTACCTATGAAGTGGCAACTATTTCTAAAGTCTTGGATAGAGAAGAAGGTGGTGAGTGTTCCATACATGCAGGAAGGTAGGTTTCAGTTTCCCCATCTTTAAGATGTACAAGGTGAACATTTGAAAATGAGAACTTTCCATGTATGATGCTGAAGCCCTTCCCTAATAATCTGTGTGTTTAGTTCTTGCATCCAATTTTTGTTCAGGTTCTTTCCCACGATACTATTGCACACACACACACGTTCAGTTTATTTCATCCTCTTTTATTGTACCCATTGTATTTCTTTCATTTTTGAGACATAGTCTCATACTGCAGCCCTGGTTTGCAAAGATTTCTCTACATGCTCCATTCTGTCCTCAAACTTACAGTAACCTTCCTGCTTCAGCCTCCTAAGTGCTGCGATTACAAGATGACAGATATGAGCAATGTTACCTGGCTTCATTTTTCTTTCTCATTTTGTTTCCTTGACTTCTACTTTGTTTTTTCCTTTCTCCATAAATGTGGAATAAGTTACTTGTCACCTGGATTATATAACTTGTTTGTATAAACACTTAGTTAAAGGCAGGCTATAGGCTTCTATTTTCTAAATAAGGTAGTTTTTTTTTTAAAGATTTATTTATTTATTTTATGTATGTGAGTATACTGTAACTGTCTTTAGAACAGGGCATGGAACCCCATCATAGATGGTTGTGAGCCACCATATGGTTGCTGGGAATTGAACTCAGGACCTTTGGAAGAAAGCAGTCAGCACTCTTAACCTCTGAGCCATCTCTCGAGCCCGGTAGTTTAAATCTTAAATGGTGTGTGTGTGTGTGTGTGTGTGTGTGTGTGTGTGTGTGTGTGTGTG
>JANHMN010000005.1:5267953-5391957 GCA_030674055.1 Rhabdomys pumilio | reverse complement strand
TGTGTGTGTGTGTGTGTGTGTGTGTGTGTGTGTGTGTGTGTGTGTGTCTGTCTGTCTGGACAACACAGGTCATTATTTGGCAACCTAAAGATCCTACAGTTGCCCTATTTTCTGTCTGCCTATCCTGGACTGAGGCTGTGAACATTAGTATAAATGTGGGCAATAGTCTCACTGTCCTCACTGACTAGCCATCCAGGATAGTATTCCATGGCTTCAGAGATGTGCTTCTTTATTAGGACACTTCTCAGAAGCCCAGTCAGTTGAACTCCTAAGAGTGGACTTTTTGATGGCTCAGATAGCACTCAGGGGTACTGTAAAAACAGGTTTGGGGGTACCTTACTGGCTGGTCCTTATAACCTAGTTGACACAATGGCTTTGAACAAGTCGCAGTTTTCCTTCTCTCATGTATGCAAGGAAAAGATAAAATTATGATTTGTTTCATACCTTGCATAGCAGATTTTTTCAGCCTTTTTATTGTCAACAAACATAAAATGTTTTCATCTAGTTTGGAACACTAGGAATTGCTAAAAGCTAATGTCTCCGTTACAAGCATTCCATCCCTTCTTAGCACAGCTATGTGTCTTGATGCTGTTATGAGCATTCCTGCCTATGTTTTCTTTTGTGCTGGTGAGACTTGGCCTGCATGCCTACTAGGCAAGTGCCATATCACTGAGATACAGAACCATACAATCATTCTGTTGTTGCAGCTGAGGATACTGAAGAATGGAAATGTGCAGTTTACCAAAATATAGACAGCTAAACAATGAGCTAAACTCAATGTGAAGCTGAAGTAGCCTGTCACAGGGGAGACTAGAAAAATTACCCACGTTTTCCTGGAGCCAGAAACCCTTTCAGCCACCATATCCTGCTGGTACATGGTGAGGTAATCAAGTGGGCTTAACATGCTGTGTCTCCCTTTCTATGATTCCACTGCAGTGGTAACTGAAGGAGGCAAAGAAATTCCACAAATACAAACAAATGTCTTAGATTTCCAGGTTTTCAGGTATTTCTTTTAAAAAGAGAAACCTAAACTAAATACATGCCTTGTATATTACAATACAGCCAAGCTAACGCAGCAGTATATTGTGAAATCCAAAGCCTCCGCTTGAAGGAGAAACTATTCAGAGGAAATTCTCTATAAAATAGACTTTACCATTCACACAATGAACTATCTAATAAACTTGGCAATTGTCATAATATTTAGTTTCATTGAGAACACTGCCTGTTGGCAACAGGGAATAAGTTAATCTGTTAATTAAATTCAAAATTCAGTTCTCATAAAAACACAATAATTAGCCTTTTCTTACCTTAGGATATCTGCATCAGCAAATACTGGGGTTTCTCAAGTAGGAACATGCAGGAGTTCTCAGGACTGCGGTGCCACCCTTGCTGTTGCAATAGATTTTCAAAATTAGCACTCAAGAGATTTCTTAGTTTTCCTTTAAGAAGCAAATTAACTGATTAGAGATAATTGTATAGAGAGCACCACACATCTTCATGCAGTTAGGATGGTTCCTGGTAAGCACACAGGTCACCAGATGAACCTGATTTCACAACACATCTCTTCTGTTTGTTTTATTGCAGGGCTATGGGCCATTCACCTAACATCTGTCAGCTTCTTTTCACTGTTTAGGGACAATTATTTGTGCCTATCATAGTCTTATTGTTGAAAAGATTAGGCAAAATACTATGAATGAGAGTTTTGGCTCAGAGCCACCCACCCTTTGCATTCAGTTGCCTATGCTCAGATCACTGAGGTACCTGTGGTTTCCCACAAGAGACAGTTTCTGTTCTTGTTCCTCTCCAGGTCTGATGGTACTCTTTTCTGTCAGAAACATCAATAGCTATGCCCACTGCTTTCCTATACCTTGACATTTCATGTCCTCTAGGCATGTATTCAAATGGGATTTCCCTTCAGAAGACATTTATATTATTAATTGAATCAAGTGAGATGATTGTTATGTTCCTGCTATTCTGTCAAGTTAAAGGCGAGTCATAAGATATAAGGTGAAATGACATGGTGCCTGCGGTTTGATTTGAACATTTCACCAAAAACACCACCAACAAAAAAAATGAAGAAAATGTAAATGAAGTTTACAAAATTGATTACTATAGAAGAGAGGACACTATTGTTTAATAATTATCTTTATTTAGGGCTATATTTTGAATTTCCATAAAAGCTTCTTAAATTTTTCAATCCTCAGCACAATGACAATAAAAAAAATCTTTAGTCTAAATCTTGTCACTGAGCTGATTTAGGTTATTTCCTAGATATTGTGTACCAACACCATTATATCACCTGTAAACCGTTCCCCTAATTATGTTTCTTGAACAGGCTATGAACTTGGTGGGGGTAGATACCTGTGTGTTATGCATTATGTAGCACTAAACCTGGAACAAGATATATAAATGCAAGATGATCACTGCAAAGCAGTACAGACTCAATACATTTCCAAGTCTCTTTCAGGTTTAAAGATAGCTGCTCCAAGGGGTTCATTGTCAGGGTCTTCCTAGGGCAATCACAGGTGCCAATAGTTTTTCTTCCACTCCAGTCACTGGCTTTTAGAACTAATTAAAGAGAAAAGCCATATAGCACATTCCTGTACTACGAATCAAAAAAGCTTCCTACCACTACCTGTCATTAATTAGGAGGTGATTTTCCACTTAGCTCAAAGAATGAAACATCCACCTTCTGACACCTTTAAGCCGCAACTTTGATTTAACAGATGTGTGCATAATACTTAACAGTTCCCTGTTGTTTCTAAAAAAATGTAAAGAAATACTAGAAAATAGATTTAAGGGATATTTGTGATAATGATGTTGGTGTTTCCAATGTGTATTGCCTGTCACTTTTATATTAAATGTACAGGTAATAATATATATATTCATTACACATGATGTGTTTCTGTGAATCAAAATCCTATGAACCCATCAAATTAATAATTAAAACTCTATTTATGACAGGGGGAGTGAGTTTTGTTGATGTTGGTCAAAGAATACAAAGTGCAAGCTAGATGGGAAGAAGTTTGAAATATATTGCAAAGCATGGCAACTATAGTTATAGTACTATATTGTACTCTGGAACATCAATACTAGATTTTAAGTTTTTTCTTTTTCTTTCTTTTTTATTTTTTTTTTGTTTGTTTTTTCAAGACAGAGTTTCTCTGTGTAGCCCTGGCTGTCCTGGAACTCACTTGGTAGACCAGGCTGGCCTCGAACTCAGAAATCCACCTGCCTCTGCCTCCCAAGTGCTGGGATTAAAGGCTTGTGCCACCACCGCCCGGCAAGTGTTTTCATTTAAAAGATATGCATACTAGGTATCTTTGGCAATCAGATTAATTTCAGACAATCTACTATGTATAAAACCATCATGTGATATTACAAATATTTTTTTCGTCAAATTAAGAAAATTAATATTTTTAAATAAAAAAGTGCTCTATCTGCTTTGAAACGTTGGGGCTCTTCACTATCATGTAATGAGATGGAAGCCATTTACATTCACTCCATATATGCCAAATATTTTTACCATGTGCACCAAACCCTAGTCAACATACTGGGAGTACAATGAAGGATTGTCTTAGTTACTTTTACACTGCTGTGATAAAACACATCAATAATGCCAGTTACCAGAGAAATTTATTTAGGCTCACAGTTCAAGGTTACAGTACATCTTGATGGGAAGGTTGTGGCAGTAAATGATGAACACTTGTGCTCAGCTAAAATTTCCCCTTTCTATATAGTTCAGGATCCCAGCACTATCCACAGTGGTTGTATATTTGCACCTCAGCTGAACTAATCAAGATGGTCTCCTGCAGGCATGCCCAGAGGGTCATTTTCCAGGTGATTATAGTTGGGATTAACCTCTTACTGGAACACACTACAGCATACTCATACCTTTAAAGAGTTTCCATTTAGAGACTCACTAGGCCCACCTTAGAGATGCAATTAGTCTACATCTTCATCCAAAACAATTCCAAATATCTCTCTAAGGTGTGCCCATTGATACACATATATGTGTATATAATTGTGGCCTTTGCCCAAATGATGTCATTTAAGTATGATCTTCCCTTATGATCATTTTGAAAGTGCAACTTGCTCTTCTCTACACTTCCTCTTTGTTATTCATGTCATGTCTGTTCATAGAACTTATCATCACTCAACATATGACATGTTGTACTTTCCTCTTTATTTTCTATTCTCACCACTCAGAAACCCTTCTGAATGCTAACACTAGAAGAGTCAGGGATTTTGTCTTTTGTTCTTTATTGAATGATGTCGGGCACATGGTAGTCACTCAGTAACTACCTGTTTGATGCTTGGATGTATGGATGAACTCTTGTTCTTAGCATGTATGAGAAATCCAGTGATTTCCAAAGACAAGGTAACAGAATTTCTATTCATTATGTCAAATTCACTGTTAGCTATATAGCCCATGGATTCTATGAGAAATCATGATAGACAATAAATAGTAATTAAGAGTTGAATGGATGCTATCCTGTTAGCTTTATTAATAACAAAAATATACTATACTTCTTGTGAGATATTTACAATGATTTTAAATAATTTGTTCCATTTAGACCCTAGTAAAGGGTTGAAACCCCAAAGAGAAACTGTTAATACAGTGCTGTCCAATTTTATCCTGCCCTATGAAATGCAAAGCGTCAATCTTTGTTGCCGGTTAAAATAACAAAGGAAAATAAAAGTTAAACTGAAAGCAAAAGGCAAAAAAATATGTCAGAATAGGTCATGTTCAAGAGAATTGCAAGGAGACTTATTACTTTGTATTAAGATGCAAATTGTGCAGTCCTTTGAGTCAATGTTGGCTGACTGTATATTTTAGCCAAAGAGAGTCAGTTTTAGGAGAAGAGAAAATAACAAAAACATGAATTGCTGAGATGGAACCTTCTACCTGCTGATAAAGTTTCAAACTGATGCTATGTCTGACAACAAAGCAGTAGATTGAAAAATGAAAAAGCAAGGGAACCAATTGTTTTAGCCTGAGAGACATATTCTTTGACTTATTTCCCCATTGAATGGGTATTGAGAATCTGTGGTTTGAAGGTAGAAAATGGGCTGTATAAGGGAGAATATTATAAGAAGCTTGTGGTTCTAGATCTTTCACTCTGCCATCTGACCTGGCTCTCCACAGGGAGTTGGATAACAGGAGTGAGCACAAACTGCTCTGCAGATTTGTTCAACATGGTGTGCACTCAGGGTTCCAAATATTCCTGTTTCATATTAGTCTTACAAAATAAATGAGGGAGTCTCTGAGAGAAATAATAAGATAATAATAATAATAATAATAATAATAATAATAATAATAACAATAATAATATACAGAAGACTAAGGATTAAAATGCTGCATTGGAGCAGTCAAAAGTGAGAGAACAATATGGTAGCTGTCAAAAGATGAGGAATAACCATTAAAATATACTAACTTGATACAATGGAATATTATTTAGTTCTCAAAAGAAATAAAGAACAGATACATATTACAAGGTATCTAATCCTTGAAATGACACCCTGAGAGAAACAAGCAGTTACAAAAGGCTACAGATTATATGGGTGCATAGACACATCCACAGAGACAGAAAGTAGTTTTATCAGGGCTAGGAATGGGAAGTAATGGAGAAAAACTTCTTAATGCTGATATGGTCTCCTCGTTGTATGATGGTGATTTTATTCTTAAGCTGAAGGTGATGGCTGTATGCCTGAATGTGCTAAACACAGTGACTTGTATAGTTTAGAGTGTGAGTGTTAATTTTACCTCAATTAACAAAAATAAAGCAAGAACTGAGAAATGCCTACTGGATTAAGAACTCATCAAGACTTTCATGAGAGTAACGTGAGGGTTACAGTGAAAGCATGAGCCACTTGAGATATGATGTATTATGAAAGAGGCTGCAAAGAGATAGAAAAGTCTCTCAAGGAATAAGAAGGTAAGAATAAAATTGGATCATTAAAGGAATGCATTAGTAATTTTTCTATTTTCTAAGATCAAATATCTGGCAAGAAACTTAGGAGAGAGAGGTTAATTTGAAAGCTCATCCTGACAGGAAGGCATAGCAGTGGGGTGATTTAGAGCTGTGCTGCAGAAGTGAGTCTGCCTATTCACTTCCAAAGACACCACCAGCAAGCAAAGACCAAGGTGAGAAGAAGGCTAGGTAACAACACACAGCCTGTCCTCCAGTAACTCCCTTTCTTCCAAGTTCTTCCTTCCTGAAGCTTTCAGGTGGAACCATGTGATTAAATATGTGAGCTGTTGAAGGGGACATTTCATTCAAAAATCACAACAAGAAGCATTTTATGTAGTCACTGACTTACTGAGAAGACCTAAACCCTTCTATTGACAAAGAACAAGGAGCCAGTGGGTAAAGGTTGGGGAGGGGAAAGGGTGGAAAAGACACAGACACTGGCTGCTGGACAAAGTGACATCTCTAAGGAAAAGTGGGGATGAAAATGTAAAAAGATGCACTTCAGATAGAGCTTAACCAAAAGATTAGACTCTGCCTCCTCTTATTATCAAGGCAGAAAGAAAACATATCAATACAGATTGAATCTGATGAGGAATTTTCCATGTGTTTTGATTGTCATCTCAGGACTTTTCCATCCATTCACACTGTAATTATGAGTCAGAAAGAAAAGCAGTACATAGAAGAATGATTAAAGCTTCCTGCTTAAAATAGTTTTATCTAGTTATCAGAAATTGACTGCTTCCTTCCCTAAGGTCCCTAATGAGGGAACAAAGATGAGTCCCAAGAGTCTTTAATTTCCATTTATTTCAATTGTCTATATTAGGCTTATAGGTTTTTTATTTTATAATTTCTTTTTATAAACATGGATTTAAGTTTTAAAATATATTTCTATAATAAGTAAATATAATTGTAATAGTAAAAAACACAGTAAATTGAATGATATCGCCAATTCTAATAATAAAGTAGAGTGTCTGGGGCATTTTTAGTTCAGTACCTTTGAGAGTTAATTAAACCAAGTTAATTGGAAAAGACCTAATCTCCAGATAGGTAACATGGTTGCTTATCTTGTTTACGCCTAAACAGAGTAACAAAGGTCATTACAGTACTTTTAAGAACATTATTGATTAATATATAATTTCTTAATTAATTTTGATTGACAGCATCTCTTGCTGCCTGAAACCACACTTCCTGTGGAATGCCTTTAGTCTGATTAATCTACTAAATTTGTTATTTAACAGTCCATTTATTTATATAACGTAGTCTTAGCACTAAAAACTTCCTGGCATTTGGCATTTTGCTGTCAGCCTGTAAGCCAGCACTTTGCCCATAAATATGGCACGTTGCCAATGGACTAAGTGGAAGGATGAAACTTTCTGGGAGCAGTGGAAGTACCAAAGTGTGATTTGGACTTCATTTTGAATACACTAATTTTTCAAGACATTCTCTTACTTCTAGGCTACTTCCAGTTAAAATATACTCTAATTTTTAAAATGTACTAGCATACTAATTCAAGTTCTAAAATGTCTATCCCTAACTTCACCTAACAACCACTTTGCAGTCTTCTAGCTTTTGTTTTATATAAATGCCGAAATCACTTCTAACAGCTATGTAGAAGGTATGAATTTATTTTTGTTTATGATTTTTAATGGTATATGTTCATTATATATAATATTGGTTTTCATAAACTCATAGACATTTTTTCAAGTTTATCTTGTACTTTGATTATATTGACCTTTTCCCCTTCTTCCCTTTCTTTCTTCCTGATAATCATCTCCATTACCCAAGTTTATTTTTTCCTTTTATATCATATACATTCATCATATTACATTATATATATGATATAAATATATCATTATATATATATGATATAAATATAGTTTGTGTGGGATGTGTCTATGTAAAATCTAGGATCAACAAATAAGAGAAAATTGTATTTATTTTCTCAAGTCTGGCTTATTTCACTTAATATTATAGTATAAAATTATACCCATTTTCCAAAAAATGAAATCATTTCCCTCAGGTGGAGCTGAAATAAACAATAAGCTAACTGTTCTGAATAGAAGAAAGAGAATCTTCTTGGGAGTTCAGTAGAGTTTCTAGTTTCGGTAAGGATTCAAATTAATGTGGCCTTTTGTGGGGATTCAATTATACAATTATTTCTATTCCACTGTCTACAATAGACAGAAAATTCAAAAACATTCCAAGGAGACCTTAAACTCAATATGTTAAGTATGCATGTAGATATATGTATGAGATTTTAGTGGTATAATATCTATCTTAGTTGGGGTTTTGCTGCTGTTAATAGACACCATAACCAAGACAACTCTTATAAGGACAACATATATTTGGGGTTGGCTTACAGGTTTAGAGATTCAGTCCATTATCATCAACGCAGGACCACAGTAGCATCCAGGCAGTCATGGCACTGGAGGAGCTGAGAATTCTACATCTTGATTTGAAGGCTGCTAGCAGAATATTGACTTCCAGGCAGCTAGGATGAGGGTCTTAATGCCCACTAGTGACACACCTACTCCAGCAAGGCCACTTCTGCTCCAACAAGGCCACTCCCTGAGCTGAGCATATACAAACCATCACAACATCCTATCCAACAAGATACTTACTTATCTATATATTTATATTTTTCTCAAAATATTCAGTATGGAAAATCTATTTCTTCTTTTTCATTACATTAGATATTTCTAAAAGTATCTCCTTAAATAAATTCTGAAAAAAATTATTTTTCTGTTCCTTGATAGTTTCACATATTACATCTAATGATTTCAAGGTAATTATCTCCAAAAACAACCATGGACTTTGGAGAAAAAGCACTTATATTGATTGTAAAGCACTTCAGAATGCTCATTTCCACCTTCACCAAATGGTCTGATGCTCTGAACATTTTAGGAGCATCAATGATGGAGTTCAAAATATCCAACTGAAAAGAATGGAGGAAGTTGACAATAACACTTAAAGCAGCTGTGTTTAAAGGAAACCTTCTACAGTTCCCCTAGTTCATCACTGGCACAGCCATAGGAGAAATCACTGTCAATGAACATTTGGACAGTATAATGGGTTTCCCATAGTAATTAAGTTTTGGGTGTTTTCACATTTATAGTGAACTTATATATACTTACTATAGTAATATCTTACATGTTTATATTATCTAAGACATAGCATGGTATGACATGTATCTTATCACTTTAACAAATTATCCAGCCATTTCTATTGGTCTGGCCTCTGAAGCACTCTACATTTGATGTCATTTAGTCTTTACAACAGGCCAGTGTAGTAAGGGTTGTGATCTCAATTTGTGCATGAGCTGACTTATGGTAGCAAAAGTAAGTGCCTCATGTCTGTGGATTTAATTTCTTATCAAGCCATGAAATAGATCTTTTTTCTATCTGAAATTCAGTCAACCACAGCTCTTTGCCATAACATTTATCTTATCTTCTGCCTTTAATTCTTTTCTATTTCTTCACTTTACATCCCAATCATAGCCCCCTCGCTTCCCAGTCCCACCTTACAAATTCCTCTCCCAACTGCCTCTTCCCCTTCTCCTCAGAGGACCCTTTCTTGGGTACCACCTCACCCTGGAACATCTAGTCCTACCCTTGCCTCTCATTAAAAATACTTTTGCTATTCATTATGGGGACACATCTATAAAATAAACTAGATTATATTAATTATAAGGATGACATTTAATTATTTAGCTAAACTGACTATATCTGACACCAACTGGGAATTTTAGATTTTTCATCTATTTAAATTCCCATACCTTGTCTGTGTCAAATTTGAATCTTACTCAGTCTTACAAAGCCAGTAGAACTAGTCACCATAGATAAATCCCCAAGATAAGACTAACAGCTTCTGACATTAAGGAAAGTTCCTAAGGGTTACTACTCTCTTAGTAGAATAAACACTGGAGTCCAGGTCCCTCATTTTCCTGACTGAGAATCTTGTTATACTTCACAAATACCAATGCTTGGCAACTTCATATATAAGCTGATACACTATGTTTTTTTTTTTTTTTACCAATTTATTTCCACAGCAGGAATTGGATACTGCAGTAAAATTAATGATTGTGTCCCTCTTTAGTGCTCTTCTATTCAAATTACTTTATGCCCCAAGGATACGCAAGCAATGGCTTCTCTGTGCCTCTGCATCTCTTTTTATATTTCATCTTATTCCTGACAACAAATTGAACTTCTGATGTGGAGAGATAAGGTTCTGACTCACTGAGCTGTAAGGCAAGAGTGACTCAGTAGGATGAACGCGTTCTTAGTGAAGTCTAGAGAAGTGATTTTGGGGAAGAAAATAGCATGTACCAAGAAAATGACGTCTGTTTTTAGGATGAGTCACTAAGTCAACACCTCAAATGATCTAGTCCAGGTTCTGAGAGGTAATTTGCTATTTTGCTTCTCTTGCCTAGGATGAAGTATGTTATAATGACCAAGAAATATGCTAAAGCCAGCACTGATTCTATAGCCAGGTCTACCACTTAATACTATAGAGTACATCCTTTTTTTTATTGGTCATTTTATTTATTATATTTCAAATGTTATCCCCCTTTCAGGTTTTCCCTCCGCAAACCCCCATCCCATCGCCCACCTCCCCTACTTTTATGAGGAGCTCCCCCAACCCACCCACCCATCCACTCCACCTCACTGCGTTAGTATTCCCCTACACTGGGGCATCGAGCCTTCACAGGACCAAGGGCCTCTCCTCCCACTGATGACCAACAAGGCCATCCTCTGCTACATATGCAGCTGGAGCCATGAGTCACTTCACGTGTACTCTTTGGTTGGTAGTTTAGTATTTGGGGGCTCTGGGAGGTTCAGTTGGTTGATATTATTCTTCTTATAAGTTGCAAACCCTTTCAGCTCCTTCAGTTCTTCCCCTAACTCCTCCATTGGGGTCCCTGTGCTCAGTCTGATGATTGGCTGCCAGCATGTGCCTCTGTATTTGTCAGGCTCTGGCAGAGCCTCTGAGGAAACAGCTATATCAGGCTCCTGTCAGTAAGCACTTCTTGGCATCAGCAAGTGTCTGGGTTTGGTGTCTGAATATGGGATAGATCCCCAGGTGGGGCAGGTATGGGAGGAGATTCGGGGTTGTGTGTGGGGGGGAGAGAAGTACAGAGGATCAGGAAATTGAACACAGGTGTGTAGCCATGGGGGATGAGGAACTGTGGGTAGCCACCAGAAAGTCCCAGATGCCCAGGAAAGCAAGAGGCTCCCAGCACCCAGTGGGAAAGACATTAGCTGAAATACCCAACAAAGGTGAGACAGAAACTGTAGAGATAATATCCAGAGGTTAGGCATGGCCCCTGGTTGAGGAATGGGGCACCCACCTACCTTAAAAATGTTAACCCAGAGTTGTTCCTGTCTAAAGGAAATACAGGGACAAAGAATGGAGCAGAGACTGAAGGAAAGGCCATCCAGAGAGAGACTACCCCACCTGTGGCTCCATCCTATATGCAGACACATCTCCTTTTAAGCTTTCAGTTTACTTGCAAAAACAGGATTTTGAACTAATTCATACACAATGCATCTCTTTCCACAAATATTGATAATATTTGTGTGGGTCTTTCTGAACTAAGTTTGTGAAGCCTATTTATTATATTTGTCATTACATCTGAAAAGCAGGGGTGTATCATTCACCATTTTCACAATGAAAAATGGAGGATACCTGGAAAACAAGGCCTCCTAAAATAACCGAGCAAAATGTATATAGACTCACAGAAATTAAAGCAGGATGCACAGGGTCTATACAGGTACTCTGCATATGCATTGTAGCTTTCAGTTTAATACTTTTATGGGACTAATAAATATATAAATGAGTGAGTCTCTGATTTTTGTGCCTTATCTTGTCTCTTTCAGTTTTCTGTTGGTTTATCTTGTTCAACTTTGATACAGTTGAGGAGTTTGTTTGTTTATTTGTTTTGTTGGTAACTTATAGAAGCCTATTCTTTTCTAATGAGAGACAGAAGAAGAGTAGTTCCAGATGAGAGCAGAGATGGGGAGGACCTTGAAGGAATAGGGGAAGGGGAAGCTGAATTTAGATTATTTTTTATAAGAAAGAAATCTATGTTTAATATAAGTGGGGAGGAATGAATGTGCACCTACAGTGCAAATATTTCCAAATAAAATTTCTAGGTTGTTGTGCTCTGAATAAGAATAGGCAGCCTTGGCATATAGTACCAACTTAGATAAGGACAAGTGAATCATAGGCAGAGTCATAGTGACCTGTCCGCTGAACCTTTACCCAGCTGATACCCTGTTCTGAAAGATATCTGTACTCCCTCTGAACACCTATGCTCCTGTGTCATCCCCTTCCCCACATCCTGCATTTTTGTGTTTATAACCCCTGTGTTAAAAAATAAAAATTATGATTTGATAATTTAAAAAATTAATTTCAGAAATTAATATAGGATATAAAGTTAAAATACATATAAATATATTAAAAAAGAATGGTCCCTTTAGACTCATATGTTGGAATGCTTAGTAATCAGGGTGTGGCACTACTTAAGAAGGCTTAGGTTTTGTGCAGGAAGTGTGTCACTGGGAGTGGGCTTTGGGGATTCAGAAGCCCAAGCCAGGCCTAGTGTATACTCTTTTACTGCTGCCTATGGGTCCATATGTAGACTTGTCAGTTAACTTTTCTGCACTATGTCTGCCTGCATGCTACCATGCTTCTTAGCATGTTGATAATGGACTAAACCTTTGAAACTATAAAGGAAGGGCAACTAAATATTTCCTTTCATAACAGAAAAAGAAAAAGATTCAAAAGCTTCAGTGAAAGAACTAGAAGTTCCAGAGCTAGGAATTAAATTGTATTTCCTGACATTGATTGAACATCCTCTTTGAGCTACAGTACCTCTACATTTGCTTACTATGATTATGCTAAACATTGGTCTAGATATGATTGACTGATATCATATTTAGTAGTTGATTCAGATATATCTGTGGACTTTTTCCTAAATAGCCTATCATTACCTTAACTTACTGACTTCCAAGGTAAAGCAAAAATGCTTTAATTTTGGAGATGGAATTATTTTTGGACAAGGCAAAAATAACATAATCAAATAAATGGAAGTTAATATTAATCAACATTTCCTATATTCATGGTCAAATTCATGCTCATATCCAGTAATTTCCTAAAATGTTTCTTTTCATACAAGGGGAAGCAAGTTAGCTTGAGATAGACTCTGGTAAGTATCTAAATGACCATATTCATCCTGGAAAACTGGATGATGCAATTGTATCTCAGAAAAACATTCACATAGATTTTGTCTGAATTTCTCTGGGTTGGCATTGGTAGTATTTGATATTTTCAATATCAAAAACTGATTTCACTTTTTATCTTGGAAGGATATATAGCTACAAATGATGTGGTTCAGTTAAGTTAATAAGCATGTACCACTCTTCTAGGATACAGGGTCTGTCCCGGGTGCAAAGAGAGGACAGAGAGGATTTCTATTCTGAAGAAGCTTAACTCTAAGTGGTCAAGGAAGCTTTGTAGAGAAAGTGTCATTTGAACTGTGACTTAAGGGAGAGGGGATGAGAACGAGTATCAGGATGGTGATCAGGTGTAGGAGGAGGTGGGTAAGAGATTTCTGGGAGTGAAAATGGAAATCAGTGGAGTGCACATCTGGGACTAGTTGGAGACCTGGGATGGGAGAGTTTTTCAAGGTGACACTAGCTAAGATTCCTACAAGCAGGGGATATAGAGACTGAAGTGGCCACCTCCTGTAACTAGAAAGGATTTCCAATGGAGAAAGGGGGACATTCCTGCAAGAAATGAAGGGATAAAAATGGAGCAGAGACTGAGAAAATGGCCAAACAATGACTGACCCAACTTGAGACCCCTGGGAGAGAGCCAACCCTTGAGTCCATTGATGTTGAGAGATGTAAATGCTCAATGATATTATTTTGATGTTGGTGGTAGTGTGTGTGTGTGTGTGTGTGTGTGTGTGTGTGTGTGTGTGTGTGTGTTATCTTTTAATATGTTGCTCCCACTCATGTGTGTGCACTCACCATTTCCTTTTGGTTTTTCTGGTATGAAATTATATATTTTCTGTGTTTTCTTGAGTGTCATTTACAACGTTGGGTTGGAATTTTCCTTTTAATATCTTATGTAAGGCTGCATTTATGAATAAATATTGTTTAAATTAGGTTTGTCATGAAATATCTTGGTTTTTTTCTTACATAGTGATTGAAAGTTTATCTGGGTATAGTTGTCTAGGATGACATCTGTGGTCCCTTAGAGATTGCAAGACATCTGCCCAGGCCCTTCTTTCTTTAGAGTCTCTGTCGAGAATTTAGGTGTAATTATAATAGGTTTGCATTTGTTACTTGACCTTTATCCTTTGAAGCTTTTAATATTCTTTCTTTGTTCTGTAAATTTAGTGTTTTGATTATTATTTGGCAGGAGGATCTTCTTTTCTGGTTGAACCTATTTGGTGTTCTGTAAGCTTCTTATATGTTTATAAGTATCTCATTCTTTAGGTTAGGAAATTTTTTCCATGATTCGTTTGAAAATATTTCTTGTACCTTTGAGCTGAGAATCTCCTCCTTCTGCTCCTATTATTCTTACTTAGGCTTGTTCTTTTTATAATGTCTCAGATTTTGTGGATGTTTTGTGTCATGAATTTTTTATGTTTAACATTTTCTTTGACTGATGTATGAATTTCTTCTATTGTATTTTCTATACCTGATATTATCTCTTTCATCTCTTTTTATTGGATATTTTATTTATTTACATTTCAGATATCATCTCCTTTCCCCATTTCCCCTCCATAGAATACCCTATCTCATTCCGTCTCCTCCTTTTTGCTTTTATACCATTTTAATTACATTCATGTATTAACATCAGTTCTAGGTTAAGGGTCTAGCAATACAATAGATGCAAATAGTCAAGGAACAAGCAAGTCAATAAACACAAATAGTCAAAAAACAAGCAAGGCATTAAACACAATTCCATGAACACTCCCATGATCACTGTTTCTAGGGGCTTATCAGGATGACCAAAATATCTGAGCCAACTTCCCTGTCCTAGCCCAAAATCATTTTCATGTCTGAAGCCTACTTCCTTGTTCTAGCCTAAAATTTAGCTTCCTATCTGAAATTATTTCTTTGTTCTAGCCTAATATTTATATTTCTGCCTGAAATTACTTCTTTGCTCTAGCCTAATGTCAGATTCCTGCCTGAAACCTACTTCCTTTTCCTTGGCCAATGTCATATTCCTGCCAAGCAGCCCATTTCCTTGTCCTTGCCCCATATCAGATTCTTGCCAAGTAGCCCCAAAGGCTCTCTGCCTCTCCCTCTTTTTTATTTCATTAACAAGACTGAGCCTGTTTTAGGTCATTTTGACAAGAATGCCTTCCTTACACATCATGGAATATGCATTATCCAATGACTTCTATCTTAGGTTGGTAAGTCTCTGTGCAGAATCTTACCCATTCTTGGCTTGCCAGCCTGTTAATTTAATAACTCTGTCTGGGGGTCCATTTTCAGGTTCAAGCCATGTACTTTGGCTGCCAACATGTTGATGTTGTTAAAGACAAGCTTTAACATGATGGCCAGGATTAAAAGTATTCCCAGGACAAAAAGGGCTAACATGATCAAGCGATGTATGCCATTTTTGAAGCTTGACCAAAATAGAAATATTGACCTTGTTAAGACAGTTACTTTTGTTAATCATTTAGCAAAAAAATGTTACTAATATGTTGGATATACAAGAGGATTTAAATAGGCATTTGGAAGAAAGGATTGATGCTCTTTGTCCTATTCAAATTATTGGAAAGAGTTTCAGAATTTAAAGGTAAGGAGCCATTTTGAGTATCATGCTAAATACCTTTGGATTCAGGTTAGTTCTAAAATTTACAGTGGTAATCATTATAATTAGGAAAAGTTTAAAAATACTTACAGTGTATTTTGCATAATTCTAACACCTCTCTGGATGTTTTAATGTTACATAGCTTATGAATTTCAAGAATGCTGCTCTGTGTTGATGCAGTAGATACTGCTGATAAAATTACTCTCTTTTATCTCATATTCTGTTGGTGATGATTGTGTCTGTTGTTCCCGTTCTCTTTTCTAGGTTTTCCATCTCCAAGATTTTCTCAGTTTGTGTTTTCTTTATTGCTTTTATTTTCATTTTCAGATCTTGAACAGTTTTTTTTCTTCACCTGTTTGATTGCATATTTTGTTAAGGGATTTATTTATTTCCTCTTTAGAGTCCTCTATCATCTTCATAAAATTGCATTAAGATCATTTTCTTGTGCTTCAGCTATGTTAATATACCCTAGGCTTGCTCTTGTATTTTGATTACTTGGCTCTGGTGTTGCCATATTGCCCTGGCTCTTGTTGATTATGTTCTTATGATAGCCTTTACCCATCTGGATTTTGTAGTTATTATATGTTTAGATGCTGACTTCCGAGTTGATCTTTGTTAGATGTGTGAGATTAGGATGTTTTTCCCTTGGTTTCTGTTTCATGTCTGTCTACTGGCCTGAAGTTGTGGTGAGCTTGTCTTTAGGTCCAGAAGGATGTCTTTCCTGCTTTTTGTTTTGTTTTGTTTTGTTTTGTTTTGTGGCTGAGGTTTTGGGTGTAATACTTGCCTCTGGGATCCGTACTTCTAGATTGACTGGGGGTCCTGGTATTGGTAGGACTGTAGAAAATGAGGCCAGGTTGTGGGCTGAAAACTGGGGTCTAGTGGGTGGGGTGCATGTTAAGGATGATAGGTATGTTTTAAGGGAATATGGTAACCAGGGGCTAGGTACAATTTCTTATCTGGTTGTCCCTGGTGACTACATGCTCCAAGAATGAAGGCAGGGTTTTGAGGCAGAAAATGGAATACAGGGTATAGGGTACAACTTAGGGCTTTTGGAGGTGCTTTCAGAGGAGTTGGCAGGTAGGGGCCTGGAGGTGATTGGATTGAGGGCTTACTTGATGTCTCTGGGTCTGCCAGGCCTCCAGAAAAGCAGACATATTTGTGAAGCAGGAAATAGAGTACAGGATATGGGGTACAGTTTGTCCCAGTTGTGGGTGCTTTCAGGAGAGTTTGAGTTCAGGGGCCTGGAGGCAGGGAGTTGTTATATTTTTAATTGGAGGAAATTTTTAAAAATCATGAAGTGCCTAGTGCAGGTTCTGAAATACAATGGGCTATATTAATTAGGAGTATTTAGAAAACAGAGCCAGTGACAGACTATTGAGGAACTTTTGATAATGGCCCACAGAGGTGGCTTGATGCATAGTTGCACTTGATGACTAGCCTTACACTTAAGTTTGATCCTCAGAAACAATATGGTAGAAGGAAAGAACTGACTCCCTTAAGTTGTCCTCTAATTTGCACACTCATGCCATGTCATTCACATGTACACACACTTGTTCAAATAAATAAGCATTAAATAAATAAAAATAAAGTCTTGTGTGGTTTATTCTCAAAGAAATGAATGTTCCTAATATTATTGATACAGTTATTAAATATTTTTACTCCATCTTTTACATAGATTTCCCATATCTTTTGCAAGCACATGTGGGATGATAAATACGGTGACAGAAAAAATCTTGATGATGAAAACACATTAACCCTTTGTTTTTTCTACTTAGTAAAATTACTGTATTTTCCATTTTGGAAGAATGGAAGGCTATGAAATAAATCCTAGCTAATCCTCCTTGTTCCAACAAAACCACTACTTTCCCCTAGAAAGACAGCTCAATATTAACCACCTTAGTCCCCAAGCCCAGGGAATAGGGGCGCTGACTCTTCATTAACTTCTTCAAGCTGATTACGGGCGTTGAACTATTAGAAGAGGGGTGGAGGAAAGAGTAAATTGATAAACCTCTGACACTGGGTCTTCACTGCATCCAGATGGAATTCCAGGACATCAGATGTTTGAGCAGGTCTGCTCAGCTTGCTTGATGAGTAGGTACACCAAGGCTGTGTATACTGCAATATACAATTCTCAAAACAAATTTTAGTATCAAGCTAATTTGTTTTTAATTTTTTCATTCTTTGCTTTCTTTTATTTAATTTTAAAAAATTTTTTGGAGGGTATTTCAGATTTTATCCCCTTACCACACATTCTCCCACCACCCAGGAACCTCCTATCCTATTCCCCCCTCCTCATGCTTCTATGAGGCTGTGCCTCCACCTAACCCAAGTCCCCACTATCCCCTCCCAACCCTCACATTCCCCCACACACTCTGTGTTCGGTTTTCATGGGACCAAGAATCTCCTTTCCCACCTATGCCCGACAAGGCCACCCTCCCCTACATATACAGCTGGGGTCATGGGTCCCTCCCTATGTGCTCCCAGGCTGGTGGTTTAGACCCTGGGGAGCTCTGGTTGGTTGGTATTGTTTCTTTCCTCATGAAGTTATAACCCCTTTCTCCTCCTTCAGTCTTCTCTCTAACTTGTCCATTGGGAAATCTTTGATCATATCAGTGGTTAGCTGTGAGCCTCGTCCTCTGGATGTGTCAGTCTCAGGCAGACCTCTAAGGAGACAGCTATATCATGTTCTTGACAGCATGTACTTCCAGCCATCCACATCAGTGTCTACCTTTGGTGACTGTACATGGGATGGATACCAGGTGGAATGGTCTCCAGATGTCCCTTCCTTCAGTTTCTGTCCCATGTTTTGTTTCCATATTTGCTCCCCTCAGTAATTTTGTCACTCGTTCTAAGTAGAACTGAGGTATTCCCACTTGGTCTTCCTTCTTCATGAGCTTCATGTGGTCTGTGAGTCGAGTCTTCGATATTCTAAGCTTTTGGGCTAACATCCACTTATCAGTGAATAAATACCATGTGTGTTCTTTTGTGATTGGGTTAACTCACTCAGGATAATAATTTCTAGTTCCATCCATTTAGCTAAAAATTTCTCGAATTCATTATTTTTAATAGCTGAATAATACTCCATTGTGTAAATGTACCACATTTTTTGTATCCATTCCCCTGTTGAGGGACATCTTGGTTCTTTCCAGCTTCTGGCTATTATAAATAAGGCTGCTATGAACATAGTGGAGCATATGTCATTGTTATATGTTGGAGCATTTATTTCATAGCCATAACCTATTGGTAGAAATATGTATAATTATTTTCAAGATGAAGTTATAATTTCTTAAATTGTGCAAAATTTCCTTCGATTTCAAATTTAAGGTTTTCATTGGTATGAGCTTCTTATTGATATAAAAGTGAGATTAATATTGTTACTCTCATAGGCATTGTGCCAGTATAACACATTTAGGAATACAAGGCTTAGACCCAGTCCTTCTTTAAATTTTTTAACTGATTTGAGACAGTTAGCCTGTGAGTCAAGGAACTATAGCAAATTCATGGCTTTGAGTTTATTGTTAGGGTGTTTTCTATATTTTATTTAGAAATAGCTGAGAGGAGTTAACAGACAACAGTCTAGATTGCCTTACATGGATAGTTGGTTTTCAAAACATCAGAAGTCCACAGAATTGACTTTACAAACATTTCTGTATTAATGTTCATTTTGATTAGAGACCTGTCTGCTCCTGACAGCTTCCTGTCTTGGATTCTAAGAAGAAATTGAGCATCTTTGGAGTTACTCCAGTTGTGGTGAGACAGCCACTAGGCAAGAATTGCCTCTTCCCATTAAAAGACAAATTACTGTCCAGAAAAGGACACACATGCAGAATAGTTGACTGATTATATCTGCCAAGACAGAGTAATCAGCCCTTAATAATTCTGCATCACTAAGGTCGGTCAGATGATCCTGGGCCAGAAGGCTGAAGATCAGATGCTCCAACGTTTTGTAGTATAGGTACTGTCCAGGTGTTCAGTGGTCTCTATAAATTGGCTAAGTTTTAGAAGCTATGCTTTGTGCTTCCCATAATTTCAGTTAACTCAGTCATTCTGAATTTCTGATGGGGTTGAAAACTTATAGTCTCATAGCCAATCTTGGCTATTTACTTTGAGAAAAAATATTTGACTGGATGGTTTTCAGCTGACATTCATTCTAAAGCCAAGAAAAAATCCAGGTTTAGAACTAAGTGTTTTAGTTAGGAGAGATGACAGAGGTTCTGGTTAGTCAACAAAATGATGGACTGGGTATTAAGACTATCTTGTACCTCACTGGTACAAATTGGCATAATTATGATCTAATTATATTTTGAGAGAAAAGTTTTATTTTAACAGGAAGGGTGATATATAGGAGGAGCTAAGGTGGGAGGAGTACGGAGAGGAAGAGAAGGAGTAAGGAGAGGAGGAGAAGAAGGAGAGGAGAAGCTAGGTGATGAGAGAGAGAAAGAGAGAGAAAGAGGGGTGGGACATGGAGGCAGATGTTCACGTGTCTCCACTAGTCAAAGATAGTTGATATATCTAGGTTGAGTATTGAGTTACACTTCTGATTGTGCATTATCAAACTTATAAAGCCTTTGGTTAACATTTTTAAAAAATTGTAAGCTGGGCGGTGGTGGTGCATGCCTTTAATCCTAGCACTTGGGAGGCAGAGGCAGGAGGATTTCTGAGTTCGAGGCCAGCCTGGTCTACAGAATGAGTTCCAGGACAGCCAGGGCTACACAGAGAAACCCTGTCTCGAAAAACCAAAAAAAAAAAAAGTGTATAAAAGCAAAAAGGAAAAGGGGACATGGGATAGGGGTTTTCTAGGGAGGTTAAATAGGGAAAGGGGATGACATCTGAAATGTAAATAAAATATCCAATAAAAAAAAAGGAAAAAAAAGGAAGAATGGAAGGATGCCCTTTACCTAATTATGGCTCACTTTTGGTATATTCTAAGAATATAACACAATTGAAACCTTATACAGTTGGGAGTTTTATATATGCTTTCTTAATAGCAAAATTGACTAACACTCACTAAAATATCAAAGATCTTTGTTAGGGCATCACCTAAAATGCTAAAGAGTAGAAGCTCTCTTATAGAGGGTTATAATTCACTGTTGGAATAACAATGCCAAAGGGCTGAAACAATTATCTCAGGTATTTTGTAAAAAATAGATAGGCTTAGTTTTTCACATCCTGAATTATTAATAAAAGAACAGTAGCAAGAAATGTTTCAGTAGATAGACATGCATGCACACTTGGGACCAATTAACTCTTTTTCCTTTATGTTAATCAGAACAGTGAGGCTTCTTTCTTTCATGATGAACCCACATTCAATCATTTGGAGGGTTGTTATTTTAAATACTATTTTTAACAAGCTAACTTCACTGATATTACTGGGAGATGTATTTAAATTATATGAATGATTGGTTCCAATGGTAGTGATACTATATCATATTAGATTGATGTTATAGATTTTTAAATGGCATTGGTTTACACCCTAGGTTATGGTTTTCTAAAGAATGTTGGCTGGGTCTAATTTATATTTTTAAGTAAAGATTTTAAGTCTTGTATAAATTTATATTAGCAGAAAGCCAGTCTTAAACGATGTAATTTGTTTGCCAAATGTATGCCCTGTTCCAATGTCATTCTTTATTTTTTGCTCACATAAAATGTTATATTAACTATATGAATTCCACATGACTGTTCTAAAAATTAGCAAAAATTGGTGATAGATAATAGATACATAGATTATATATGTGTAGATATGTAGCCACAAAATACAAAAAGTATTTTAATCAGTGATATGTTGTTCAGTGAGTAGAATCTATATCCCAAGTGGATGATGAATTGGTACTTTAGTATGCATTTCTGGAATTTTCTCATATGAATGTGTTTTCATCAATAATTTGCCTCCATCTTTAAAGAACACCAAAATATTAGGTCAAAGGATAAAGTGGAGTTATTAAAACTGGAAAATTGAGAAATCATCTCCAAGCAAATGCTTGCAATTAATATGGCTCTGGATGTCACAAACACTGAATTTAAGCAGAAATGCAAGGGATTATTAGGAGAATTTGCTTTTGGAGTAACTTTATGATTTGAGGAGAACTGTCATAGATATTCCTTGTCAATGTGGAAAGGACTAAACTTTAATTCTAGGGAGTGTAGATGCTATCATTTCTAACAAGGCTGGTAGCTAGATCTTTGAATTTCTTATTGGACCCTTGTACAATGTATGTTCCATCTATCATATAAAAGTTCTCTGTTAAAGCACAGAACAAATAATTTTACTCCACCTATCAATGCCTGATTTATGTGTGTTTTTTTTAATATGGATGAACTTAGTATCCAAGGCTTGAAGATGGTCCAGTATCAGTTTTCAAGTTCAAGTTCATTTTATCTAACTCATACATTTTATTTTTTCTTCTCTGGCCAAATTGCCTTCTTTACACCATTTGAAACACACATACAAAAAAAGTCTTACCTGTTTTGAGGTCTTTTATAGCTCCTTGAACTGTTTGGAAAATCTTCTCCCCTGGATCATATTGTTTCCCTAATCTTTCCGATCTTTGATAAATTGTCAACTGCTTACCTTCTTATCATATTATCTGAAACATCCTCCTTATTATCGTATCTCCTTTTCCTATGTGGTAGAGGTTACAGATTGCTTATGTAGTGTAACTCTTGTCTTAAAGCACTTATGCCTACTTCATTCAGCTCTGTATACTAAAGGAACATTTTGATGACACTATACTGAAAATATCCTGGGCAAGGGGATGATTCAACTGGTTAAAATGTCTGATATGCAATCATAAGAAGCTGTGTTGGGGTTTGCAACACCCATGTAAAAGCTAGGCATGCAATGTGTTAACAAACTGTCACAAGCTGAGTAATTTATAAACAATATAAAATTATTTCCTGTAGTTTTGGAAGCTACATGTCTAAGAACAAAGCATCAGGTCAAGCTCAATTGTTTGATAAGGATCTTGACACAGTATTAAATGTGCCTCTTTGAATACTACACTCTATAGAGGTTGATGGTCTTTTATGAGGACACATAATCCTATTCATAATGGCAGAGTGTGATAGAACAGCCTAATCATTTCTTAAAGGATCATGCTCTTAATACTATAATATTAGCAGCTGCTGAATGTTGAATTGGAATTTTGAATTCCCTGCATTATAGCTTCTATATATCAATTACTTTCCTACAGCCTGGTGATACAGCAGTGAACAAAACAAGTACTGGCCCTAATGGAGCATACATTCTAAGAAGAGGTTGCAGTGGAGCTAGGGGAGAAATAAGAAGAGGATCCGCATTGCATCAATGATCACCATGAAAGATGATGGCTATAGAAGCACTGACATGATTGTAAGCTATAAGATTTTGGACATACTTTGAAGTGTTTTAAATGAGATTTCCTGATAAAATGAATGTGAATTAAAGCAGAAGAAAATAATGGATGCTATAGAGACTATTTTCAGTGACTAGAAATTAAATTGCTGTTAAATGAGGTAAACAGATACTGGATAAACCAGAGGTTTAGGGGGAATATTGAAAGAAAAAAAAAGGTTGTCAGGAATTCAGTTGAGGATGTTTGACAGGCTAATAAGAAAGATAGATATTGATGTCAAGTGGGCAGTTGGTTATGGAGGTTCAAAGCATATGTATATATTGAAGGCATAAATTTGAATGTCATAGGTACATTATACAAGTATAGATCATGTTTTATATCTTAGAACTAGAAAATATGAGTTGATACTGTCTTCAGTTGGAGGAAAAACTGCATATGGATGTGTGATTATTTTAAAAAAGACTTTAAAAAGTCCCAGTTTATATATTTAGGATTAAACACAAACATGCATACATGTATATCAAGACACACACACACACACACACACACACACATATATATATATATAATATACATATATATATGTATACACACACATAATATATATATATATATATATATTCTTCCCATCTCTGTTTCTTTCCCCTTTTCTGCCTTTCTCTGATATATATATATATATATATATATATATATATATATATATATATATGATTTTGGGTAAGTCAAATGATTTGTTTGCTTAAAGGAGAATAATTGACTTTGTCAATATATTTAGAAATATCAAGTGAGGTATACATGAACAAATACACTAGAATTGGTCATTTGGAAGCAATAAGCATTTAGGTAAGTGTAAGTCTTTTTCAAATGGTCATAAAGGAGAACTAAATGGAAATAAATGAAGACAGTAGACATAGCTAATCATTTGGGAGTTTTTTTTTCTTTTAATAAGAAGAATGACTATTCCACAAAGTAGAAACAGAAGAAACACTACCCAATTCATTCTATGAAGCCACAATCACTCTCATACCTAAACTACCCAAAGACCCAACAAAGAAAGAGAACTTCAGACCAATCTCCCTAATGAATATAGATGCAAAAATACTCAATAAAATTCTCATGAACAGAATCCAAGAATACATCAAAACAATCATCTATCACAGTCAAGTAGGCTTTATTCCAGGAATGCAGGGATGGTTCAATATACGGAAGTCCATCAATGTAATCCACTATATAAACAAACTCAAAAAATAAAACCACACGATCATCTCACTAGATGCTGAGGAAGCATTTGACAAAATTCAACATCCCTTCATGTTAAAAGACTTGGAAAGATCAGGAATTCAAGGCCCATACCTAAACATAGTAAAAGCAATCAATATACAGCAAGCCAGTAGCCAACATCAAACTAAATGGAGAGAAACTTGAAGCAATTCCACTAAATTCAGGGACTAGACAAGACTGCCCACTCTCCCCCTACCTATTCAATATAGTACTGAAAGTCCTAGCCAGAGCAATTAGGCAACAAAAGGAGTCAAAGGGATACAAATTGGAAAGGAAGAAGTCAAAATTTCACTATTTGCAGATGATATGATAGTATACGTAAGTGACCCCAAAACTTCCACCAGAGAACTCCTAAACCTGATAAACAAATTTAGTAAAGTGGCTGGATATAAAATTAATTCAAACAAATCAGCCTTCCTCTACTCAAAAGATAAACTTGCTGAGCAAGAAATTATGGAAGTAATGCCCTTCACTATAGTCACAAATAATATAAAATACCTTGGTGTGAATCTAACCAAGCAAGTAAAAGACCTGTATGACAAAAACTTCAAGCCCTTGAAGAAAGAAATCAAAACAGATCTCAGAAGATGGAAAGATCTCCTATGCACATGGATTGGCAGGATTAATATAGTAAAAATGGCCACCTTGCCGAAAGCAATCTACAGATTTAATGTAATCTCCATCAAAATCCTACTCAATTCTTCACAGATATAGAAAGAGCAATCCTAAAATTCACTTGGAATAACAAAAATCCCAGGATAGGGAAAACTACTCTCAACAATAAAAGAACTTCTGGCAGAATCATCATCCCTGATTTCAAGCTATACTACAAAGCAATAGTGTTAAAAAACTGCATGGTATTGAAACAGAGACAGGCAAAAAGATCAATGGAATAGAATTGAAGACCCAGAAATGAACCCACACACCTATGGTCACTTGATTTTCGACAAAGGAGCTAAAACCATCCAGTGGAAAAAAGGACAGCATTTTCAACAAATGGTGCTGGTCCAACTGGAGGTCAGCATGTAGAAGAATGCAAATTGATCCATACTTATCTCCTTGTACAAAGCTCAATTCCAAGTGGATCAAGGACCTCTACATAAAACCAGCTACACTGAAACTAATAGAAGAGAAAATGGGGAAAAGTCTCGAACACATGGGCACAGGGGAAAAGTTCCTGAACAGAACACCAATGGCTTATACTCTAAAATCATGAGTTGACAAATGGGAACTCATAAAACTGCAAAACTTCTGCAAAGCAAAGGACACTGTCAATAGGACAAAGTGGCAACCAATGGATTGGGAGAAGATCTTTACCAATCCTACATCTAATATAGGGATAATATCCAAGGTATACAAAGAACTGAAGAAATTAGACTCTAGACTGTCAAATAACCCTATTGGAAAATGGGGTACAGAGCTGAACAAAGAATTCTCAACTGAGGAATCTCGAATAGTCGAGAAGCACCTAAAGAAGTGTTCAACATCCCTAGTCATCAAGGAAATGCAAATGGAAAAAACACTGAGATTCCACCTCACACAAGTCAGAATGGCTAAGATTGAAAACACAGGTGACAGCAGATGCTGGCGAGGATATGGAGAAAGAGGAACACTCCTCCATTGTTGGTAGGATTGTAAGCTGGTACAACCACTATGGAAATCAGTCTGGTGGTACCTCAGAAAATTTAGCATAGTATTACCTGAAGACGCAGCTATACCACTCCTGGGCATATACCCAAAAGATGTTTCAACATACAACAGGGACACATGCTCCACTATGTTCATAGCAGCCTTATTTATAATAGCCAGAAGTTGGAAAGAACCCAGATGTCCTTCAACAGAGGAGTGGATACAGAGAATGTGGGATATTTATACAATGGAGTACTACTCAGCTATTAAAAACAATGAGTTCATGAAATTCTTAGGCAAATGGATGGAGCTTAAGAATATCAACCTGAGTGAGGTAACCCAATCACAAAAGAACATACATGGCATGCACTCACTGATATGTGGATATTAGCCCAAAAGCTCACAATACTTAAAACACAATGCATAGACCACATGAAACTCAAGAGGAGGAAGCAAGACCAAAGTGTGGGTGCTTTGGTTTTTTTTTTTTTTAGAAGGAGTAGCAAAATACTCAACCATATCTCTAAACCTCCAACCTGAGAACAGAAAGGGAGGGACTCATGGCTCCACTTGTATAGGTAACTGAGGGTGGCCTCCTTAGGCATCAGTGGAAGTGGAGGGCCATGGTCCCCGAAAGTTTGGATCCCTAGTGTTGGGGAATTTGAGAGCAGGGAGACGGGTTTGGGAGAATGGTGTGAGAACACCCTCACAAAAATTGGAAGAGGGGTATGGGATAAGGGGTTTTGGGGGAGAAAGGAAGAGGAGATAACAATGAAAAGTAAATAAGTAAAATATCCAATAAAAAAAGACAGATAATGGGTCTGGCAAAAAAAAAAAAAAAGATAGTTTACTTATTTCAAAAGATTTTCAAAAGTTTCCAGGAGATGCTTATTGGCTAAGATCTTATTTTAAGCTCTTCACAAAAGAATTTATGTCTCTGTTTAACATTCTCAAGAGAGATGCAAATCCTAATTTCCCTCAACAATTAATTGACAAAAGAGGAGTAATTTTACAAAAAGTAGAAGAAGCTCTCATTAATTGATATATCATATAGATTGATTAACTGTTGGGTGTTTTATAATAGTCCTTTGATAAAAGGGATTATCAATAAGGAATTATATTTCTTTAAATAGTGTCTTCATGACTCTCTGAGGGTGGAAGGAGCATGCCTTGTTTACTCTTAACTTTCTAAAACTGAAAGTTCACTGCAAATCTGCCACTGCCTTTGGCATCACTGAGACCAATAAAAACTATGCCACAACTATGTGGAAGGACCCTCTTACCTTTAACTGGAATGGCCAGGACCCAGTTCCTATATGGGATCGAGGATTGATATGCCTGTTTGATACTACAGAAGGCACAGCTAAATGGCTGCCAAAGAAATTAATGAATTAAATAGATACCCCTACAAAACCAGGCCCAGTTATAAATAAGATGAATAACAACTGACATCCAGGGAAGAGAAATCTCCCTGAGAATTCCCTTCTTTTTTCCTTTCCAGGTAAAAATTAATTACCCATGATGTCTGCTGTTAAGAGTTCTAATCCTGATGCTGGCCTCTGGACTTGTACTACTCAGACCTCCAATGAGACTTTGACAAGGACATCAAACAGCTATAGACTGACATCACTAATCTGAAGAAATCCCTCGTTTCACTGTCTGATGCGATCTCCAAAAATTGCAAAGGACTTTATTGGACTTGATTTTCTCTTTTACAACAGAAAAGAATGTGTACAGCTCTAGACTGTGTACAGCCCTTAAAGAAGAATGCTGCTTTTGCATAGACTAAACAGGGATGATTAAAGAGAGCATGAAAAAGGCCCGAAAAGGTCTTGAGAAAAGACAGAGAGAGAAAGAGAAAGATGAGAGCTTGTACAAGAATTGGTCTTCAACCTCTCCATGATTGTTAACCCTACTTCCTTCCATCTTGGGACCATTAATTGGGTTATTTTTGCTTATTTCCTTTGGTCCTTGGGCCTTAAATAGGCTGACTAACTTTGTAAAACAACAGATAGATAATCTGATAGCAAAATCTATTCAGATACATTATCATAAGTTAGCTATAGAGGAACACGAGAATCTAGATGAGGTTGTTACTCTATCCAGGGTGTTCCCAAGTCCCATCTCCACCCAACCTAAAAGAGGGGACTTCTGCCCCTAGACCAAGCAGAGAGGGGCCACCCAGAACCCCCTCTGTCTGGCGATCTGAATTACTGTTTAGGCTGAAAGGCTAAGCACTGCAAGGGAATATAAATAAAAGTTAAAAATATGTTTCTAGGTTCCTTGAGGGACAAGCCTGACTACATAGGGTTTGATGTCAAAAGTATCCCCTCTCCAGGAAAAGGACATCAGGACAGGTATGGCCCTCATGCCTCACTGGACAAAGACAGGAGGACTTGAGCCATTACAAGGTCCCCATTAATTACTGGAGGTCAGGCTTCTATCCCTGCCTTGGCAAGATTAGAATCGCCACAGCCCTTCTATACTTGGAGAAGGGAGGAGATGTCAGGGGCAGCCCTGCTTATACACTGAAGGCCTAAAATCAGCCATAAGCCTAATATCAGCAATAGGCCTGACACACATGCCTGCTAACACAAAGTCTTGGGTCTCTATGGAAAAATACTGAAACAGATGTCTATAAAATATTGTAAACAGGCAGCTTTTGTGGAAATCTACCAGCCTGAGTAGTCATAGATCTTGTAAATAGGCAGCCTTTGCGGATAGTACCAAATTAGATAAGGACAAGTGAATCATAGGCAGAGTCATAGTGACCTGTTCCCTGAACCTTCACCTGGCTGATACCCTGTTCTGAAAGATATCTGTACTCCCCCTGAACACTTATGTCCTGTGTCATTCCCTTCCCCATATCCTGCATTTTCATGTTTATAACCCCTGTGTTAAAAAGTAAAAATTATTTGATAAAAAAGAAAGAATATAAATGCAAAGCAGAACAAACATAGCTATTTTGTAATTGTTTTATACTTTGGATTTTTTTTAATTATAAAGAGATACAAATTTTAAAACTTCAAAAAAAGAGAAGAAGAATGGAAGTTAGGAAGTAGCTGCAGGGAGAAAATAAAAGGTGAGTTGTTTAAGTCTTTATGATGGCAGAAACACTAGCTCATTTATGAGAATGTAAAAGTGAAAAGTGATTTATGACTGGAAAATTTGATGGGAGGAAAGGAGAGAGAGAAAAAAGAGGGAGAGGGAATATCAGATACAGAGAAACAGAGAGGCAATGGGTCTAGACATAATTAAGAGATGGATGGCATGAGACAGGAGCTGCAACCTAATGCAGTATCGTTTTGGATAGGAGTAGGAACCAAAAGTTTTTATGAGTTGAGGGGCATAGGCCTTTAGGAAAAACAATTCAAACAGTGTTTATAAAACTGAGTCTAATACCTTATATCTAAATGAGAGATTAAGCCAAAAGTTATCACTTACAATTCTGATTATCAAAAGTCCAGAAAACATCATTTTTTTCTATTAATGCCTGCTAAATTGTTCTTTTTCTCTAGAATTTTTTGACTAGTATTCTTTGTCCATTCTTTATACTGGTCACAATTTTATAATATTTTCTATAGAGTGAAACATCAAATTTTACTTAATCTGGTTCATTAAAATTTCACAATTAATCACTAATTTAGGAACATTACTTTCATCGTTAGTAACATTAATTTTTAGGATTGTTATCTAATTTGGGGAATTTATTGCATATATGCAGAAACAAAGGCTTATTAAATTTTCATGTGCAGATAATATTGTTTGAAGAGACATCACTTATAAAGAAATTAAATAGACTCACAGTAGTAGTAAACTCAGTGTTTTACTGTTTTTTCCTCAATTTTATCAATTTATAGTACATAGTTTTTACCTGACTAATCTCCCTTCATTAAATAGAGTATCAAACAATCCAAGGTTTTCTATTGGAATTGTAATATAATTATTATGCAGTAATAAAAGACTTTATGATTAACATAAATGAAAACTAAAACATGCCGTATAATTGTATATATTCTTCTCACCATCTTTATATAAACTCTGAATATCTCAAGCATTTTTTTCTTCAATATTATATACATCTGGTATTTCTCATAGATCACATAATATACTATGATATGATCTATGTCTAGTGCCATCTGGTACAGTATGAGGGTAAATATTTCAAGCATAAGAGATTGTGGCTTTGGCTGAAGGTAGTTTAAATATTTATGTTATATTTTCAAAAATACCTTGGTTTGGGCAAATTACTCAGGAGGTAAGAACACTTGCTGTCACAGTATGAGGATCTATCTGAATTGCCAGTACTCATGTTAAAAAAAAAAAAAGGGTATTGCTGTATATACCTAAACTTCAGCAGTATAGAGTGGCAGTAGATGGACAGATCACAGAATGTTGTTGGCTTGTCAGTTTAGCCAAAATGGCAAGCTTTAGATTTAGTGGGAAACTCTACTTCAAGTAAATAAGAAAGACAGAAATACAGGGACTCACAGGATGTCCTTTTCTTCTGGTCTTGGTATGTGCATGCATGAACTGACATCTCATGTCCATGTACTACAAATAGACAGACAGACAGACAGACAGACAGACAGACAGAGACAGAATCAGTCAGTCAGAAAGACAGACAGACAGACAGACAGACAGACAGACAGAGACAGAGAGAACATCCTATGATTTTACAAACCAATTGTTAATCCCTTCCAGAGATTTCATATGTTGAGGGACTCTGAAGCTAATGACGTTTCATTTATATTAGAACAAGCTTTTCCTCTGTCTTTATGAAAGATGCAGAAGATTTTCTCTCCAGTGTTCTCTGGCTTTTATTTTATCTTCCAATGACATTGCACATTGCTGAAATATCTTGTTCCAAGAAAAATACTAACCTTAAAGATTGAAGCAAAGTTGGAGAATGCTTAGATTTTTGAGGATGGTGTTAAGCTAAGATATTTATGAAGCAACCCTGAAGCCTACTAACTTTCATTTTTATGCGAGACAATAAATTCTTATTTTTAGAATGCTTTGGAATTAAAAATTCCTCTAAATTCCAGAGAAAATATTTTAGTATCATTTGTTCATTCTCTTGTTCTCCAAATGTGCATTTCTTTCTAAGATTTTTACTTGATTTTTATCTGACTAAATTCAAATTCCATATGGCATACTCTTGTTTGATAACTTATCTCCCAAATAAAAAAACTGTCCATCTCAAAGGAGTTCCATAAGTATTAGATGAATTAAAATAATAAAGTATGGTGTTAATAGGAAGTGAATCAGGCTATGAGTCTGTGAGTCTTTATTTTCAGTATGTTTTACAATCCTTTATTCATGCTCACAGGTGGGAGCCCACTGAAGTGAAAACATCCATCTAATATTTTGTGATCATCATACATTTTAATGCACTCCAATGGTCCTGAATCACATCTAACGATCCAGTGATTCCATTATCCCAGCAGATGCCTGGACATTCTGGAGACTGATTGTATGATGTTAAATGTTTGTATGATACTAAAAGTTGTATTGTCTTTTTCTCTACATAATAACAAATTGTGGGCTGTCTAACAGTTAAGGGAGGTAGACCTATTGGATGAGAAAGAAAAAAATTAGAGAATAACTTTTGGCACCTCTATGTGCTTCGTTCCTCACATCCCATCTGTCACCATGTTCTGACATTTCCATGAATGGAACATCATGTGTGTTTGCCCTCTTCTCTTTTTTTCCCCTCGAGTAGGCAACTTCCTAGAGTTATCTCAGAAATGTTCCCCAACAAGAAGTACTTTCCTCAGTGGGTCTTGCTGGATTCATGAACTGCTGAAGTTTAAAGCTACATTGCTTTTATCTCAGCTTTGTGAAAAGTATTACAAAATTTCTTGGAGAAAATTGAGACTGTAGTCTTAGTGCCAGTGACAAGAGTCAATTCTTTTCAGCAGTATAATTCCATTCTGTAAAATAGTGGAAATATCCCTGAATATGATTTCATTCATTTATTCATGTATTGTTCCTTTCTTTATTTGCTTATTGGATACTTGCCATATATCAGGTATTGTGGTGAAAGCTAAGGATACAAAATAAGATACAGCCTTTGCCTGCAAGATGCTAATGGTTACACAGAGGAAACAGAAACCTAAATGGGTATTTACAATACAGTGAAATAGAAGCATACATTTGGTGTCATGAGAGCACTTAGAAGAGTCATTCAGCTTACTCATGATGATTCAAGGGAATGCACGCAGGAGGTGAGTCATCGTAAATGATTAAAGATGAATATGAATTAGCACAGTTTAGAAATAGTATTGGTGAAAGGTACTCAGGAAACAAGAGTGCATGTATAAAGACCTAAATGGAAAAAAAGCATATAGCCCATTCAAGGAACTGAGAAAATCAGTGTGGCTGATTGAAGAATTTGGAAAATAGGCTTGGTGGAAGAGAAAGTAATAGCTGCAACCAGGAACTACATTATAAAGGACTTCAAATATTTCAAAAGTATGTTTAAAACTTAAACTGCCTGCCATGAAAAATAGAAAAATATTGATGTATATTGTCAACAGAAAATTGACGTGTTCAAATTCCATTTAGAAAACAGCAGTGTGGCTTCAGTATGGAAAATTAATTAGAAAAGGATTTTAATAGTAAAGAAGCAAGTTCAGAGGATGTTACATTATGTTGAAAAGGAAACAACTGTGGCCTGAGCTACAACTTTAAGGTGGACGTAGAAAGAAAAAACATATTTATTTTGGAATAGAATTTGGATGGATGTGTTACATGAGTTGGTCACCAATTACTTGCCACAGAGTTATAAGTGGTGAGAAAATAAAACAGAGAATGATGGACTATACATGTATTTATTAAGTAGTAAGACTGTTACGCTGATTTGGATGATCGTGAGGCATGCATCTTCACGAATGGGTTATAATTTTATCAAAAGACTATATTAGTTCTCACAAGAAGACATTAGTTCCTGTGAGAGTTGTTACAAAGTGGGTTTAGTTTTGGGGGCAGCTTCTTGTTACCTGTGTTCATTTGTGATTTCTCTTGTTTGTGTTCCTGCCATTTGATTCCATCACTGACATTAAAACACTGGCCAAAGACCCCTTACTAGACAGTGAACACAAGTTTCAGCTCACTTAGAATTTCTGCTATCAAAGTTTCACAATAAATAAAACACTGTTCTTTATAAAGTTACCATCTTTTATATTTTAGTATAGCAACACAAGTGTTATGACAACATATCATTTAAATTGGGGGAAAACACTTGAGTATTCATTTTATAAGAAGACTAATAAAAGGTTACAAACATGTGGAAAGAGCTTGATGGTAGATATTATTAGTCATTAGTAACTTGTACATTGATAGCACAATGTGATATTACTACACTCCCAGAAGAATGGTTGAAATTATGAAGGCTGACATTATTAAGAATAGACAAAGTTGTGGAACAATTACACCCTTTGTGCAATTCTGGAAGAATTGTAAGTAATTACTAAAAGTTTGAAAAACTGATTGACAGTGTCTGGTAAAGTTAACCAAATTCATAGTGTATGACTCAAAAGAACTCAGATGTTTCACTTCTAGAGTCAATTAATTCTGAATTATAAGTGAACAGAGATATAACATTTTATGCTTGAGAGAAAGATAAAAACTTAATTCTTCTAGAGTTTCTTTTGTTCCACATATTTGAAAGCCACACAATAAATAACATTAGGTTCAGGATTATGAGTAATCTCTGCTTTACTCAAAAAAATATTTGCTTTACTCAAAAATTATGAGTGATCTATACTCAAAAGAGTCATTGTGATAATATTGATATACAATAGTGAAACTAGTTAATAAAGTATTCTAAATATTTAAATTCCTTACTACATTGTTCATTTGTTAATTTTTGTGTGTGTATGTGCTTGTACATGTGTGTTGATATATGTGGATATACACATGTCTGGTTTTGTGTGTGAGTGCACACACATGCCATGGTCCATATATATATGGAGATCAGAGGATGATCTGCAGAAGTTGATTTTTTTTCTTGCACCACATGGGTTCTGGATGTTAACCGCAGGTCATCAAGTTTGGTGAGAAGAGCCTTTATTTACTCAATGTTTCTGTTAGCCTGGGTTCTGAATCTTAATTGAAAATTTGGTAATTGTTTAAAGATGTACTAGGAAGCCATTGTATATTTTTGAGCCTAAGAGAAATGAAATCATAGTGCTCCTTCAAGCCAATAATTTTCTTTTTTATATTTTTACTTGGTTTTTAGCAATACTCTTAACTAAAATTTAGTCATATAAGTTGCATAGAAATCTTGAATATCAATACAAACTCCTTCTTGAGTTTTGTCATTATAAAAAATTGATATCACATTTAGTTAGATTTTTTTCTTTACTTTTGACAGTTTAATATATGTTTTCAATGTGTTGTAATTATATCTACACCAATTATCCACTGGTATCCTCCTTCATTTACTTCTGAACTGCTTTTTCTTTGTGTATGGTCTCCCTATGGTTATACTAGGAAAAGTACTAGCCCTCTACCCAGCATTCATTGACAGTCATTTGTTCCTCATGAAGGACTATGGCTTCAGAGGCATCTCTTTTGTGCATGATGGATAGTTTGAAGATTTATTCTTCTACAGATGTCTACAGCTATTTGTGTTCATAGTTGAAATATCTGGATGACAATGCTTCACGAAGCTATTCCTCACCTTCCATTGTTTAAATTCTTTCTGCCTTCTCCTCTGATGCTCTCTGGGGACTCTCCTTGGAGAATATGGCAGTATAAATGTGCCATTTAAGAATTACTACTGAGAAGTCACATATTGTCAATGCTTTGAACAGATATTATTGTCCTTAAAGCAGATTACTCTAGTGGCCAAAGGTACTGGAACAGGACAGTGCTGGAGAAGAAAGGCTAACTAGGAGAGAGCTTCTGTTGTTTAGGCTTGGGCTCAGGCAGAATGACCAAGTGTGTCTCTGGGAATGAGGAGAAGGTACAAATCCAAAACGTATTAGGAGAGGGTCAAGGGGACTTTCTGGTGAGGGTATGACAGAAAAATAAAATTCCAGCTGTACTTGAAATAATATGAGTTAAAAGACTTCTTCAAGCCAGCCCTTGAATGTATTTCATAGTTACTGAGCACATTTAATAAGGTAACACATGTAAAGGACTTAGCACAATGCGTCATCACACATGCTAAGTATTCAATTAAGTTAGCTGCTATTATTCCATCCACAGCTGCTCACTGATGGAGAAACTCAAACAACCCAGTATGTTGGTTTTACTTTAAATTCATGGTTACCAGGCTTAAGTGGGCTCTTGGCATAGTTTGTTCCTTCGATTATTGTGCCTACTGTTTTGACCAGAGTAGAAACCTATTTTCCTAGGTTTCCTTACTGCAGTCCATCCTTTCACATTCAGCATATGATCAGGCATTAGATTACAGCAAGATGCAGGCCATCATAAACGTCTCCGTCAACAGTTCACCAAAGAGTCCATATGTCTGTGTAGCTATGGCTCAAGTGTTGGTCCTCACCTGCTGTTAGCACCGAGAAGTGGGCTGTCGCTGACTAGTACTATGAAGCGCGTCTCCACTTCTGGAACATTTGTGATCAACCCTACACTTGCCTTTCTAACCTCTTTATCTCTGGGGAAGAGAAATTAAAAGCAAGAGTTCTTGCATCCTGGGCTTGTATTCTAGCTCTGTCACTTATCATCTGTGAGACACTGGACAGGCTTTTCAAAACCTCTGCTCCCCCATTCCTTCAACTGTGAAATAGGGATAATAAAAGCAGCATCTTACAGGGATGCTGTGAGGCTTCAATGAGATTATGCATAAAAAGTGCTTAGCCAGTGCCCAGCATGTGTTAGCTAATCACATTATCTATTATTTCTCCAGTATTTCTATTAGCATTTCTATATTCTCAAGTATCTTCTATCAAAAAGAAGAAAATGCCCTTGTGGATCCCACATGCTCTTTAAAGCAGTCTCGCTTATTTGCTGCAACATACCAAATGAACAAATGGGCTGCATGCCTTATACTGTTCATTTTTTCCTTGTGTATCTTTTGAATTCTCCCAGTTTTATCAAGATGACCAATTATTGAGATGTTCCAGGATCCAATAAGCCTTCCCTCTTCATATTATTTACCCTTTTAGCAGAATTTCTATGGCTTCGGATACACTACTTGCATAGATCCTACATTGCCAGTATTTTCAGACCTCCCATTATTTGGGCTTTTTCCTTCTCATTCTGGAAGATCATTGTTTCCCAGTCCTTCTCTGCTGAACCTTGGCTATTGTTATCAATATTCTGCCTTGATAGCATAACTTCGATTACTATCTGTGACTAATACTCCAGGGGCACAAATTAGTCCCAACATTTCATAAATTGAATGTAAGACAATCGTTTCTTTTTCTTTAAGGTGTTCTGCGTGTCATTTTCTTTTTCATCATATCAAGTCACAGGCTTAGTGTCAACCACATGAGGGAATAGGGGACATGGAAAAAAATTTTATATGACCTTACTGGCCCCTACCTTCATTGGCATGAGTTACAAAAAACCCCAGACACACTGTCCAAAATAACTTCAAAGAACCCTAGAAAGTCACCCCATCTACCTTTCTTAACTTGTATCTATTCAGTGGAATCCACCACTATACCCAAGACTGTACCTGTGAAAACTTATACATTGTGTAATGTTTTCCTTCTTCATATCAAAATACTTAATCTCCAAGTCCCAGTTTGTTGCAAAATAATTTTTAATAGTATCACTGCATTTATAAAACTACCCAGATATTTCTTTTTTCTTGAAGTGATATCCAAACTTTTCCTATAATTTTCAAGGCACTGAGTGCCAAAGTCAGAATGTTTCTCTTGGACTTTATCTCATGTTTCATATTTTTCTTCCTTAAGGTACTCATTTTCTGTCATAATAACACTCTCCCAGTTCTTTGCATATACTACAAAATTCACTGAGGACTTTGATTTTGGTTCCTGAAATGTTCAGACACTCTTTAATTTTAAAAACATAAGGTGACACTCAAAGTCAATGGTGACAAGGCAGGTTTTACATTGTTAGAGTCTTGTAGAGCTCCCCACATGTCCTGGATGATTCAGTTTCTCTATTTGTACATTGGTGCTAAATAGCTTTTGTGAAGAAAGTGGATTTTTTCATGTAAAACTCTCCAAATACTATGTGACACAGGGCATATACCAATAAATAGATCACCTTAAGATATACATTTTCCCAGGTTCAGTATCTCATCCTCAAGAAGTTTTCTTTTGAGGTTAGTGAAACTTCTTGTGTCTACTTACATATCCTTTCCTTCCTGTGCATACTTGTTTTGGTAACCCTGATTAGAGTTCCTTGGGTAATGTCCTCTGTCAGTTAAATGTATCAGCATATATAACTATAAATTACTATGTGTGCCCCACAGTGTTAAATATACTGTACTCATAAACACAAATGCATACACCAGTATACACACACATGCACACACACACACGCACACACACACACACACACACACACACACACACACAACTTTGTTAACAAAATCTTGAGATTCATTTATTAAACTAACATTTTTTAAACAAAAGCCCATAGCATTCTGTTTAATACTATATGATACAAATATTACTATCATGAATCATTTGTTAATCTGGTTCTGATTATATGGTTCAATCATATAATTTCCAAAAATGTATACATATAGTATGTATTGTTTAGTGGTATTGCACACACAGCTATCAGTGCATTAATATTTATATGCATGTACTTGAGAAAAGCAACTTCAATATACACTATTAAGAGAGCAGTACACTAGGTCTGGAGAGATGCCTCAGTAGTTAAGAGCACTGACTGTTCTTCCAGAGGTCCTGAGTTCAATTCCCAGCAACCACATGGTAAAGAGAGGGGTACATGTATCACATTCTACTAAAGATACCATGAGCTATGTAGGTCAAATATCTTTTGAGAGGCATATTAGAGGAGAAGATAATCTGTTTCTAACGCTGCTTTTCTGTTTGCTTATACTTACTTTATATTCCCATGTTTATCTCATTTTATACCCTGCAATACCTATGGGTTTATAGTCTCTGTAGTAGGTTACAGAATCCTTTGGGAATACACATGAGAGCATAGTAGCTGGGTCATATTGTAGAACTATTTCCTTTTTTTTTTTTTTTTTGAGAAACTTACAGACTTATTTTCAAAGTGGCTACATTTGCTTGCACTATTGCCTATACTATGTGAGGGTTCCTTGTCCCCCACATCCATGTCAACATTTGTTGTCATTTGATAATAGCCATTCTGATTGGCATGCTGTAAAATCTTACAGTAGTTTTGACTTTCATTTCTTTAATGTTTAAGCATGTTAACCACTTTTTATTTTTTCATGCCTGAGTACTTTAATGTCATAGAAGCTTCTGATGTTACATTGTTTTTCTTAAGACCAACTCAAGACTGGTGTTTACTAATATCTTTTTTACCTTACCCTCATCCTCATATTTTAATGTTTCCTGTGGTTTGTGAATCCATATTTTGTATTTGTCTAGCTCATTACCATGCAGTCACTACTGTTACGTTGAAAAATTTGGAGAATTTGGTTTATGCTCATTACCATCTTTCCAGAATATATCCTATTTTCCTCTTTGGCTTCATTATCAGCTCATCCATTCAAACTGCCTGTTAATTACCTAGTTTGTACCTGACAGTTGCTTAATTGATCAATAGATTTCACAGGCAAAAGTTACTGATCAGCACAGATAAAGTATTTATTATTAGTGTCTTACACCATTTTGACCACCATAACAAATACCACAAAAGGGTACCTTTTAATACTGGTTTAAAAAGGGTCCTGCTATATGGCCCAGACTGGCTTTGAACTCACTATCCTCTTGCCTTGTTCTCCAGAATGATGGACTACAGAATTTTGACATGTTAAGTTTGACCAGTTAGCTCTCTAAAAGGCAGAAAACTATTTCTTACAGTTTTGGAGGCTGAGGAGTTCATCATCAATCTGGCACATTAGGTGTTTAATGAAAGTTTGTTTACTGGTTTTTAGATGCCACCTTTTAGCCTAACCTTTCAAGGGATCTGGGTTCCTTTTTTAAAAAATAAAGGTACCGATTACATCTATGAGAACTCTACCGTTATGGTAGATTCACCTTCTTAAAGTGTATAATTTTTAATTCTAAACTTGGGCAGTTACAATTTCAACATATGAACCATAAGAAAACAGACAATAGGAATTGGATATTTTTCATAAGAATGAAAAAAAGTACTTACCTTGAGTGCTGACTAAGCAACTAATTGATTTTCTAACTAACAGTTGGTGTAGACTAACTGTATCGGCATTTTGCCAGATCTTTTTGAATGCCCTCAAAGATAGCCTTCTGATACTTTTCCACTGACAGGGAAGCTGGCTGCTCTTGCTAAAGGTCATCATCATTGCAGGCTGCTGCAGTTTATTGCTACTAACCTGGGAGAGATCCCTTTAACGGGTTCAATTTTCATAAAGACTTTTCTGCTCTTTGGAGCAGCCATAATTTAATGCCCCCAATTAATTGAGAGAGCTAAAATTTCATACATAGTTAACTAAGCTTTCAATCAGTATTTGGTACCTAGAAAATAAGTCCCCAATGGACATTTGCCTCTGCAAGTCAGGCTGCACCAAAGAAATTGGTGCCTTAGCTCAGGCTGTTTCTCCTTTAAATGTTCAAGTTCAGCAATGATAGCAGTCGGTGGAATGGAGAGTATTTCCAAGAAAAAGAGTGCTCAATGCTTCTCTGGGGTATCTGACAGAAATGGAAGCAACTTAACTTCCTCTAGGTAGAAGAGTCAATGGTTACATTGTCTACTTTTCAACCTATGCTAAATGAGTGAGGGTCCCCAAGAAACTATATATTCACTTCCAATAGGTTGTTACTGTTAGGTAGGTGCAGTTACTCAACTAGTTGCTGACAGGCCCTCATCAACCATATACTATTCAGATATGACAGCTTACCCTATATATTCTTTCTAAATCCCTGGGAAGAAATATTTTTAAAAGGTTCACACAGATTCCTCAGTAAGCTGGCCATGATGAGAAAGGGCACAGTCATGGCTGGGAAGTCTGCCTCTGCCAGAGACTTCTTGTGTGAGCATGAGAATGTTCTTCCCCTAAATCTTGTCTTCCCTGATCTATGCCTTCAATTAATGCCTTCTCTGATTACACATTGAAGAGAGACTAGAAATCAGGTGTCCACATAACAAATGCTTGTATCATCACGATTCATAATGGTCCCCCAAATTGAAACAACCCAAATTCCATCAATAGGCGTGTTGGATATCACAGAATCAGTGAATGCAGTGTGTCTATACAGTAAAATATTGTCCATACATACAAGTAATGAGGTACTATATTACATGACAGCATGGATGACTATTATGTCACATGAAGAGTAAGGCGTAAGAGGCCACATGGTGCATGATTATGTTTATATTAAATGTCTATAGCAGACAAATCCTTCAACACAAGATCAATTATCATGTAGGAAAAATACTGAATATTTCCTTAGTAAGTAACACGGTTTCCTTTTCTAGGTAAAGAAAATGTTCTTGAATTGAGTAATACTAAGGAATATAATTAAATCCACTGAATAATGGGCTTAAAATTTAAAAAAATCATCACAGCTGCTCATTTAAAAGAAGAATTTCATTTGTTTCCTTCATAGATGGCACAGCAATTACAAAATCAAGAGAGGGGGTCAGATCATCTACATTTTGTCTCATTGGTGGTGAGCCTAGCCTTTAATGACCGATCCACCTGTCCAGGCCTCAGAGATTTTGGAACAATGATCCAGATGACTAATGGATAGCTACATTGATGCAATACTGATAAAATACTTTGTCTTAGGCATTTATTTTAGGTTTCTTCTGCTAGATTCCTTGTTGCTTGAGTTACTCTTTTTGTCTATATGCTATGTATTTGGATATACAAACAGACACTTCTAAGATTAGGTAAAAATTGGTAAGATAGAAAGTTCTGGCTTTGTGGAGTTTATATCTAGTGCTCTGGATATAGTAAATGTTTCTAAATGCATTTTAAACATTAATTTATACTCTTTGAAACAATTAAAACCTACTATAAATGCCTTGTATGTCAATTTTGTAAAGTAGACATATAAGACAGAAAAAAGAGAGTCAGGATATAAAGTGTAGCTTCCAATCAGATTATCCTCATTGGATCTATTCCTATGGGGTCTATGACTGGCTTTCACAGTCACTTTGCTTAGATTAATAACCAAGAGATTTGATGGTCTTTCAGAGTACAATAACATGGGGAGACTCCATGCTGAGACACCATTTCTGAGGCAGTGCTAGTCCATGGCAACGTGGAACACTGAATATATTTGAGGTTTTGGGGTAAAGCCTTTGTAACTTGTGACTGGGACTGGGGTGGGGGAACTCAGCAGATGCTTCTGGTACTTGGAAAGAACTGTTTTTCTTTTTTGTAATTTTTTATTGGATATTTTATTTACATTTCAGATGTAATCCCCTATTTCAGATGTAATTCACTATTTCCTGTCCACCCAGGAACCCCCAATACCATCCCCCCTCCTCCTGCTTTTATGAGGATGTGCCTCTACCCACCCTCCCACTCCCACCTCCCCACTCATGATTTCCCCCACACTGGGGCCTCCAGCCTTTACTGGATCAAGGAATTCCTCACCCACCTATGCCTGACAAGGCCATCCTCCCCTACATACACAGCTGGGTTCATGGGTCCCTCCCTATGTGCTCCCAGGCTGGTGGTTTAGACCCTGGGAGCTCTGGTTGGTTGGTATTGTTGCTCTCCTCATGGGGTCACAAACCCCTTCAGCTCCTTCAGTCTTCTCTCTCACTCCTCCATTGGCAACCCCATGATCAGCTCAATGGTTAGCTGTAAGCATCCTCCTCTGTATATTTCAGGCTCTGGCAGACCTCTAAGGAGACAGCTATATCAGGCTCCTGACAGCATGCCCTTCCTGGCATCCACATCAGCGTCTAACTTTGGTAACTGCACAAGGGATGGATACCCAGGCAGAGCAGTCTCTGGATGGCCACTCCTTCAGTTTCTGTCCCATGTTTTGACTCCATATTTGCTCCCATGAGTATTTTGTTGCCCCTTCTAAGAAGGGCCAAAGCACCCACACTTTGGTCTTCCTTCTTTATGAGCTTCATGTGGTCTCTGAGTTGTATCTTGGATATTGCTAGCTTTTGGGCTAAGATCCAATTATGAATGAGTGCATGCTATGTGTGTTCTTTGTGATTGGGTTAACTCACTCAGGATGGATGACATTTTCTAGTTCCATCCATTTACCTAAGAATTTCTCGAATTCATTGTTTTTAATAGCTGAGTATATTCCATTGTGTAAATGTGCCACATTTTCTGTATCCATTCCTCTGTTGAAGGACAGCTGCTGGCTATTATAAATAAGGCTGCTATGAACATAGTGGAGGATGTGTCCTTGTTATATGTTGGAGCATCTTCTGAGTATATGCCCAGGAGTGGTATAGCTGGGTCCTCAGGTAATATACTATGTCCAATTTTCTGAGGAACCACCAGACTGATTTCCAGAGTGGTTGTATCAGCTTGCAATCCCACCAACAATGGAGGAGTGTTCCTCTTTCTCCACATCCTCGCCAGCATCTACCATCACTTGAATTTTTTATCTTAGCCATTCTGACTGGTGTGAGGTAGAATCTCAGGGTTGTTTTGATTTGAATTTCCTTGATGACTAAGGATGTTGAACATTTCTTTAGGTGCTTCTTGGCCATTCGAGTCTCCTCAGTTGAGAATTCTTTGTTTAGCTCTGTACTCCATTTTTAATAGGCTTATTTGGTTGTCTGGCATGTAATTTCTTGAGTTCTTTGTATATATTGTATATTAGCCCTCTATCGGATGTAGGATTGGTAAAGATCTTTTCCCAATCTGTTGTTTACTGTTTTGTCCTATTGACAGTGTCCTTTGCCTTACAGAAGCTTTGCAATTTTATGAGGTCCCATTTGTCAATTCTTGATCTTAGAGCATAAGCCATTGGTGTTCTGTTCAGGAACTTTTCCCCTGTGCCTAGGTATTCGAGGGTCTTCCCCACCTTCTCTTCTATTAGATTCTGTGTATGTGGTTTTACATGAAGGTTCTTTATCCACTTGGACTTGAGCTTTGTATAAGGAGATATGAATGGATTGATTTGCATCCTTCTACATGCTGACCTCAAGATGAACCAGCACCATTTGTTGAAAATGCTGTCCTTTTTCCTCTGGACAGTTTTAGCTCTTTTGTCAAAGATCAAGTGACCATAGGTGTACGGGTTCATTTCTGGGTCTTCAGTTCTATTTCATTGATCTCCCTGCTTGTATCTGTATCAATACCATGCAGTTTTTGACACTATCACTTGCTGTCATAAAACCTTAAATATTCTATGGTTAGCCCAAAAAAATAAAAAACAAAGAAAGGAAAACACTATACAATGGTGCAACTCAAATTTTAGAATGGATGCCATGCCAATTAATTTGTATGTTTTGGAGACAAATTGCCTGAAATGGTGCTGGTGGTTTTGAATGCAATAAAAAAATGTTTATTCTCAGTAAGGCTCTTAAAAAGTCTTTCTTTTCACTGAATTGGAGAAAATGGAGGGTGCAGAAAGAGTGAAAATTCTCATATACGCCTTCTGAATCCTAGTGGATTTTTCTGCTCCCCATCACCCCTGCATTTGAGGAGCTCCAATGGCATTTGAGTCCTCTTATCAGAAGGGAAAAATTAAGAGAGAGAAACAGTGCTACTAAATAACTTATGTTATATAAAGTATTTCACTTTGACTGAAGGATGATGCTATTTTCACACTATATCACAGGTAGTTTTATGAGACTGTTTTGGTGCAAATCTTGAAGTCTGTTAGCTGAATTAGCATAGCATACCTGGAAGTAGCATGTTGAAACATCTATACATCTGGTTGACTACATCACAGCCTCCCACTTATTCTGCTCATCCCAATCTTCTGCCTTCTTCCCCTTCTCTATACTATCTCAGAGCTTGTTTTAGGTAGTAAGGAACTTGAGAGGTGGTAGCTTTGTTCCTGTCCTCAGGGAGCTAGCAGACTATAAAGAGAAAATTAAAAGACCTATATGCAGTAACAGAGGCAAGGATAGGGAGGGAGAACATATTATTAGCTTTGCTTGGTAGGGACTAGTCAGAGAGGATAGCCCTGTGTGAGGAAGTTTTCCCTATGAGGAGGAGTACATATGAGTGTGTCACATTATTGTACACAGGAGAGAATGTTAACACTACTGTCTTTTGTGCTGGAAGCATACCAGTGTTAGAGAGCTTAATGTCCATGAACCATTAACATGTTACCATTATAAGTGCCTGGGCTAATGTGTAGGGCAGGAGCCAACATTTAAAAGCTAACCTGAAGAGGACTGCAACTTTTGACTGAGTAGTAGTTGTTCATATCTTATCTATTGGAATTCTTAACTTTATGGAACTTAAAAAATAAGAGGAGGGCAATCCATTCCTGTCTTCATTACAAAGCTCTAATTTTAAAATGAGTCTTTTATATCTAATTTAATTTAACCATGTGTTGTTTGGATATATATCATGTCTCTCCTCCATAGAAAATAAAAGCCAAAGAAGGCATAATACCACTGTGAAGTACTGTAAGAAATCTGGTGATGAGAAAAACAGGGACATATTGCTTATTTCTCACTTTTTTTCTCATGTTACTGAATGCCCTTTTCTCTCTTAGTTGTTTCATTGTGATTTTGTGCCACACTATAATACTGCACATGTTCTAATTCTGCAATGCAGTTTTATGGGTATCTTCAGACACTGGGAATGGAACTAGATGTATTTTTTTTACCCCATGCTCACATCTTGCTCATCTGTGCACAAATGCAGTGTGGCATAGGACATGGGTTTTGGACAGGATAGAAACTATATAACATCTGTCTTATCTCTCAGACAAGTGCACAAGCTGATTGAACAACTGTATTTATTCACTTATCCAAAATATATACTAGGGTCCATATTTAATCTTCCCAAACAATAGTTTTGTCATGGTAAAAATGAATATAAAAATCACCATTTACTCTATCCTAAGAAGCATTTTGAGTCCTCTACACATAGGAGTCCCTTTTATGGTAAAGCCAGCCATATGCTGGCAGTGTTGTTATTATTATTTCCCTCATTTTACAAGAGAAGAAACAGAAGCTTGGACAACCAGAAAAAAATGTTTCAAATCTATAGATAGTTTAATCTACATGGGCTTCAATTTCTTAATCTGTAAAATTTGATAACCATGTCAAATATATATGGTTATTGTAGAAGTGATGTGAACTAAACATGTAGAATAAAACTTCAGAATATGTTATCCAGATTTCTGTTTTATTATTTAACAAAATGTAGACATTTTCAAAATGCACTTGTATATGTGCTTACTCCTTCACTTATTTCAGCTTCCCTCGCTGGCCTGCAAATCTTATCATATCAGAGTTCTTCCCCACCACATTAGTAACTCTTACAATTGTTACTGGATGTAAAAAGTAGTTAATAATTATTTTACAAATGACTGTATAGCCAAGTTAATTACTTCTACATTCTTATGTCACAGAAAGTGAAGTTTGACATGTTTCTACATACCTTTTTTCATGATATTCCATTCATAAAGAGCAGTGTCTTTGTTTCCTGTTAATTTAATAGCCCTATGGTCTACAAAGGAAACTTCTATAACTTTTAAATGAAGTTCAAACTAAGCATTCTCTATTTTGGATTAAGTTTGGTCTCTGTTAAAAACATGATACACAGGGCAGAACAAACAAAAATTTATATCACACCAGATCTCTCCTAGATTGGTACTGTGAGTTAAGCAACTCTTGGGCAGAAGAGGAAGTGAAATTCATAAAAGAATGGCTAGATATTAATTTAAACTAGGACCTTAGTTACATTGAGGATTTTGCAAACTATCCTCAAGAGAAAATCTGCCAGAATTTTACTGTTTCTCTTCTGTGCCATCTTTTCTTTTCTTCCAATTCTTGATTACTTCCCTGCTGTGAATATTTTCATTCCTGACTTAGTATCAATCTTCCAAATAATAGTCCTATAATGATTATTGGTGGATAGATCTTTTAACACTCTTGTCTCTTCTGTTCTTTGATTTCTTTTTCTGAAGTTATCTTTTTTCAAACCACCTTCATGGCACTTATTACTTCCAACAAGCCCAATCCCTACAATGTCAGTTTCAGTTTTCCTCTTCTCTTTCTTTCACGTGCTATAATGATGCTTTACTCTCTCTATAGCCAGTCAGCCAGTCTCCAACCATTTTCTCAGTTTTAGTGACCCTGTTTCTTGTTCATCTGATGTTTCTCTCTCCCTTCCTCAATGTGACAAATAAGCACTATTATAATTGCTCCATATATATATATATATATATATATATATATATATATATATATATACATATATATTGTCACCTCACTGTCCTCCTCCTACTTTGTTGAGGAAAACCACAATCTAAGTTCAATCTCTCTATCTATGCTGTTTGCAACTGTACTCAGACTGCTATGCATGACTTGGGGAAACCCTGCAGGTTTGCTTGACAGATTCACTTTAAAAGTCCTGACCATGAACTTCAAGTGGGTTTTCAAGGCAGCTCGGCTGTCATATAATATTTTCCAGGTCTTTCCAATTCTTATATTTTCAAAGTTGATTATCCATACCTATTCTTCCACTCCAAGCTTCCATCTTCTTCTCAGCTTTAGTTTTGGCTCAAAAACCAGCTTCCTATTATTCACTGAAAAAAATGAAGCAATTGGACAAGAGCTTCCTCAAACCCTTGCTGTTATTCTACCTACATATCTTCCCTCTTGTCATCATGATGAACTATCTGTGCTAAAGCTAATGGTCACGTTTTAGTCATCATCTTACTTTGACCTAGCAACAGCTTGTTGATACAGCTGGCATTCTCTTCTCCTGGAAATATGTTCTTTACTTAATAACCAGGATACTGCAAAGCTTGGCTTTCTCTTCTCATTTACTGACCGCTAGCACTTGGTCTTTTTTTGCTGGTTCCTGCTCTTCTTCACAGTTCTATTTGGACTTCTCTGTCTATATTCATTCATCTGGTGATCAAAGCCAATTACATCACATCACATTAACCACCATCTGCATGTTAACAAATTAAAAATTTGCATGTCCAACTCAGAACTGATCAGCCTGTTTAAACTGTATCCTTGTTATTTCCAATCCCATCTATGAGGTTACAATTTCTTTCTCCTCTAGTACATATCAATATCTAATGTACTATATCATTTTCAAAGACACTTATTTTTATCATTGCCTATTAGAAGATAAGCCCCATTGAGCTAAATGTGTTTTGTCTGTTTTGATACTTGTTATATCCCTAGAAACTTAAGGAACATCTTCTACTTAATGAATATTGAAGCTAATCAATATGACTTTCTAAAGAAAAAGTCCTAGCAATTTGTATGTTTATATGGGCCCAAGAACATCTGTACTTTTTCAGGGATTATGAAGGCAAGACTGACCTATGATCAAACTCTGTATCAGGAAACTTTTTCTCTGTTTCAATTGATTTTTATCTATTTTCTTTACTTCACATATTACTTTATCATACTAATATTTTACGGTTCTTATAACATGTCAAATATTTCCCAATACCAGATCCAGTCCTCTTTCCTCTGCCTAAAGTAATCTTTACCTAACTTCCTCCTTCAGTTTGTTCATAATAATGCAATTTGTCCAACTTAATTCAATTTGTTTTTGGCTAATAAGTGTTCTAGACTGTGTTTGATAGCCCCCTTTAAAGCTCTTTCCTGTTGTGATCACTTTCAGTCTGCCATAGGCTTTATAGTTTTCACAGCACTCATGACTATGTTGAATTAGTTAATGCATTTATTTGTGTCCATCTGGGCCAAAACCTGTAACAATAAGAGTTAAGGATTGCTAATTTCCCACATACTCTTGTGCTTTATGAATAATCACTTCTATTCATAGCAAGTTCAAAATGTGTTACTACAAAACACTCTTTTGTTTATATGTTAAATAGATGCACAGGAAAGATAGGTAGATAACCTAAGATTATATATAAATCTGGAAGAAGATCTAGGTGATTTCATTCTTCTGTCCTCCTTTTAAGATAAAGATGCTTTTCTGCTTTATTTACTATTTTATGTACAGTGCTGATAGAAGTATTGGACCAATAGAAGGTGCTTGCTAAATACTGTATTTTGTTCAGGTGTTTTTTAGGCAGCCATTTCTAGCAGACACTGTCTCACAGCAGAATTTCTGGTCCTTCGGCTCTTATAATCTTTTCACTCCCCTCTTATGTAGGAGTTATGTTTTAGGTGTTGTGTTGATGATGTGGCTGTTGACCCTGGACTCCCCATGATGCCTTGATCTTTGCATTGTGTCCAGCTGTGGTTTCCTTTAATGGTATTCATTTTCTATAAAGAGATGATTCTTTAATGGGGGTGAAAGCTACATTTTTCTCTGTGTAAATTATAACTTTTAGAATGTAGTTAGGAGTTATGCTGGTTTAGGAAAGTGTTTCTAATAGGTTCTCATCTAAGATACACTACCTCACTAGTCCTGGATAACTGGCTAGGTTTCTAGTATTAGACATGAATTTCCTCCTACTGAATGGGTTTTAATTCCAACTGGACTGCTGTTGGTTATGCCCACCATGTGACTGCTACTATTAAAGATTTACTTTTATCTTGCCATGCTGCTCATTGTTGTGATTCATAGGCAATCTAGATAGGTCAGTCTATCTGATACATCTCTCTATTGACAGCTTACATAATACTTTTTTGTACTTTGAAACCTATTTCACAGGAAGGAGTCTTTCAAATTAGATCCGTCTCAAATCATCCAAGTTTTGTGTCTAAAGTATATGGTATCTTTAGCAATAGGAAATTAATTACCTTCAACTTCTGAGGGTCAACCAAGGGCAACAGCAATAGCCTTTATTGTTCAAAGAATCATGTGGATTACTTTAACCAACAATGAAAATCAAGATTTCTCATTACTACTACTTGGGTTTGTAAGGTAGTCTATACCTATTGTGAAAATAAAAATATTATAATCCCAAGTAACATATCAATATCAACAGACATAATAATGTGGAGAGGAGAAAATCTCAGAGAGCTCTGCCCATAGACAAAGAACTATAGGCAACTAATAACTACAGAAAGACAAATTATGTTCTCCCAGGGATGAGCCCCCAATTACTCATCTAATACAAATGGTAAGCTGTGAAATCATGTAAAACAAACAGCTAAAACTGATTCAGCAGCTTGTATTTATATATTTTATGCATCTATCAACATATACCTACATGTGTGTAACAATAATGAAAAAGAGGTCATGATTTGAGAGAGAGGGGAGGAGTGAGGGAGAAAGAAAGAATATAGAAGAGGTTAGAGAGAGGAAAGGCAAGGGGGACAATAATATAATTATATTTGAATTAAAACTTATTTTAAAACCTTTCCTTAACTAAGAACATAAATGAAAGCAACATATCCAGTCACTGAAGTAAGTAGTAGTGCTTCAAACCTGTCCCAACAAAGTGGCACAGACAATTATATTCTCATAATTCTGTAGGCTAGAAATATATAATCAACATGTGTGGCAGTCTGACTTCTCTCAAGGGCCTTTGATTTTGGTTATGCATACCCATCTTCTCATGGTCTTAAAATGATCTTCCTTCTATGCATATCTGCACCCTAATCCTTTCTTGTAAGGATATTACAGCATTACTGAACTAGGAACTTACTCTCATTACTTAAATTAATATGAATAAAATCTTTACTGTTCCTTTCTTTGATTAGAGCCATCTGGGAGGTTTGAACCTTCATGATATAAATTAAGAGGATACACCCCAATTTAAAACAAGGCTGAATTATATTCCCCAGAAAATTGGGATACTAATGTCAAGGTTGTTACCAAAGATGAGTCATACCAGGATAGAAAAAAAATTCACCTAACAGATAGACTATTACCTATTAAATATTTTCTGGTTTTGGCTGGCCCTCATTTTTTTTTTAAAGAGAATATACTTTTTCTTATTTTTCTCAATAGATTTTTACACTTATTTATCTATTTATTTAGTGTGTGTGTGTGTGTGTGTGTGTGTGTGTGTGTGTGTGTATGTCTGTGTGTGTGTGTTTGTGTAAGTGTATGCTTTGTAAGTTTGTTGACTTCTTTCCTTCCACCATGTGGGTCCTTGGGATTGAAATCATGCCCTCAGACTTGATAGCAACGCTATTACCTGTTGAGACTACCTAACCCTATATTAGGCTTGCTTTTGAAAGTAAATATTCCATAAAAGGCTACCACATCAAACATGTAAGCAGGGGCTGTACATTAAGAGCTGATCTCAAAAGTCATATAGGCCCCAACCAGTCATTACCTATTGGGTACTTTGGCCAAATCTCAGTAACTGGGCTCATTAGAAAGTCTTAAGTGCACAAAATAGTTTTAATATTCTCTTTGTCTCTCATGTATAGCACTAGGCTCTTTCTCATCTCTGAGGGGAATTTTGAATGTTTAGCTTGCAGTTTATAGGCTCCAGAGCTGGAAGCCTGGAGACCTTGGCATCAGGAAATGATGCTGAGCACTGAGCCTAGGAAATTACTGAAACATTGAAGTTCCACTGCGTTTACATTATCAGTAACTTGGTTTGTTTTTCACTTTTATTGGTTATTTTATTTATTTAAATTTCAAATGTTATCCCCCTTCCCAGTTTTCACTCCATGAACCTCATATCTTCTCCCTTCTCCCCCTGCCTCTTCACTATTTTTAATGAGTGGATTAAACTGAGTTTGAGCAAGACAGAATTATGCTGTTAAATTTCTCTGATGATATAGACCTCTACAGCCATAATTCTAAAACATGGCAGATGTTGACAATACAATTCAAATGTCATTTTGGTATGAAAATTTTAGTCATAAAGCATAATGAAGCACAGTTGAATACTAAGTCTAAAATATACCACCTAGATATAAAACAAGAGTGAATGAATGTATCAAGATTTATAAATGCAGTTTCCCTCTTAGTGATTTTGAAGAGATTTTGGCCAAGATTTGGAGGATATTGCCGAATTCGATATCCAGGAATTTTGGTGTTCTAATTATGGAAAAGGTAAGAATATAAATCAATATACAGTTATATAATAACCTTATCTCAGTTTACATATTTCCTCATGTCAATCGGATTCTTATAGCTTATCTGGCTTGGCCATTTCTTGCCTTGGAGGTTTACAGGTTGTAAGTTAAACATATCTCCATACTGTTGAGAAGATTGGAGAGCTCAGAAAAACATAACTAGAAGTGACACATAGAAGAGGTTTCTTGTTGAAGGTTCAACATAGCAAAGCAATAGTCCTGAAAGGATACTGAAGGCTAGGATATTTATAACAGAAAGAAAGTCTCATGAACTAATGTCCCCTCAGTGTTTTGGTACTATCTAAATCCTTTAGCTTTGTATAATTTTAGGTGGTAGAGTAACAAAGATAACTGAGTTTGAATATCCCATCATAAAATCTTCTAAGCCTAAAATCTCTGAATGGGAATTAAGAGGTTTAATGAAAATTCAGAAACCAGACTATAAATAATTCACTTTTGGGCCTTAAACCAAACAGAACAGAAGTGGAAATGAAGGCTTCATACCTTGAAGATGCATTACCGTTGTGTTCTCTTTCTTTTCTTATTTTTATTGCATTATTACACTATTTAAATACAGTATAAAATGCATTGTCAGATAAAATTCTAGCTTCTCTGAATTTTTGGATCAAGATTTATATTTTAGATTTTTTTCTAATGTTGAGCCCTGTCTAATATCATGATTTTTACTTTATTGAGGTTTCAAATGATTTGTCTTTCATTAATAGCCATTACCTACCATTTTGATAATATTGTGGGGTTTCATTTTTGTATGTATTTGTTTTTTGGTTCTATTCTTTGAGAAGATTATGATATTATTTAGGGACATAGTTAAAATATAAGGACCTTTGTTTATTTTTAAAATCCCTGTCCTCAATTTAATAAATCAAAGTTCTCATAGACTAATTTCTCAGTACAAAAATATTTCAGGAGCTTATAAAATTCATGAGCAAGTTAATTACATTTATATGGAGATATTTATAGCCAGATTTCTAAGAGAGTACATTCAAAGATGTAAACATCCAAGCTACATGATCTTCAGTGACTTTGTGCTTGATATCGAAGATTCTGTGATTCTTGGATTCAGGAAAGCTACCTTTGTCTCTGGATTAGTCTCTCCTTTTCTGATTGTCTGAAACTAAATCTCTGGTCATTGTTAAAGTCAATGCTAGCCATTCTAAAATCTATCTTCACTCTTTGCCCTAAATTATTGTTTGAGTCAATCTCTGTAGTATGGATTTTCTCAAAATGCAGCTCAGTCACATCGAGAACTTGAAAAATACAGATTTCTGAGTCTGTTCTTGTCTGACAAACAGATCTGTGTAACAGGGAGTGATGTGTGCAAAGTCATGTATCCACAGAGAAGCTATTTTCCCATATACTCATTATCCTTCATATTTTATCAATTCCAATGGTACCTATTGCAAGTATTTTATGCACTAGATACATTACAGGATATCATGGTAATAAAATAAGAACTAAGTACTAACTTCTATCTTTGTAGAGTAATGACATGAATGTTTTGGTTTTTAATTACATTATTTGTATTTATTCATAATATAGGGCAAAAAGACAAGCAACTATATAGCTGTTTATTGGTGCATGGCTATCATCCCATAAAGCCAAGTCAAAATAAAAGACATTTTGTATTCTGTAACATTTATTGAATACCTGTACTGAATCTGGAGATCAAATAGTAATCAAGGCAAATATGGTTGTGGCTTCTAGGAAACAATAACCATGGAAAGAATACAGGCAAGTCCTAAGTAAGCAAGCAGATGAATCAGTTATATAGTACTAATACATAAACTCAGTGCAATTAATAGTGCAGTGTATTGTAAGAGTAGGAATAGAGATAAATAAAAGGCTATATTTTAGAAATAAAGGTATTGTGGCTTACTGGTCGGTGAAATGTAGGGAAAATGGAAGCTGCCTTTGCCCCTAAATAAAGATTGTTCCTAGTTATCTGACTTGGGAGACTATTTGGATAATAGTATTGTGTGCTGGTATTAGAAAACAAGTTATTTTTGAGAAATGCTAGAGCAGACTTTCATGTGTGGGCATAGAATTCAGGGGATGATCAGGGCTGGATATAAAATGTTGTATATTATCAGCTAGTTTCTCTGGGTAGATAATATTGCTAGAGAAGAAGAAAAATATTCAAAGTTTAGAAAAAATTTGAGTGGAAACTCAAATTCATTACATATTTGAAGATACAGAATAAAGTAATAATGAGATATTTAATGTACAGGTGGACTCAGAAGAATGGACAGTGGTAAATTGTCCTGGAGGCACTGGGTCAAGAAGTTTCTGGCAGTGGAAAGCATACTGGAATGTGGTAGGTAGTTTTAGACAAGTTAATGATACTCTTCCTAGCCTAGAATTTAGTTCCTGGACTTGCTGCTCCAAAAAGTATTCACATAGGTATACAAGTAACTGGCAAAATGATGTTCATAGCCATATTGACAATAACCAGATGGTAGGGAATTAGGGAATCTCTGAGTAATGTTAGTGGAAGAGTGGATTGGCACAATTTGGAAAAGTAAATTTACAGTAGAATACTACACAATGGTAAGTAATAAACCAGATGTATCTACCAAGTGCTCAGTGAAATACAGAAAATTGCATGCTACATATAATACAGCATCATTTACATAAATGTGCCTGTGAGAAGCTCAGGGAAATGATGAATACATTAATTTGCATAATTATGGTAATCATTTTACAATATATACATATATCAAACACTACATTGTACACTAGAAATATATGTGATTTTATTACTCATTATACTTCAATAAAGCTGGTAAAAATATATGCACAGAATAACTCTATACCTTACAAGAATATAAACAAAATATAAACAAAAAGATGCCATTTACTGTATTATAATAATTATTATTGAGTTTAAAGTGACATAAGAATAGAAAATCATGCAGAAATAAGAGGGAATAAATACAGAAATAAAACAGGGAAAAGACTTGCTTATACTAATGATAATGGGCTATAGCTTCAACATTTATAAACCCTTTTTCCCTAGGTCCAGATCAGGGAAAGGATAATAAAGGAGGCTCCAGATTCCTCAATTTAGTACTCCTCAGTACTTAATTTTTTAAGATGTGAACATGAGTTCAAGCCTTCATATCTACCATACCATAAGTCTACATGTAAAGTATGCTACTTGTACACTACTTCTTTTATATTTTATATTAATTTTGGGAGGGGGGGGGATTCAGACAGGGCTTCTCTATGTAGCCCTGGCTGTCTTGGAAATGACTCTGTAGACCAAGCTGGCCTTGAACTCAGAAATCCACTTGCCTCTGACTCCCAAGTGCTTGGATTAAAGATTAAAGGCATGCGCCACCACTACCCGGCTGTACACTACTTCTTTTGTGTGTGTGTGTGTGTGTGTGTGTGTGTGTGTGTGTGTGTGTTTTCTTTTTTTTAACCTTAGTTATCTTTTTTATTGGATATTATGTTTACATTTCAGATTTTATCCCCTCACCCCATTCCCACCACCACCCAGGAACCCCCGATCCCATCCCCCCTCCTGTCTCCACAAGGGTGTGCCCCCACTTACCCCCCAATCCCCTCTCCCCTCCATACCCTCGAATTCCTCCCTGCTTGGTTTTCAGCCTTCATGGGATTAAGGATCTCCTCTCCCACTCATGCCTGACAAGGTCATCCTCCCCTAAGTATACAGCTGAAGACATGGGTGCCTATTTTTGTGCTCCCAGGCTGGTGGCTTACACCCTGGGGAGCTCTGGTTGGTTGGCACTGTTGCTCTCCTCTTGGGGCCACCAACCCTTTCAGCTCCTTCAGTCCTCTAGCTTCTCTGTTGGGAACCCTTGATCAGATCAATGGGTAGCTGTGAGCATCTGCCTCTGGATATGTCAGGCTCTGGCAGACCTCCAAGGAGACAGCTACATCAGGCTCCTGTCCACATGCACTTCCTGACATCGATATCGGCGTCTATCTTTGGTGACTGCATATGGGATGGGTACCAAGGTAGAATGTTCTCCATATGGTCCCTCCTTGACTTTCTGTCCCACACTTTGTTGCCATATTTGCTCCTTTGAGCATTCTGTCACGCCTTCCAAGTAGGACCGAGGCATCCACACTTGGTCTTCTTTCTTCATGAGCTTCATGTGGTCTGTTAGTTGAATCTTGGCTATTTCAAGCTTTTGGGCTAATATCCAATTATCAGTGAGTAAATACCATGTGTGTTCTTTTGTGATTGAGTTACCTCACTCAGAATGATATTTTCTAGTTTCATCCATTTACCTAAGAATTTCTCAAATTCATTATTTTTAATAGCTGAGTAGTACTTCACTATGTAATTGTACCACATTTTATGTATCCATTCCTCTGTTGAAGGACATCTGAGTTCTTTCCAGCTTCTGGTTATTATAAATAAGGCTGCTATGAACATAGTGGAGCATATATCCTTGTTATATGTTGGAGCATCTTCTGGGTATATGACCAGGAGTGGTATAGCTGGATCCTCAGGTAATGCTATGTCCAATTTTCTGAGGAACCGCCAGACTGATTTCCAGAGTGGTTGTATCAGCTTGCAACCCCACCAACAATGGTGGAGTGTTCCTCTTTCTCCATATCCTCACCAGCATCTACCATCACTTGAATTTTTTATCTTAGCCATTCTGACTGGTTTGAGGTGGTATCTCAGGGTTGTTTTGATTTGCATTTCCCTGATGACTAAGGATGTTGAGCATTTCTTAAGGTGCTTCTCGGCCATTTGAATTTCCTTAGTTGAGAATTCTTTGTTTAGCTCTGTACCCCATTTTTTGATAGGGTTAATTGGTTTTCTGGGGTCTAATTTCTTGAGTTCTTTGTATATATTGGATATTAGCCCTCTATCAGATCTAGAATTGGTAATGATCTTTTTCCAATCTGTTGTTTGCTGTTTTATCTTATTGACAGTGTCTTTTACCTTACAGAAGCTTTGCAATTTTATGAGGTCCCATTTGTCAATTCTTGATCTTAGAGCATAAGCCATTGGTGTTCTGTTCAGGAACTTTTCTCCTGTGCCTAAGTATTCGAGGGTCTTCCCCACCTTTTCTTCTATTAGTTTCAGTGTATGTGGTTTTACATGAAGGTACTTTATCAACTTGGACTTGAGCTTTGTATAAGGAGATAAGAATGGATTGATTTTAATTCTTCTACATGCTAATCGCCAGTTGACTCAGCACCATTTGTTGAAAATGCTATCCTTTTTCCATTGGATGGTTTTAGCTTCTTTGTCAAAGATCAAGGTGTGTGGATTCATTTCTGGATCTTCAATTGTATTCCACTGATCTTCCTGCCTGTCTCTGTACGGATACCATGCAGTTTTTATCACTACTGCTCTGTAGTACAGTTTGAGGTCAGGGATGGTGATTGCCCCAGAAGTTCTTTTATTGTTGAGAATGGTTCTCGCTATCCTGAGTTTTTTGTTATTCCAAATGAATTTGGAAATTGCTCTTTCTATCTCTATGAAGAATTGATTTGGAATTTTGATGGGGATTGCATTGAATCTGTAGATTGCTTTTGGCAAGATGGCCATTTTTTACTAAGTTAATCCTGCCAATCCAGGAGCATGGGAGATCTTGCTGTATATTGCTTTTACCATGTCTGTGTGTGGACCTTGAATTCCTGATCTTTCCAAGACTTTTAACATGAAGGGATGTTGAATTTTGTCAAATGCTTTCTCAGCATCTAGTGAGATGATTATGTGTTTTTTTTTTCTTTGAGTTTGTATATATATTGGATTACATTGATGGATTTCTGAATATTGAACCATCCCTGCATTCCTGGGATAAAACTTACTTGATCATGATGGATGATTGTTTTGATGTGTTCTTAGATTCAGTTTACGAGAATTTTATTGAATATTTTTGCATCAGTATTCACAAGTAAGATTGGTCTGTAGTTCTCTTTCTTTATTGAGTTTTTGTGAGGTTTAGGTATGAGAGTAATTGAAGCTTCATAGAATGAATTGGGTAGTGTTCCTTCTGTTTCTATTCTGTGGAATAATTTTAAGAGAATTGGTATTAGATCTTCCTTGAATGTCTGATAGAATTCTGCACTAAAACCATCTGGTCCCAGACTTTTTTTGGTGGGGAGACTTTTAATGACTGCTTCTATTTTTTTTAAGGGTTATAGAACTGTTTAGATGGTTTATCTGCTCCTGATTTAACTTTGGTACCTGGTATCTGTCTAGAAAATTGTCGATTTCGTCCAGATTATCCAATTTTGTTGAGTATAGGCCATTGTAATAGAATTTGATGATTTTTTTTAATTTCTTCAGTTTCTGTTGTTATTTCTTTCTTTTTAGTTCTTATTTTATTAATTTGGATACTGTCTCTGTGCCCTTTGATTAGTCTGGCTAAGAGTTTATCTATCTTGTTGATTTTCTCAAAGAACCATCTCCTGGTTTTGTTGATATTTTGTATAGTTCTTTCTGTTTCTACTTGGTTGATTTCAGCTCTGAGTTTGATTATTTCCTGCCATCTACTCCTCGTGGGTATATTTGCTTCTTTCTGTTCTAATGCTTTCAGCTGTGCTGTCAAGTTGCTAGTGTATGCTTTCTCCAGTTTATTTATTTATTTTTTTTGTAAGTACTTAGAGCTATGAGTTTTCCTCTTAGTACTGCTTTCATGGAGTCCCACAAGTTTCAGTATCGTGTGTCCTCCTTTTTATTAAATTCTAAAAAGTCTTTAATTTCTTTCTTTACTTCTTCCTTGTCCAAGTCGTCATTGAGTAGAGCATTGTTCAGTTTCCAAGTGTATGTGGGCTTTCTGTTGTTTTTGTCATTATTAAAGACCAGCCTTAGTCCATGGTGGTCTGATAGGGCAGAAGGGATTATTTCAATCTTTTTCTATCTGTTGAGGCCTGTTTTGTGACCAATTATATGGTCTATTTTGGAGAAGGTATCATGAGGTACTGAGAAAAATGTATATTCTTTTGTTTTAGATGAAATGTTCTATAGATATCAGTTAAATCCATTTGGTTCATAACTTCTGTTAGTTTCATTGTGTCTCGGTTTATTTTCTGTTTCCATGAGCTGTCCATTGCTGAGAGTGGGGTGCTAAAGTCCCCCAATATTATTGTGTGAGGTGCAATGTATGCTTTGAGTTTTAGTGAAGTTTCTTTTATGTATGTGGATGCCCTTGCATTTGGGGCATAGATGTTCAGAATTGAGAGTTCTTCTTGATACATTTTTCCTTTGATGAGTATGTAGTGGCCTTCCTTATCTTTCTTGATTACTTCTGGTTGAAAATCAAGTTTATTTGATATTAGAATTGCTACTCCAGCTTGTTTCTCGGAACCATTTACTTGGAAGATTGTTTTTCAGCCTTTTACTCTGAGGTAGTGCCTGTCTTTGTCACAGAGGTGTGTTTCCTCTATGCAGCAAATTTCTGGGCCCTGCAGTCTGATAATCTATGTCTTTTTATTGGAGAATTGAGTCCATTGATATTAAAAGATATTAAGGAAAAATGATTGTTGCTTCCTTTTATTTTTGTTGTTAGAAGTGGAATTATGTTTGTGTAAGTGTCTTCTTTTGGGGTTGTTGGAAGACTACTTTCTTGCTTTTTTTTGGTTGTAGTTTCTCTCCTTGTGTTGTAGTTTCCCTTCCATTATCCTTTGAAGTGCTGGATTTGTGGGAAGATATTGTATAAATTTGGTTTTGTCATAGAATATCTTGGTTTCTCCATCGATAGTGATTGAGAGTTTTGCTGGGTATAGTAGTCTGGGCTGGCATTTGTGATCTCTTAGGGTCTGTATAATATCAATTCAGGATCGTCTGGCTTTTATAGTTTCTGGTGAGAAGTCTGGTGTAATTCTTATAGGTCTGCCTTTATATGTTATTTTGTCTTTTTCCCTTACTGCTTTTAGTATCTTTTCTTTGTTTTGTATATTTGTTATTTTGATTATTATGTGACTGGAGGTATTTCTTTTTTAGTCTAGTCTATTTGGGGTTCTGTAGGCTTCTTGTATATTTAAGGACATCTCTTTCTTTAGGTTAGGGAAGTTTTCCTCTACAATTTTGTTGAAGATATTTACTGGTCCTTTAAGTTGGGAGTCTTCATCCTCGTTTATACCTACTATCCTTAGGTTTGGTCTACTCATTGTGTCCTGGATTTCCTGGATGTTTTGTGTCTGGAGCTTTTTGCATTTCACATTTTCTTTGACCACTGTGTCAGTGTTTTCCATGATATCTTCTGCGCATGAGATTCTCTCTTCTATCTCTTGTATTCTGTTGTTGATTCTTGTGTCTATGACTCCTGATCTTTTTCCTAGGTTGTCTACCTCCAGGGTAGTCTCCCTTTGAGATGTCGTTATTGTTTCTACTTCCATTTTTAGATCCTGAACAGTTTTGTGTAATTCCTTCACCTGCTTGGTTGTGTTTTCTTGCATTTTTTAAGGGCTTCTACCTGTTTACATGTGTTCTCTTCATATTCTTTGAGAGTGTTGTTTATGTCCTTTTCAAAGTCCTCTATCATCATCATGAGAAATGATTTTAATTCTGAATCCTGCTTTTCCAGTGTAATGTGGTGTTCAGGACTTGCTATGGTGGGAGAACTGGGTTCTAGTGATGCCAAGTAACTTTGGTTTCTGTTGTTTAGATTCTTAAACTTGTCTTTCACCATTTGGTAAGCTCTAGTGCTACCTGCACTCGCTGGTTCTGATTGGAGTTTGCCTTTCCAGTTATCTTGGTTGTGTCAGAACTCCTCGGGGTCGGGATGTGTCTATAATCTTGAGCTCCAGCTGTTCTGGGTACAGTGGCTCCTCTAGGATATCTCAGGATATGGTGTCTCCACAATAGTAAGCCAGCTAGGTGTTTGTTGCTGTGAGTGTAGTCGCTCCTTTAGGATGTCTCAGGATATGGTGCCTGCTGCTCTGAGTTCAGTGGCTCCTCTAGGCTGCAACTTTGATGGCAGTGGTCTGTCTAGGATTTCTCTGGGCACGTTTTCCACAGGGAAGCAGACCAGCTGGGTGTCTAGTCCGGCCACAGGGATCTAGGTGAGGGGCAGAAGGGGAGTAGTTTTCTGCAGGGACAGGGCTTGGGTGCCAGGTGTGCCTGGGGGCTTCCTGCTGCCAATTGTGCCTCTAGGGCATAGGGCGGTAGTCTACTGATCTTACCTGCAGTTCTGAGGGGAGTAACTGTCTAGGATGTCTCGGGACACATTATTCCACAGACAGAGCAGACCAGTTGGGTGTCTGCTCTGGCCACCATGATCTGGGCAAGGCTGTACACTACTTCTTAAAGTTGGAATTTTTTCCTTCTTGTTAGAAACACCAAGTTGTCCTTATGCTTCTAAAGTTTTTGCATGCCTTTAACATTTATGCTCTAGAGAACATAAGTCTTAATGGGCAATTCTCATTTATGTCAAGAGATATTATCCCTTTACAATTAAAGAGTAAAGGGAGGAACTATATATATTTGTATGTGTATATGTATAAATATTATATCATTTTTCCTTTTTTAAACACTGGTGGTAATTTGTTGCTCACATACTTCTAAATGTCCTATACCAACAACTTCCTAACTGATTTGCCTGAGAACACTTTCAAAATGCATCCATTATGGAAACTAGATGTTATTTATAAAAATACAAGTAAATTAAATTATTCTGATCCTCACAGTTTTGGGGCAACACATTAATGTGTTCAGAAAACTATTCACTCTTAAGAGTAAGATAGCATAACATAGGAAGATCAAGGGCTTTGAGGTACATGAAGTACTTAACAATTAACTAGATATATACTAGTAAGCAGATTACTGTTCATAATTTAGTTTATATAACCATGAAGTACGCATGTATTTGTTAACATACAGAGCACTGGTTAACGTGCTTCAATATATATTTGAATTCCTGAAAGTTTGTTTGGAACCACTGATTGTGAGTTTGTGATGGACATAAGAATTTGTTCTTCTCAGCTCTTGATGGCTTACATCTATAATTCCAGCACTTAGAAGAATAAGGAAAGAGAACTATTGTACATTCAAGGCCAAGCTGAATTACAAAATGAGTTTCAACCCATCTGGACTACACTATGAAACACTGTCTCAAAACATACACAATATTTCTCACAAATTCTCCTGTAATGCTGCAGCTGTTGAACCCTGGGACAACAGTACGGAACCACTGTTGGAGGGCTCTGTAGAGTCAAAGTCAGTTGCTGTTAGTAGCCTTCATATTACAACAAGAATGGAAGTATCCATTGTTGCTTTCATGTCCTTGAAGCACTTGGTCCCCACTTTTTCAGCTTCATTGCTTATCAACAGTCTGTGCACATTCCATGTGCCAAGCACAGCAGAGAACACACTGTTCTCTGAAGCTTTGGTGTAGATTAGTCCTTGGGATCCATGATTTATTTTTATATTACTTTCCATTTCTTTTCTGTTTCTGCTCTTCCTCCACTCTCTACCACCATTTTCCTATATATAAACCTTCTTAAATCCTTGCTCAAATACACAGGATGTTTTTGTCAATCTTCTCTAGTTGATGTTGATTGATTTTTTCACAATATTTCATCCATCTGTCGACTTATCTATTTACTTAGTAAATATTTATTGAGTATCTTTCTAAATTCAATTTTTTAAAAAATTATCAGCTTTACCATTGAGTATCTTTTAAGTGCCAGACTCTAATAACTGCAATGTTGAACAACTACATAACAATCTTTTCCCTGCTCTCTAGGAACTCAGTCTTTAAGGGGAAATACTGCTACTAGAATAAGTAGAAATTGGTATGTAATTTTTATGGTGACAAGCAATAAGAATGAAAGCAAATGTACTGCTCTGAGAACTTAAATACTTACAGGAGCTAAAATTTTTGACTCTAGGCTACTTTTATTGAATTTGGTAAGGTGGGAATGGATGAACAACTAAAAACTAGGCTAGGTTTGAGTTTTATAATAAAACTACTTCCTAAATGGTTTGGGGATGGTTTCATTAATTCTCATAATAGCATGATTTTCAGTCTCATATCTAACAGTTGTGGAGCACATACTATATACATGCATGTATTCAAGCTGGTGTTAAAAGCTGCCAAGAAATAAATAACTAAAAATAAAAAGCTGCCAATGTAACCAAGGAAGAGAATTTACTGTCAAATTGTTCATACTCAGTGGAAGAGGTTGCATTTCATGAGAAATTCACACCCAAAGAAGAGTATATAAAAGGCATAATCATCAACTTTTCTTCTTGTTCATCACTATCTAAATGGTGATATTTCCTCTCTTAGACATTTTTCTTGCCAGGGAAGAAAAGGCGTAACTAGTATGCAATAGACAAGCAATAATATATGGTAAATAAATGAATGCAGCCTTTCCATTATTGCCCTGGTTCAAATTTTCATCATCGTTCATCTGGTCTATCACAATCTAGCTTTCCTGATACTATCCGTGCCTCAACACACAACCATATATGTCTCCTATTTAAAACTTGTCAGTAGTTATGAACACTGGTGCATGACTATATCACATCTATCTGAGAAGCTAAGGAAGGAATATTGTGTTATTGAGGCAAGCCCAGGAAAATGAGATTCTGTCTGTCTCAGAATATAAAAGAAAAAAAGAGAGACACAAAAGGAGAGAGATAGGAGTTGATGTCAAAAGTATCCCCTCTCCAGGAAAAAGATATCGGGATGGGTATGACCCTCATGCTTCACTGGACAACAATAGGAAGACCGGAGCCATTTCAAGGTCCCCTTTAATTACTGGAGGTCAGGCCTCTATCCCCACCTTGGCAAGATTAGAATCGCCACAGCCCTCCTATACTTGGAGAAGGGAGGAGATGTCAAGGGCAGCCCTGCTTATACATTGAAGGCCTAAAATCAGCCATAAGCCTAAAATCAGCAATAAGCCTGATATACATGCCTGCTAACACAAAGTCTTGGGTCTCTATGGAAAAATACTGAAACAGATGGCTATAAACTATTGTAAACAGGCAGCTTTTGTGGAAATCTACCAGCCTGAGTAGTCATAGATCTTGTAAATAGGCAACCTTGGCAAATAGTACCAAATTAGATAAGGACAAGTGAATCATAGGCAGAGTCATAGTGACCTGTTCCCTGAACCTTTACCCAGCTGATACCCTGTTCTGAAAGATATCTGTACTCCCCCTGAACACCTATGCTCCTGTGTCATCTCCTTCCCCACATCCTGCATTTTTGTCTTTATAACCCTTGTGTTAAAAAGTAAAAATTCTGATTTGATAATAAAATAAAGATAGAAAAAACAAAACAAAACAAAACAACAACAACAAAAAAAAACATCATCTCTGGAGATATGGCTGGAGAAGTGGTTCAGAGCTTTAGAGTGCACATTGCTCTTATAGAAGACCCAAGTTTGGATAGAATAGAATAGAAGGGTCCAAGTGGAGAAGCTCACAAACACCTATTGCTCCACCTCCAGGGGCTTTCAATACTCTTCTCTCATCCTTGGGCATCTACACTCATGTGTACATACCCAGACATTGGGACAGACACATACACATGATTAAAATAAACTTTATTTAAAAAAAAATCTCATGAGCATGAAAGAGAGGAATTGAAGTAACTTGGTGATATTGGCTTTGGTGGGAAAGAGGGGAGTGTCACAGTTAAAATTAAAGAATGATATTAACTCAATATAATAAAAATAAAAATTATAAAAATCTACTAGCTACCCTCTCTGTGATCTTATTTTCTTATGTGGTGTATGAAACTCTTTGTGACATATATCTAGTTTACATACAACCCATTTCAGTCATTGTCCAACATTGGGATCCCCAGTGTTACAGCCAGAAAATTGTGCTTATGGTTCATTTAATGTGCCAGATTCTATCCCCTTGAGACTTCGTCCTTCATACCTGTTACCACTGGTTTCTCTTACTGAATACAAATTAAAGGCTGAATTTCTCGAGTCTATGATGAACCTGCTATGACTTTCTAATATCCTTACCTATATACTCAATTTCCAATTTAGAGATAGATAGATAGATAGATAGATAGATAGATAGATAGGACCCTTTATTAATCATGATACTATAACAATAAAAATGAATTGAACAATTTTATAGGGTGTTACCAGGACAGTTTAAAGAGTAGATTTCTTTTTAATATCCAAATTATAAATCAGAATATCCTTTAAAGTATGATATGTAAGAATTGCAAATGCGTTGGCCTCATGAGTCCCAGGCATCATCAAATACTTGGCTTCTCTTTTTAGAACTGGGAAGCTATGAAACATGAAAACAACATGTAAATAAAATATGTCCTAAGGATGGTTATGAAACTTCCTCAGAGGCAAGAAATGTGGCACCTTTTTATCTACATTTTGGTTTGGTAGTTCTGCATATGACTCCTTTCATCTAAAGTAATGGATCCAATCATTTTACTTGTCTATCATCCTCTTCTTGTGAATGTTATATGAAGATTTTGCTTTGCTATATTTTTGTATATAAGACTTAGCAACTTTCACATGGTAAAGCAGTGGAAACACACAGAGAAAAACTTGCTTCTATTCTGATTGGCCACTGTAACTATTCTAAAATGTCAAAATAGGATAAACTTTTGAGCAAATGCTCAATGAGCTGAAAGACTCTGAAAGATCATGGCAAGATCCTATGAAGAACCGCAGAAACATGTTTCATAACATGGTTGCATGCCTATTTTCTCCACTAATGTGTGAGTTTCTCTATAAGATACAAATTCTAGTTAACATTTTATCTTTTTTTCCAGCCTCCTTTTAACACATGCCCTCCACCTGAATGAATATATTGGTCCTGGTCCAATGCTTTAGGGGTCTTCAGAGAAATTACTAAATCAAAAATTGTTTTATATACATGTTTGCAAGACTCCTTTCCACATATTGATCCATGTTGGGGGTAAATATTAAAGTATTAGGAACCCTTCTTAAAGCATAAATCTTGAATTCAGCTTAATGTAGAGGTTTCTAAACAGAAAAGGTATAATTTTTCTTCAAATTATTGCTTTCAACTTACTCTATGACACTTGTGGTACTATTTATCCATTTTATTTTAGTAACAAGAAATATGACAGTGGTAATCCATTTATAAATAAAATATTGATTAAGTATCATGAGGTATAATCTTTCTAACTTCTGTCATAACTGCATTCTATTTATACAGTCAATTCACCTGAAAAAGAGATCACTTCTTTCATCCCTTTCCTGATGGTCTGGCAGGTGATGCATGAGTTCCTGGAAACACTCAAGTGAGAATGATAACCATAGAATACTCCAGAGTTGTAAATGATGCTGGGAAACCATTCTATTTCAGCCAGTTAGCAAGACACAAAAACAACTGTGAACTCTAACACTATGATAGTCTACTGGCAGCTGAAACTTATGAAACATCCCAATTGTTCTCCTCATTAAAAAGTACATCTATGATTATTAAAAAAGCAAACCATATCATTGTGTCTCAAGATAAATTGTTAAATCTTTGATAAGTTTCAATGTTGTATTGGAGTGGGCTGAAAGTCTGGTTAGATGTAGAATTCCTTTTGCACATCCCATTCAAGAGCCAATTTTGGAAGTTTGACCTTTAATATTATGGATGATTTCTAAATCAGAAACTGTTGTTTCAGGCTTGATATGATGGTTTGTATTCTGACTATGTTTCTTTTAAATGGAAGCAATTTACCACATTTTGGATTTCCACTTTCTTAAGGCCAAAAATCTTCAAATTATTTCTCAATGTGTTTACATTGCAAGTCCAAATCATAAGGGAATCCTATGGGCTTTATCCAAAAATTTGTCAACCAGTACTCTTTCTACAGCTGCTTCCTCAGTAGATATATTTTCACTAGGCTTAGTGGTAACTTTTACTAGGGTTAGTAAAAAACATATCTTTGGATCTGCAGTGTAGTGGTTTTAATAATAATGTCCCCTGTAGATCACATGCTAGGATATTTGGTCTCCAGTTGGTGAAACTATTTAGATAGAGGTGTTTAGGAGGTGAGGCTTTGCTGCGGGAAGTATGGACTGGAGTAGGACTTGAAGTTTCAAAAAATTCATATCAGTTCTAGTTCTTTCGTTACTTTCTCTTTGCAACTTAAGAGAATTGCTATTTTCAGCTTGCTGCTCCAGTCAGTTTGTCTGCCTACAGTCTTGTTTCCCCACCATGATGTTGATAGAGTTATTCCTTTGGCACTATATGCCCCAAACAAACTTTTCCTTCTATAAGTTGCCTTCATCATGGAATTTAATCACAGAAATAAAAAAGTATCTAAAACAGAAATTGATTCTAGAAGTGAAGTGTGGAAGAACCTGATTGTGCTATTCTATCTCTATCTATCTATCTATCTATCTATCTATCTATCTATCTATCTATCATCTATCTATGTTGCAGTCCAAGCTGGCCCAAGTTGGGCGCCAAAAATGTTGAGAACTGCTCTGCCCCACGCTTGTGGGCCAAAAATTTTGGGGACCGCTCTGTCAATGTTGGACCCACACTGCCAAAAGCCTTGGGGGCTAAATTGTTAGAGCCTGCATTGCCCCAGGCTGCTCAAGTCCACCGGTCAGGGTTCATCAAGAGAGAGAGTGAGGACAGAGGAATGGAGACCAGACAGGGTGTGATTCAATCATGTTTATTCTTCTGTCTCTCTTCCTAGTCCAAGTCCCAAGTCTTGAGTTCCTAGACCCTAGTTCCTAGTCCCTAGTTCCTAGTCCCTAGTGCCTCCAAGTTTCAATTTCCAAATTCCAAGTTCTAGTCTCGAGTCTCATCCAAGTACAAGTGTCTAATCCTAGTTGCCTGTCTCAAGTCTCAAGTGCCTACTACCAAGTACAAGTGTCTAATGCCTACTACCTAGTTCTCTGTCTTAAGTGTCTAATGTCTAAATCCAAGTTCTTCCTCCAAGTGCCAAGTGCCTAATACCTACTAATATCTTCTGTCTGCCTCTTGCCTTTTATATGTCTCACTTCTAAGCCACGCCTCTAAGTCACACCCTTAAGTCATGCCCTTAGGTCTTATCTCTAAATCACCCCTTAACTCACACCTTTAAGTCTGGCTCTAAATCACACCTTTAAGTCTCACACACCCAAGGGAAAATCCTGGGTATCTAAAACAAGATGTTATCAGAGTGTGCTCAGCTGTTGTAGGCTATTGTAAACAAGTCTCTTATCCTCCCCACATATCTATTTGTCTGTCTGTCTATCTATCTATCATCTATCTATCTATCTATCTATCTATCTATCTATCTATCTATCTATCTATCATCTATCTATGTTGCAGCCCAAGCTGGCCCAAGTTGGGTGCCAAAAATGTTGAGAACTGCTCTGCCCCACGCTTGTGGACCAAAAATGTCCAGGACCACTCTGTCAATGTTGGACCCACACTGAATGCTGTAAGCAGAGCTTGGATAAACCTCTGAGTAGAAGCTTTGAGGACAGTTGTGCTGAGATCTGTGTAGACCATGTAAAGGTTTCAGAGGTGAATAGTATTAGCAACTGCCTAGAGACTGTTTTTGTGATATTTTATAAGGTAATGTGACTGATTTATGCCTTCTGGTACAAACGTCTTAAGTTAAAACAGTGTGAGCAAAAGTAATTTGGTGGAGAAAGGGTTTATTTTGGCTCACAACTCTTAGGTCATGTTCCCTAACCAAGAGAAGTCAGGGCAGGAGCTCAAGTAAGGAATGAACTAACAGGCAGGAAATGAAGCAGAAGCCATGGAGGAATACTAGCTTCTGGTTTGTTTTCCATGACTTGCTCAACCCAATTGCTTATACAACTCAAATACCTGGCAAAGTTTAGACCCATGTTCAATGCACTGAGACTTTCCATAATCAATCCTTTACCAAGAAAATATCCACAGTCTTTTCTTTAGGCCAATGTTTTTAATGTTCTATCTTTACAGAAGACCAAATTGTGTCAAGATGAGCAGGACATATAGGTTTATGTTTTTCACCAAAATTAGAAAGATATTTAGTCATTAACTCACCAATTATATATGTTGCTCTTTCTGTGTCCTTGGGAACCCAAGTTTCACGTATAAAGTTTCACGTATTAAGTTCTATAGTTTACTGGTGATTTGCTTTTTATTGATTTCTTGTTTTGTTTTAGATGGTTTCTTTCTTCCCCATACAAATTTGTTAATATTTTCTTATGCAGTCTTAAGTCTGTTAATCACAATCCCAGAAACATTTCAGTTTATACATTAACATTTCTTCTTTTAGAAATTCAGTTTGGACCTTGTATCATCCATCCTTTTTTGAAGCATAAATATAGCTTTCATTAAAACCTAATAAAAATGAAGGTCCATATAAAATATGCAAATGTGGATCTTCCACCTTTAACATATCTATTAGCTTCTTGGCCAGAGGGATGCTCTGTTTTTGTTTTTGTTTTGTTTTGTTTTGTTTTTGTTCTGTTTTGTTTTTGTTTTTGTTTTTGTTTTTTTTCAAGACAGGGTTTCTCTGTGTAGCCCTGGCTGTCCTGGAACTCACTCTGTAGACCAGGCTGGCCTCAAACTCAGAAATTCACCTGCTTCTGCCTCCCAAGTGCTGGGATTAAGGCATGCACCACCACTGCCCAGCATTTTTTTTTTGAGGGATGCTCTCTTAATGCTCTTATCTAATAGTCCTGTCATCTGAGTTAGTTCCAGTTAATAGACTTTTCTCCTCAGTATAGGTGGGAAGTAATTTACTTTTTCATGTGCCAGACATTTAGTTTTAATTTTAGAGGGACATGCAAGGTTGTATTTTCCTATACATGTATTATTGGGATTTGATTGTACTTCAACGTTTTTAGAGAAATTAATTTCATTTATAATCACCAAGCCACATCATTTGAACCTTTTCCTAAAAATGACAGTACTTTGACAGAAATGACTCCATCAAGGCTATCTTACAAGGTTTTCTTTGAACGAATATTCTCACTTTGAATGTTCTTTACCACTTTGCACATTTGGAGGTGATGAAGGTTTAAATTGCTACTGAAATGACTTTACTCATCTCCTCATCTTTGTTTATCTAATACATTTTACTCCCTGGTGTCCTTGAAAGTGTTTGTGAAAGTGGCCACTAATTATTCATTAGTAAGTTTAAGAGCCTGTGTAGATTCAAACTCTACGATAGTGAGCATAGATACTTGATGTCCCTTAGTAGCCAAATAACATCAGGAGTTCCTGTTACAATCAGAACTTTCAGGGCCTAATTAAACAAATAACTAGATAGGAACATTTTAATACAAAGAATGTGGGTGTAACCAGAATTTTTCAAATTTGTAGAGAAAATGTGTTACTTTTCATTCTGATCTAATTTTAATAAGGCATAATCAGTACATTAACATAGATTGTGGTACAAAGGGTGGTGACAAACAAAATTTGATCAGACCCTTCCTGAATACAAACTATTGACATCTGATGTAAAGGAGAAAGAATTGAGGAGCACAAATATATTTTCTCTTAAAAGGTTTTTGTTGTATGATGTTTATTTAGGGGAAAGAAAAAGATGATAGGTGACACCTAATACTTTTCTTATAAGTGACAACACAGTATCTGGAGTTTAGCTGATAAGAAATTATCTGTGAATGCCATATTTATGAATACAAAGAGGCTTTCCATAGTGGTTAAAGTCAATAAAATTACAATAAACTGTTATCAACTCATAAATACACATTTATTTGATGTGAAACTTAAGATACAGTGATGGAAATACTTGTTTAGTAAATTTCTTTTTCCTAATATTTTAGACCATCCTTTTAAAATACATTTTTTATTTGTGTGTGTGTGTGTGTGTGTGTGTGTGTGTGTGTGTGTGTGTGTGTGTGTATACCCTCCTAGGTTTGTGTATACCACCTGTATGCAGGCACCTGCAGACTTCAAAAGAGAGTTTCAGATCCCTGGAATTGCAGTTACAGGTGATTATGAGCCACCCAATGTGGGTGCTGGGAACTAAATTTAGGTTCTCTGGAGCAGCAAACACTCTTGACCTCCGAAACTTCTCTCTATACCCCATTTGAGATAATTTCAGTGGCAACCATTTGTTTAGCCATTATTCATATTTGTTGTATTGCTAATTATCATCAGTCTGCCATAATTTCATATTACTTTTCATCACATATATTAATCCTGATTTCAAAATGCTAAAGCTCATGACCTCTTGGTGACGATCCTGTATAAGTCTAGAACTCTTTTGACTTTTTAATGACATATTTTTACTTCACTAAATCATCACAAAGAATTATTTCCTTTCCATTGTCCAGATATGAATAATGATGTTCAGTGTCCTTGTCACACTAGTTATATTTGTCACACTTCATGCAGACAGTTTGAGGGCATTTCCTGGCTTCTTTATATGTTAATGAAGCCAGAAAACCACTACTGATCATTGAGGGGTTAGTGCAAGTGACAAAATGCCCTTTAGGCTCAAAATTTAATTATCAGTGTCATACCTTCCATAGCTTTTCTTGGACCTTGGCACAGTGTTTGGCAATGGTCGTGACTATATCTGTTCAATAATTATAATGGGCATGGAATAGAAGTTACACTGAAGGTTTCCAAAATCACTTCCAGTTAATAGAGTTCAATTTTTTTTCACTGTCTCATCATCACTGTGCATCTTCAAGAGACCAAATAGCATGTTAAATTTTTACAAGATTATTTGAATCATTTAATTTTCTTCCTATGTTTAGCTCTATTATTATGGCCATAGAGAACAAGATCCATGAGTCATAAACTTTGTAACTAAAACAACAGTGATTCATCTAGAACTTGATGAGTCAGTATATTGATTAACTATAGTGACTGCTGATACATTCCCCTTTCATTTTTAGTTATCCAGGCACAACCATTTTTCCTCTTACTTTTGTTTTTGGAATAAAGATCTTGCTTTGTAGTCCAGATTGGCCACCATTCTAAATGCAGCAGACTTTATGATACTCAAACATTTGTCTTGTTAGTGTTGTTCTTGGTTACCTCTATAGGATGGAAAACTAAGGTATATAGAAAAACATTGACTCAGTGAGATGAATCACTTGATGTTTAATTATGAACTACTTCGAGATTGTTAAAAATTCACGCAGTCTTGTATTCATGGTGGTACAGGTTTAAAAGTCATTAAGAAACAGCATGACTAGCTTAGGTAATTAATATTTGGCTTGAAAAAGAAAAACATTGCAATTATGAACAGCATGACCCATGGTCAATTATCTATCACATTTTTAAGTGAACTTTGTAATACAAGTGTATTTGTTGTAAAATTACCCATTTATTCATGTATTTAATAAATATTTTATTATTGTTAGCTACTTAATGTCAAGAGTATAGAAATGAAGCAATTTCCCTGTCCTCAAAGAGCTTCTTATCTATCGGTGGAGTTATTATCACTGCCACAAAACCCTTTTAATTCAAGGTGCATGTACTGATGGCTTTGTTTCCTTATTTAAATAACTCAAAGAAGATTAAATTTACTTTTACTGGGAGGAATAGAGTGGGAATACAGAAAATGTGTGTGTGTGTGTGTGTGTGTGTGTGTGTGTGTGTGTGTGTGTGTGTGTGTGTGTTCTAAAAATCTGTAATGGAATTTTTAAAAATCCTATCACACAGAAAAACTTAAAAGTTAATGGACCTTCAAAGACTGATACTTATAATTTTTATCAGCTAAAAATACACAAAATATAGCAGTCTCTTCCAAAATCTAGTGCTCATGATATTGATCTTGTTATCACCCAGATTACTATAGTAGGTCTAGTTTTGTGGGACTTTGCATTTCTATTTAGCTCTCAAGTAAGTGACCATGTGCTTGGTCTATGAGATGTATTTTGAGCAGTAAAATACTAGGTCATAATTCTAAAAGAAATTGATTTACACTCAGAGACAACAGTGGAATGCAAATAATAATGGATGTAGTCCTCCATCAGAAGGTAGTATCAGTGAACACTAGAGTGGTTAGACCATGCCAAGCAGAATAAATGCAGTCAGAACTTGGAGGTAAAATACTTAGAGAAGACTTTGTGAAGGAGGTCAATAATAGGTCATAATGTTAAAAGCATATTTTGGATAGTGCCACGGAGAACCCTAATGGTAAAGCAAAGAAGCTTCAAGATTAGTTTGCCCTTTGGCATGGTAGGGATGCAGCCTGAAAATCCAATACCCCGGAGGACAAATAAAAAACATACCATCATATGCCATGTGCTTACAGCACTGAGTTTGTCTGTAGGGAATACTTCTACAATTTTAAATAAAGCTACCATATGGGTACCTGGCAAGTAAAGCATGTAAAGTCAGTTTCTTGTTGGTTTTGGAATCTATACAGGGTATGCAAACTAGTATTTAGTAATATAGTATAACATGAGGTACAATTAAAAGACTAAAGATTGAGAGGAACATCAAGTGAAGGATTAGTATTTGGTACACAATTAGGTACTCAGTTTTGGAAAATGATGAAATTGCCCACAGTATAAATGTAGAGTGGACTTCTTAGGCCCCTTTGAGTGCTAATGAAAAAGATAAATCCTTTTATACAAACAAAGGCACAGATGCACAAACACAATATGGCATAAACTTCTAGAGGTTTCCTGGAGTTTTCTGAAGCTAAGTTTATTTCTTCTTAAATTTGGAATCCTAATAAAGAAGATAAAATTGTGGCACTACAAAGTATTGGAATAGGAAGAAGGACATGTTTGGAAAAATAAAACAAAAAACCCTCCAGAGGCAAGAGAGGCAAACTTCAGAATGAGATTGCCCAAACAAAAGGAAAAGAAATTCTTAAGAAGGAATATCAACCCATTGGAAGTCATAGAGGAAGAGTCAGTGTTGATAGTAACTGAAAATACTAGCATATGGAAAACATATATACCCTACTCAAAAAGTTAAGACATGAATAGAGATAGGAAGCCCATGAAAGGAAGATTAGAATATAAAGATGGTAGAGAAGATAGGTAAGGGGAAGTGGAGTTTTAGGATAAATTAGAGGAAACTTAAAGAAGTTCATGTAAATATATTAGAGAGAAAAATTGTCCTAAGAGCGTATGTAGAGTCACACTTTGAGAAAATGTTGGAATTGAACATACTAAACAGAAGGAATCTGGAAAGGATGAAGTCAAGATTTGAAATCAATGTGTGACATACTGTTATAATGAAATGAATACATTTTCTTTTTTGTAAAATTTTACTTATTCTTTGAGAAGTGTGTGTGTGTGTGTGTGTGTGTGTGTGTGTGTGTGTGTGTGTGTGTGTGTTAGCCTCAGTGGGAGAGAAAGCAGCTAATTCTGCAGAAACTTGATGCTCCAGGATGGGGGCCCATGATCTTAAAGGAGAAGGGGGGTTGAGAGGAGGTACTTTGTGAGGGGGAACCAGAAGGGGGCAGTGTATGTACACACACACACACACACACACACACACACACACACACACACACATCACCCATTGACTTTTCCAACCTATGGACACCCCTCCCTACCATGTTCCCCTTTCCATACTTTATATCCTCTTGGTTTTCTTATACACAATAAGTCCAATTAGTACTGTCCACATATGTATGAATTGGGGCCATCCACTGGAGCATGGAAGTCTACCAAGAGATATATCTCTGAAGAAAACTAACTCTTTCTCCATCAACAGCATCATCAGTATCATTTTAGTTATCAGTGGAATCTCATGAGACTTTTCCTTTACCATGCTGGAATGATGTCTGGCTTGATCACAGATAAACACAGCTGCAATGAAATCATAAGTTCAGAAGCCCTGTCAAGTCCAGAGGACACATGCCCCAGTCTCTTCCCCCAATATTTCTACTCCTTCTTCTCTCATGTTTGCTAATTCTTTCAGAGAAGAGTTATGATATTGATGTCCCATTTAGGGCTGAACCCTGTTCGGTCACTTGCTCACTGTACTTTGAGCAGTTGTTCTTTAGAATGCCTTTGTTCACAGTGAATAGGGGCTTCTTTGGCAAGAGGTAAAATGTACACTAATCTAGACATATAAGGATATTATTTAGAAGGTATTTTGATATTATATCCATTTATAAAAATAATAGGAGTATGCCCCTGCAGACTGTGAAATTCATAGTCATGAGTTCTTGGTTAGGTTTACAGTATCAGTCAAGAGTCTGACTGTGAAAGTTTTAAGTCCAATGATTTATAGTTTTTAGCTAACCCCAAAGATGTTGGTTCCCAAATGCACCATTAGGCATATCTTACTGTGTAGTTATCATTGGATTATTCAGTATTTGTAGCTCAATGTGACTGTTGTATTTTATTTTTTAACTAATTAATTTATTTATTTACATCTCAAACGCTGCCTCCTCCTGGTTCCCCCTCACAAAGTCCCTCCTCTCAAACCCCTTCCATTCCCCTCTAAGATGGTGGGCCCCCACTAGGTATCCCCCATCCTGGTGCATCAAGTTTCTGCAGAATTAACAGCCTTCTCTTCCACTGAAGATAGGCAAAGCAGCCATGGAGACTGTGCTGCACACCTGATACATATGTGTGAACACTTCAGTCTATCCCATGTATCCACTTTGGTTAGTGGCTCAGTCTCAGAGCTCCCAGAAGCCCAGGTTACTTGATTCTTTTGGTCTTTCTGAGGGGTTCCTATCCCCTTTAAGGGTCTTCAATCCTCCCCTCCCAACTCTTTCACAAGAGTCCCCAACCTTCATCCAGTGTTTGGTTGTGGGTTTCTGCATCTGTTTCAGTAATGTTTTGGGTCGAGCCTCTCAGAGGAATGTTATGCTAGACTCCTGTCTGCAAGCATATAGTGTCGAGGATTTGTGCTTGCCTATAGGATGGGTCTCAGTTTGGGCCAGTTACAGGTTGGCCATTCCTCCAGTGTCTGTTCTATCTTTGTCCCTGAATTTCTTTTAGACAGGGCACATTTTGGGTTGAAAATTTTGGAAGTGGATTGCTTTCCCCCACTACGGGTCCTGCCTAGCTACAGGCAGTGGCCTCTTCAGGTTCCATGTCCCCACTGTTAGGCATCTCAGCTCATGTCATTTGCATTAACTCCTGGGAACCCCTGCACCCATCTCAGGTTACTGGGACTTCTTAGAGATCCCTCCTCCCAACCTCCTTCAGCCTCAGATTTCTATTTATTCTCTTGGCCCTCTGGGCTTCTGTCCTGTTTCCCCCCATTTCTCCCCTCTTATCCTCCACCCACATCCATCTCTACCACTCTGCATCCCATGACAATTTTGTTCTACCTTCTAAGTGAGACTGAAGCATCCTCACTTGGGCCTCCCTTGTTTAGCTTCTTTGGGTCTGTGGGGCATACCATGGGTATTCTGTACTTTATGACTAATATCCACTTATCAGTGAGTACATACCGTGCATGTTCTTGTGAGTCTGTGTTACATCGCTCATCTTCCCTGCCATTCTTCCAACTGTGAAAGCCAGGGGAAGGTTTACAACTCAGTACCAGCTTGATTTCTACCAGAATTATGAACAAAGTGAATTATGTCTTCATCAAAGGATTTTGCCTTCCGGTTCTTGAAAGCAACTAGAACCAATGACAACAGCCTGTATTATTTGGGTGGAAGGGTCTCTTGTACTGCTACCCTGACCAACAACATGAAGGGAGATACCTGACACCTGGTATCAGGAATTTTGTTTTTATAGTTTCTGACTTAATTGTCAATTTTATATGTGTATATAATGCAATCTGGTCATTTCAACACTTTGTTACCCTCTCTTTTTCTCTTCTGTCTTCTGCCAAGACCCTTCTTCTTCCTAACAGGTCTCTGCAATTTTAGTGAGTAGGTATTAGAACTAGGACACAGGAAGGATATGTTAAAGTGCTGAGGTATACACAAAGTTGAAATTGCTCTTTTACAGAGGCATTGATATCACCTATGAGAACAGAGTTTGCATAGCCTAATCACCTCTCATAGACTTTCCTTCTTAATATAGACACTGTGGCATTAAGTTTGAACATAGAGTTTAAAGGGGACAAATCATCTAGGTACAGCATATTCAAACAAGTTGCCACTGGTCTTCCCTTCACTTTTCTCTGTGCCTTCTCCTCACCTTGGCTGTTTCTTAGCTTTAGGCTTTATTTGTGGTGAATGGGAAAGTGCCCAATTACTCTTTCCTATTGGTTGACCTAGGGACTACTATGAGGATTCCTTTGTATTTTCAACCTTGGGGCTAAACATGATTTTTAATCTATTGCCCCTGAGCAATGATGAGCTTACTGGGAGATCACTGTGAAACTCACTATTGCCTAATCTATCTCCTGAAAATTACAAGCCAAAGCCCATCAGTTACTAGAATCCTAGCATTTTCCTGCATTTCCTATCATCCTAACTTCCCCTGTTCTTACTTAGCATGAGGCTCCTGAGAACTTTTTCTGGTGTATTTATAGCCACTTTTACTTTTCCGTTCCTCCACTCATACTAACATTTATGCAATGGCTAGGATCTCGGTGTCCCTCAGAAGGCATGCACTGAGCACCTTGGTGAAGGGGCTCACTGGGCTGGTCTCATGCTTAGAGCTCCTAAATCTCAGCACTTGAAATTCAGAAGCCATGGATTTGGCGCTCATTTCTTTATATTTCAGTAATGACATCCTTTGCTTGTTCCAATGAAGAGGACAGGAGTGCAGTATAACATTGTATGCCCCAGGGTGAAAAGGGAACACAATACTTCACAATCAGTATTCTGCCCTACTTTTCAAGCATCACTACAGGGTAGAAACTAATTAAATGTTAATTCCCATCCCTCCTCTTCAAATGTTCTATCATCATGTCTGCTTTCAGAAAAACTTACTCCACACAAAAGTAACTTGATTCTATGCAAAATATTCTAATGCCAGTTTTCAGTTCCTCAATGGAAAGATTTTGATTACTTTATAGGAATATCTTTCAATTAAAGCAAATAGTGAGTCTATGAACATTATCACAATCCTTTCACATTTTGTAAGAAAACAAAACAAAGCAAAACCCAAAACAAAACAAATCAACAACAACAACAAAAAAAACTGGTGTGAGGAGACCAGTTCATAGTAAAAACTTCTGTGTTAACCTTTCTTAGTCTATCTATCGACATAGATCATGAGCCCCCATGCAGTTGTCACATAAAATAGTGCTTGACTATGTGATGACCATAAAGAGGACAACCCTCACATGAGGAAGAGATTTCTGTCCGATGCTTGACTGGACAGTTCCATGTGGCTAAACATAGGTCTTCTGTTTTTTTGTGAGTATTCTCAACTGACTTCCTATAGAATTTGTGATTTGAAATGGCTGAAAACTCATGTCTAATCCTTTCAAAGATTAGATTTACAAATATATCCCCTTGTTAAAATAAACCCAGAATGACAATTAGGCTTTTAGAAAAGCTCTTTTTTTAAAAAAAAAAATTGAGGGGTTGTTAGGTCAAAAGCCTCATATTTTATAGCTTGGTAATTTTGTTAATGTGCCGTATATAACTGACCAGTATACTCTTGGGTCCTGAAGAAATTGGCAATGGAAAATCATCAGCCTCATAGAAAGTCAGACCACTTTTTCGCAGCCTAGAAGTGATGTCTTTGAGAGCTCCAAAGATGAACAGGATGATACAACTGGTAGAAACACAGACATACGCCTCTGCCAAGTCCCCATTACAATTCTCTGTTTCTCAAATGGAGATTAAATGCGGTGCCAAAATGCGTCATCTGGTGTTTCATTTTGGTAATGTGGACAAATGTCGACAAAATTCATGTGGAGTCTCAAAAAATCCCACTATTTATGAATTAAAATTAAATTTAATTTTACTATCTGGAGAAGCCTCAACTAAGGCTGAACTCACTGTGCTTTTAGCAATACAGAACTGCTTACTTCCTGCACTCAGCAACACGCGCGCGCGCGCGCGCACGCGCACACACACACACACACACACACACACACACACACACACACAGAGAGGGGGGGAGGGGATGGGAGGGAAAGAGGGATGAAAGAGAAAGAGAGGGAGGAAAGAGAGAGGAAGACAGAGAGAGACAGAGAGAGACAGACAGAAAGAGAGAGAGAGAGAGAGAGAGAGAGAGAGAGAGAGAGAGAGAGAGGGAAAGTTTGATGTGCTATTTGTACTAAGGTAGCTGTTACATTTCAACTTAACTATAAGAAACCCATTTCCAATTTTATCAGGCATAAAACAAACCATGTATTTTGTCTCTGAGAATATATTTGTGCTGTATCATGTTAGCTTGGATCAGTTTCTCTCCCTTTTGATCTATATAACTTTTCTTAGAACATTTAGACTCTTAGCCAGCAAGCTAAAGAAACAAAAATGGCCTATTTTTAAATGTTCCATATTGGAATGTCTCACTTTATTTTATTTTATTGGTTATTTTATTTATTTACATTTCACATGTTATCCCCCTTCCCAGTTAAACCCCCATTCTCCTCCCCTCCTTTCCCTACTTTTATGAGGATGCTTCCCCCACCCCTGACCCCCTCCAGACTCAGTGCCCTAGCATTCCTCTACACTGAGTCATCAAGCCTTTACAGGACCAAGAGGCTTCCTCCTTATTGATGCCAGATAAGGAAATCCTCTGCTACATTTGCAGCTGGAGCCATGGGTCCCTCCATGTGTACTCTTTGCTTGGTGGTTTAGTCACTGGGAGTTCTGGGGGGAGGGGAGGTCTGGTTAGTTGATGTTGCAGTTCTTCCTGTGGGGTTGCAAATCCCTTACTGCTCTCTCAGTCCTTCCCCTAATTCCTCCATTGGGGTACATGTCTGATGATTGATCGAGAGCATCCACATCTGTATTGGTCAGATGCTGGCAGAGCCTCTCAGGGGACAGCTATACCAGGCTCCTGTCAGCAAGAGCTTCTTTTCATCAACAATAGTATCTGGGTTTGGTGTCTGCAGATGGTGGATCCCTAAGTGGGGCAATCTCTGGATGGCTTTTCCTTCAGCCTCTGATCCACTCTTTGCCCCTGCATTTCCTTTTGACAGGAGCAATTCTGGATTAATATTTTTGAGATGGGTGGGTGGCCCCATCCCTCAACCAGGTGCCATGCTTAACCTCTAGATATGGTCTCTATAGGTTCTTTCTCCCCTTTGCTGGGTATTTTGGGTAATGCCATCCCTGTTGGGTCCTAGAAAACTTTTGGGTCCCTGGCATCTGGGACTTTTTAGTAGCTACCCCCATTTCCCCCTCCCTCACTGCTACATACCTCCATTCAAATTCCTGACCCTCTATACTTCTCTCTGTCTCCTCCCACACCTGATCCTGTGCCCTTTTTGCTTCCCCCTCCTCTCTCCTTCCCAGATTCCTCCCTCCCTCTAACCCCTGTGATTATTTTCTTCCCACTTCCGAGTAGGACTGAAGCATCCTCACTTTGGTCTTCCTTCTTGGGTTTCATATGGTCTGTGACTTATATCGTGGGTATTTCGAATGGTTTTCTTTCTGCATTGGACTATTGTGTGTGTGTGTGTGTGTGTGTGTGTGTGTGTGTTACTAATTTCTGAGAACTGGATTGTTCAGTTTCAATTTACATTTAAATATAAACATTTATCATATATGTCTGTTCATACAATAGCTTCAGTTATGTAAACTAAGTGGGATGGACATAGTATTTAGCTCTTTTCATACTGATGGTTGTCTTTCCATTGAATGAGCTCTATGAATAATATTGCATCTCCATAGAAAGACTTTGCTTTGATGGACAAAGTAACTGCTCTTGGAAAGTTATTTATTTAGTAAAAATGGATGTTTAATGAAATGGCAAGGTGATAGATTGAATCAAATATCTGTAGAATTTGGTCTCAATAATTGAGCTATGTGATCAACTATATCAGATATAAATGCTCAGTCATTCAGGAAGACTTGGTACAACTGAGAAATCCAGCAAGCTCAAATACACCATTTAACCTCCCACTCATGCTCACATAAGTACTCCTGACTAAAATCTGGTTAGGAAGGCAGGAGGAGACCTGTTAGGAGGAAGAAGAGTCTTGGCAGAAGACAGAATAAACACGAGAGGGTAACAAAGTGTGGAAATGACCAAATTACATTATACACACATATAAAATTGACAGTGAAGCCAGAAATTATAAAAACAAAATAGATTACTGTGAGAAAATAAATTTCTACTCTTAATAAATGAATCAGCCTCATATATTGTTATAGCAGTGCAAAACATGCTAAGTAAGGGAACCAATTTTAAATGAAAATACTCACTGATAATTAGACACACTTGATGCTAAGTGGAAGAATTCCTCTTATCTGTTGGAAAAGATGAACCTTTTACCTAGACAGGCAAGAAACAATGAGAAGAAAATATAATCATTTATAATAAAATAAGGCATGCATTTTACATACTTGTACTTAAAGCTCATACAGTTGCTTCTTTTAAAATCTATGCAATAGTTAATGTTATGATCATTTTGTAAATAGAGACTGAAGCTGATGAAGGCTAAGGAACTTACTTAAGCTCACAATACTACCAAGTGACAAAGGAAGAATTTCAATCAGGTCTTTTTGTCAAAAGACAATACTTGATCTTCCTACAGAGGTACTCTGTTTTCTGAGAATTTGGAGGGAGTGCACAAATCTGGATTTCAATAAAGTAGGACCAAGTTGGTCCCCATTGAATGAAGGGACATACATTGTACACCCCGTACCCAGATCTTAAACAAGAAGCTTCTATGTGCCAGAAGAAACTTCACTGCCAGAGCAATCACCTCAGCCAGGCTAGCCTTTCAGTGCTCACCTGGCAGGTTTCCCAGAAAAAACAAGGCAGAGTCATTTCATTGCCAGGAAAGGAGCAAGATAACACTCATTTTAGCTCTTTTCACATGGTGTTAGTTCTCTCTGTATGAAATAAATATGTCAGGCATCAAACCCTCAGTGACAAGAAATCTCTAAGAACATCTTGGATACTGTTTTTGAGAGAAAGCTTAATCCAAAGATTGGTGTGTCCTTGGAACAAAGATACCTTAAACCCTTAATCCTGGAATTGTTTGGGCAGCTAAGCCCTGCACTGCCTTCTGATTTAAACAGACAGTTGCTTAATTGATTTACATCTTCATTGGTGACTGCACCTTTAATGCTGTGCTGCCTCAAATCTGTCCACTATTGATAAGTTTTTATAGTAAAGCACATACATATGATAGGTTAAAAATAATTTTAAAATATCTTGGGTTACACAGAAGAAACTTGAAGTGAATGCACTGATTTGAAAAAAAAAGAAGAAGAAGAAGAAGAAGTAAACCCCAGTTCCAAGAGCCACTCTGCTAATTAGAGACAAGGTTAAATGTGAACTCCAAGAGGTACAGTGCAGGCATTCGAGGCCACAACTGCACTGGAGTTTGATGTGTGGTAGTGAAGAGGTACCTGATAGAGAGCCTTTAAGACGGTTTCCTTTGCCTTATGTTCATCAAGCTTTATTTAGTAGCTAAGCCTCCGGATTCAAAGCTTTGTAGAATCAGGATGTGCTATTTATTTATTTATTTATTTATTTATTTATTTATTTATTTATATTTATTTATTTAATCTCAATATCTCATTTGAGTGTCCTCAATAACTAATACTAAAATAATAGTTTTTTTATTTATTATTATTGTTTTGTTTCCCTTTGCTTATCAATATGATATGTCAGTTTTGAAAATAGATGTTAATAGGCAAAATAGTGCAATGAAGGGTTGAAATCCACAAAAATATGCTGTTTGCTGAGGTCCATAGATAACATAGGCATGGCCTCACACATTTGTAGGTTCTGGTTTTTAAAACCTACTTTAATAAAGGTTTTTAAATGCTTTAACCTACCTTCTAGCCCATTACCCACCATAGATAGTGGAATGAAAAGGTTAATAGGACAAAGGAAGATGTGGACCTGTTTAGAAATAATTCTTTGGGGACATTCCAATAGGCATTGTCAGGATATCAGCAGTTCAGTTCACAAGAATCAGCAACAATAGCTTGATCCACTCACAAACACCATTCACAAATCCACAAAGGCAGTTCAATCCATATGAAACCAAGAGGCTCTGCCAATCAGCCCATGTATACAGAAATGGCAAGTAGCTGCCAGAATATCAAGAGAAGTTCTTTGGTACATTTCTATATTCAAAGTCGCAACAAAGGATGATCAACAAAGATGACAAGGCAAAACAATTCTAAAGAGTCATCAGTGAAAATCAGTATCAACAAAGCTAAATGAAGATCAGCAGACTGGCAAGGTAAACCAATGCTACACTTGTCATCCAATGTCTGTTGGATTATAGTTATATACTTTCCAAACATCAAGTGTTCTCTCAATCATCTGCTCTAGCAAAACATCACATATCCTTTTTCCAGGCAGCATCCAGAAAAACACCAATTGTTTGTTTTCAGCAAAAACATCCTCTCATAAGACAGTTTTCAGAAAAAAAAAAATCACTTGTGTCTTCAAAGATACGTGAACTTTCCACTTCAGAAACTGCAGTTGGGATATAATGTATGAGACAAGAAAAAGTAGACTATATATTTAAAAAATCAAGGGGCATATTTTAATTTTGCTGGATAGCAGGGATGATGCAAAGACAAAAGAAAGTAGAAACACACTGACCTATTTTCTTGTTCATCCTGTGGTACCTATTCAATTTTTTTTCAAATAAAAGTAGTTATTTGATATAGAGATTTATGGTGATATTTAGTATATTTTGCATTCTAGGTAACTAGAGTGAGTGTGGTTGTAACAGACAACCATTTAAGTGCATGTTTCTCCTGAATAAATTCTCATAGTAATCCAAACAATGCTTATGCTTTGTATCACTAAGGAAGACAAAATACAAATTAGAACAGTAGAGTATATTTACTTTGGTCTCTTGACCTTATGTAGATACATAACTGTAATCTCAGAGATCTTCTCATTTATCTGTTGACATTTCTTGTAAGAGCAAATAGTTTTAAGATTGTACAGTTGGGAAATCAGCTGTTGATTTGGCCATGGTATCAGTGAATTGTCCAATCCATATTGCAGTTAAAAAGAATGGGATCTGCAAAAGAATGGCAAAGTCTTTACTGACAATAACAGTTAGACAGCACATTTGATGATGGTTAATTCCTTTGAAACAGAAGTCACAGGTAAATCATAGGCCTTTTTTTCCCATTGATTTCATTTATTTGCTGAAAATCATAGGTTTTTAATCTTCAAGTTTATTTAGCACAGTGGGAATGCATCCTAGTAAGGTCATTCTATTCCAGAAAGCTAGAATTGAAAGTAGTCCCAGAAATAGCTTGAAAAGAGAAAAAGCAGTAGAACAAGACTATGGAAAATCGAGGCCAAGCCTTGATACTTTCAGGAAACTTCCAGGCAACTTTGACAAGTCCCTCCTCCTGCAACCACTCTGAGCCCACATTTCTCATATGAAAATTGAAAATAGCTCTTTTTTTCTTGTGAGGAGCAAATGAAATATCATTCTAAACTATAAAATTCCAGATAAATGTTGAGAAAGGTTATTGCTATTCTCCCAAGAGAATGAAGAAATTGTTCGTTGTTTATCTCTATGTCATGAGTAAAATATGATTTGTTGCTGTTTAATAACTATAGGATATTTATAGTCTATGAGGTTGCCAGCTGGCATACTTTATACTGAAGTCAAAACATATAAACAAGGAGATAGACCTTATTGTAATGAGTAATGGGAGGATTAGTAAATGTTGTAAGCTCATGGTTCTTCGAGAATCTGTTTCCATATAAACCCTTTTTGAGGTAGAAATTTATGAAAAGGCCTTTGAAGAACTGAGTTCTATAATTCTATTTAGATATATTGTAGTTCTTCAGCCAAAATTCTGGTTTTAAAAAAACTAAAACATAAAAAACAAAAACAACAATAAAAAGAACTCAAACTCACATATGTCTCAGTAGCCTTAGAGTTCTGTGACTAGACTGCCTTGTGTAGAAACTCTGAGCATTTTCAGTGACCATCCCATGCTACCTTTCAAAACACCTATGTATGTGAGCATAGCTTTGTAAGCCTTCCTTAAGCCATATGTAAGATAAGTATAAATAAGGATAAGAATGAGGAAACGTTTGAAACTATCTTAGTTACAGAAAGTTGTCATAAAGTGCTGACAACTGCCATTATTTTGGAACCCCTCAATGTCTTGCTAAAGCTTTAAGTGACAACTATATGGGAACCACTGGCAGACATTGGTGGCTGACAAATTTATCAGCCATTTTCAAATTCCATTTTTCACTGTTATCTTTAAATATTGGAAAGTTAGATGTTTGTAACTATATTTGAACAAAATCTGTTTGCAAATTCAGAAAAATCTGTATGGATTCCTGGTGTCAGGATCCGTGTGCTTTATCCTCCCCTAGTAGACAGCATACATAATAATGTTAAGGTACAGCAGCCATTTTATGATGACATAATCTAAACATTTCCATCCAAAAATATAAAAGATAACAAAAAATCAGAGCTTAGTATAATAGAAACTGAAACTGTGAATCCTTGAGAATATAAAGATACCTGCTGAGCTATGGGACTGACTTGTTATATATTTATTGTTGTTAACAGTAAATATTCTTGTAATTTCAAATAATGTTCATTAGTGATTAGGTACTTCTAACTGAGAAAATCTGAATCATGTACAATACAAGATAATATGACCGCTTTGAAAAGTGGAGAATAGTTTTCTTTATAAAAATCCAGTGTCTGTATCTTGGAGAAAAGCTAAGGCTTTAATACAATATCATTAAAGGAGGGATCTATTGGGGATCCTTTGCTTGACATAATTTTTATGTCTAAATTTTGAAGTTCCATGATTAATGGTGAGTCCTTCTACTTCAATTATATATATATCCATTGGATTAAGTCAACAATTTGTTGTTTATTACCTCCCATTAAACTTAACAGAGTTAGCGCAAGTTGTAAGCAAAAGAATAGTTAAGCCTTTCCTAAAACAATAAACACAAATAGACATCAGGTATCTGTAAATATTTGCCACATAATTACCTGCTTCTAAATACAGCCTGTTAATGGGAGACAAAGAGAAATAGAAGATTCCTCCACATGAAAACAATACCCTTAGCATAAGCATGGAAGTATGGATTTTAGATTTGAGTAAGAGAAAATTCAATACCCAGAGTGTGATCACCCCTGATCTTCACCCACACATGTCTTTTTGAAGTGTCTGTGGCAAGCAATGGCAGATCAGGAAACGTATCTGGAGGGGAGAATAAATAACAAACAAATAACACAACAGGAAAACAAAGCAAAAGATACTATGTCTATTTAAATCTCTTTCCAGAAAGACGATACATTCTAAACCTGAAAGTCCATAAAGAAATATTTAAAGATAATAGTACAAGAACTTAGTACAAGAACTAGAGAACAATTAAAGTTGTATGTGACTTAAAGGGAGACACACATGGTTTAAAGAAATTGAGTTCTTTTTAACCAGAGGAATGATAGAGAATGACATGAATGGCAGAAAGAAACCACCTTCAAAAAGTGTAACTTGTAGGATGGAGAGAACTAGAGGTGAAAAGAATCAGAATGATTACTTTGCAATTGAATAGTCAGAAAGAACACCAACCAAGAAAAAAGGAGGAAAATTGTAGTCCCAATATTGGAGGAAACCCCAAAATCTAAGCACTGACCACTTTAGGCATTACAGTCAAAATATATGGGACTTAACTTCTTCAAAAAGCAGGTAACATTAAATTAGATTGCTCAGTACCATAAACATAAAACAAAGAAGAGTGAAATTAAAGGTTATGACTGAAAATGGTGACAACATTTTATATTGAGGAATACTCCTCAAATTTATTCACAAAGCGTTAAGAAAATAAAAACAAGATGATTAAATATATGCAAACAAGTTTTAAAGCTAGAAAGTTTTAAGTAATAAATTTTGAAACAAACAGTAAAGTTGAATTAAATACTGTGAGGAACACAAGGAACATCAAATAGACTATGTATGTTGATAAAGGAATGAAAATGACAAATGATGCCATTATAGACTATTACAAGAGATGTGAGAAATGACTAAAATGAAAATAAATAATTATCATTGAGAAAGGTAGAGATGGGAAAGGCATAGAAGGAGTAATCTTATATTAGTGAAGGCTCTGGGAAAGAAAAACAGCAGTGACAAAACTTTATTAATACCTAACAGAGAAAATAATTCTACCCTTGAGAATGTTCTGTGAACAATTCTGTTATTGGAACATTTTAGTAATATTATCAACTACTTAAAGTGGCTTGACAGCCTTGTTTAGGTCAGCTGTATACTTTCTCATTATCTGCCTACTTTTTTGATCAGTTCTTACAAGAAGAATATTGAAGTCCCTATTTCTAACATGGACATCCTTAATTTTCCTTTCAAGTTAATATTTTTCTTTTGCATTTTCAAGTCTCACTATAAAGTCTATACTTACGAGGATTTTTCTCATAAAGAATTGAGCATTTATTATGACATAATATCCATTTTTCTCTAATCGTATTATGGGTTTTATACTAATATGTATCTTCATGTCTATAATCAATCTAATTAAATCCAAATAAATGAACAGTTTAAAAGGAAGTGATGAAAAAGGGAATACCATGCATATTAGTACAAAAAGCCATAATTCACAATGAAGATGTATCACTCATAGGTATTTATGTACTGAAAAACATAGCAACCACATTTATGAAGCAAAAACTTCAGATAATGACTTTAATGAAGAGTCTCAGTCCCCCACCACAGTTCTTCATTCCATTCCTCCTCCCCTTTGCCTTCAAGAGGGTGTCCCCCTGCCACACCAGGTCACCTTCTTCCCTGGGGCCTCAAGTCTCTCTAGGAGTAAGTGCATCTTCTCTCACTGAGGCCTGACTAGGCAGACCTCAGCTATATTTGTGCCAGGGGCCTCAGGCCAGCCCATGTATGCTCCTGGTTGGTGGCTCAGTTTCTGGGAGCTCCCTGGAGTCTGGGTTAGTTGAGACTGTTGATTTTCCTAGGGCCATCCTCCTCTTCAGCTTCTTCTAGCCTTCCCCTAGTTCAACCATAGGGGCTCCCGAACTTCAGTTCATTGGTTGGGTACAAGTATCTACTTCTGTCTCAGTCAGCGGCTGGTAGGGTCTCTCAGGACAGCCATGCCAGGCTTCTGCCTATAAGCACATCATAGATACTTAATAGTGTCAGGCCTTGGTGGTGCTCCACCATGCCACACATATACACACATACACACATACACACCGACACACACACTGAGACACACACACACACACACACACACACACACACACACACACACAAGATGGATCTCAAGCTGGGCTGATCACTGGACCTCCTTTCTTTCAGTCTCTTCTTATTTTTTGTCCCTGTAGGTGTTTTTAGACAGGAACAGTTCTGAATCAGAAACTTTGACTGTGAGTTAGTAACCCTTCCCCTCCACTTGAGGCCCTGTCTGTCTACTGGAGGTGGATGCTTTGAGTTTCCTCTCCCCAGTGTTGGACATTTTGGTTGAGGTTACCTGCAATGAGTCCTGAGAGTGTTTCACCTCCTGAGTGTCTGGTACTTTCTAGAGGATCTCCTCTCCTGCCCCCCCAATTCTGCTTGTCTCCATTCATTCTCTTGGTCCTCTGAGCTTCTCTCCTTTCTCCTTCCCCCCATATCTAATCCTGTCCCCCCTTTCCCCTACCCCTTTCCTCTCCCATTCAGGTCCCTCCCTCCCTCTACTTCTTGTGATTATTTCCTTCCCCCCAAGTGTGGTTGAAACCTCCACACATGGGCATTTTATTTTTTGTTACATTTCTTACCGTCTGTGGGTTGTATCCTAGGTAATCTGTAATTTTTAACTAATATTCACTTATCAGTGAGTAAATACCATGCATGTCCTTTTGGTTCTGAGTTAACTCACTCAAGATGTTATATTCTAGTTCCATCCATTTGCCTGCAAATTCATGATGTCCTTAAGTTTTAATAGCTGAATAGTATTCCATTGTGTAAATGAACCACATTTTCTATATCCATTGTTTGGTTGAGGGACATATATGTTGTTCTAGCTTACAAGTAATGCTGCTATGAACACAGTGGAGCACATGTCCCTGTGGTATGGTAGGGCTTATTTTGGGTATATGCCCAAGAGTGGTATAGCTGGATCTTCTGATAGAACTATTTCCAATTTTCTGAGGAATAACAAGATTGATTTCCAGAGTGGTTGTACAAGTTTGCAATCCCACCAACAATGGAGGAATGTTCTTCTTTCTCCACATCCTTTTCAACTTGTGCTGCGACTTGGGTTTTTTTTTATCTTAGCCATTCTGATTGGTGTGAGGTGAAATCTCAGAGTCATTTTGATTTGCATTTCCCTGATGACTAAGGAATTTGAACATTTCTTTAAGTGCTTCTCAGTCATTCCAGATTCCTCTGCTGAGAATTCTCTGTTTAACTCTGTACCCCATTTCAAAATTGAGCTATTTGGTATTTTTTGAAAGTTAACTTCTTGACTTCTTTATATATTTTGGATATTTGGATTCAGACGTAGGGTTAGTGAAGATTTTTCCCAATCTGTAGGTTGCCTATTTGTCCTATTGATGGTGTCTTTTGACTTATAGATGAGGTTCCATTTATTGATTGTTCTTAGAGCCTGAGTCATTGGAGTTCTGTTTAGGAAATATTCCCCCCTGCCCATGAGTTCAAGGCTCTTTCCTAGTTTCTTATCTACTAGATACAGTTTTTCTGGTGTTATGTTAAGGTCCTTTATCCACCTAGACTCAGACTCTGTACAGGGTGATAAGTATGGATCTATTTTCATTCTCCTGTATACATATCACCAGCTAGACCAGCACCATTTATTGAAGATGTTTTATTTTTTCTGTGTATGTTTTTGGCTTTGTCAAAGATCAAGCAAGTATTCATAGATGTATAGGATTTCTTCTGGGTCTTTAGTTTTATCCCATTGATCAACCTGTCTGTTTATGTGCCAATATCATGAAGTTTTTATCACTATTGCTCTGTAATGCAGCTTGAGGTCAGGAGTGGTGATTTCCCCAGAAGTTCTTTTATTGTTGAGAATTGTTTTGGCTAACCTGGATTTTTTTTTTCATATGAAATTGAGAATTGCTTTTTCCACATCTTTGAAGTATTGCTTTGGAATTTGATGGGGATTGCAGTGAATCTGTAGATTGCTTTTGGTAGGATGACCATTTTCACTATGTTAATCCTACCAGTCCATGAGCATGGGACACCTTTCCATATTCTGAAGTCTTCTTTGATTTCTTTTTTTCAGGAATTTGTAGTTCTTGTCCTATAGATCTTTCATTTGCTTGGTAAGAGTTACAAGATATTTTGTACTATTTGTGGCTATTGTGAATGGTGTCATTTCCCTAATTTTTTTCACAGTCTGTTTATCATTTGAGTAAAGGAAGACTACTGATTTGTTTGAATTAATTTTATATAATGCTACTTTGTTGAAGTTGTTTATCAGCTGTAGGAATTCTCTGGTGGAATTTTGGGGGTTGCTTGTATATACTATCATATCATCTGCAAATAGTTATACTTTGATTTCTTCTTTTTCCAGTTTAAAGATTCCTTGATCTCCTTTTGTTGTCTAATTGTTCTAGCTAGATCTTATAGTACTATATTAAATAGATATGGGGAGAGTGGGCAGCCTTGTCCCTGATTTTAGTGGGATTGCTTCAAGTATCTCTCCATTTAATTTGATATTGGCTGTTGGTTTGATATATATTGCTTTTATTATATTTAGGTAAGGGCCTTGAATTCCTGACTTCTTCAAGACGTCATACATGAGGGGTGTTGCATTTTGTCAAAGACTTTTTCACCATGTAAGGAGATGACCATGTGGCTTCTTTATTTAGTTTTATATAGTGTATTATGTTGATGGATTGTCATATATTGCAACATCCTTGCAAACCTGGGATGATGCCTACTTGATCATGGTTAATGATGGATTTGATGTATTCTTGGATTTGGTTTTCAAGAAATTTATTGAGTAGTTTTGCATCAAGAGTCATAAGCCAGATTGGTCTGAAGTTCTCATTCTTTGTTGTGTCTTTGTGTGGTTTAGATTTTGAAACCTCAAAGCTTACTACTCCCAGGGACACACTTCCTCCAACAAGGAAGTTGTTACATCTTCTAATCCTTTTTAAACAGTACAACTCCATGCTGATTAAGCTTTCAAATTTATGATCCTATGGGGGCCATATTTATTTAGTCACCAAAACCTTGCTGTAAGACATCATATACTGGTGACTTTTTCCACAGAGGAAGTTTGATAGAGGAGAACAGAGGCCCTAGGCTAGTGGCATGCATTTGAAATCTTATTCTGTTCCTTATAAAGATTTATTTGTACAAGAGTGTTTTGTCTGTCTACTGTGTGTGCCTGTACATATGGAAATCATAAGGGGGTATCAGATCCCCTGAACTAGACTTACATGCTGAAAATCAAACCAGGGTCCTTTGCAAGAACATCAAATGCTCTTAACCTCTGAATTATCTCTCCAGCTACAGATCCCAAAGATTTTAAATTTTATAACGCTTATTTTTCTTTTGACTTCTGACATTTTCAGTTTAAAAATATCCCAATTGATATCCAGAATCTTCAAGGATATTTAAGCTCCAAATTTCTGTGATCATATATATTACTATTAAAAATTAGTTTTTTTCAACAATGTTCAATATTGGATGGGCCATTCAGTGTTATTATTATTTATCTGCTAAAATGTCATATTTTATATATGTTTTGTTTTTATAGTTCAAAATGCTGCATTTATACCTAATAGGTATATAATTTATTACTTGAAAACTCTAAAACAATCTATTTGAAAAGTTTTATATATTATGTGCATTTGTATAGAGAGACATCATTTAAACAGCACAATTAGCTTGTATACTTTTAATTATATTGTTTACTGATTTAAGTTCTGCTAATGGTTCATAGGAACACAAGGCCCTTGACTAATAGCCTCAGAAAGATGTTACTCACTTCAGAGTCTCCTTACAAAGCTCATGGGGACTGTGAACTTCTTGTTCTTATAAATGGTCTTGATGCTTGTTCAACCTTAAAAATGTTAAGTACAGACACAAATCTAGCAGAAAGTTTTTGTCATGTTTGTTTCATTGAATTTCTGGAAACTACATTAGTGAGTACACTGCAAAGCTTCCAGCTAGCTACTTGGAAGCCTATTAATAGTGGTTAATGAGTTGAAATAACTGCTTATTTACATGTGCTTTTCATGAAAAGCCAATTCAGTGACTAGAAGTGAAGCACATGAAAATTGCAGGAAGAGAGAGGTACATGTTTTCTATTTTTCCTTCCCTTTTCAGATCAAAAGATTCTCATCTGTGACAGTTTTGGCCATGGTGAATTGAAGATGAATGAGCAAAATGGGCAAGTTTTTGCCTGCTTCATATATAGAATATAGTTTCCATCTGGCCTATGTGGAACACTTGTATTACCAAAATCTAGAAAATTAGAATGAACACAGTATTTGCTCTTGGTGGAAATAGAAAAACAGGGGTTGGAGACATGGATCAGTGGTAGAGTGTTTGCTTAGCATGAGCAAGGCCTTGGCTTTGAGCCCAATCAGAATGGACAAAAATAGAAAAGGAAATAATATTGGAGAGAGGATTGGAGAAGATGGCATGAAAACTGAAAGAAGGCCTCATGTTAGCTGTACAAATGATACCATTTTGGTCAAAACACATTATTAATGAAACTAATGGAAAATCAAAATAGGAACAGAACATTTCTCTCTATAAAGATGTGGTTTTTTATTTTGATTTTATTGCTTTAATTAAGTACTCTGTTGGCACTTTATACTTAGTTGAACTAAAATAATTCATTCTAAGAATCCTGGCTTTAAATAAGTTGACTGTGTTTTTCCACATAGTGCTTAGTAGTTTCTTAAATGAGGTGGACTGAATGCTTTTCTATTTAGAACCTACATATTTTCAAGCAGTAGTATGAGACAACGATTTGCTTAGCCTGAAAATTGTTGGAGATTAATGGACATTTGCTGATATTAATTTATTAAGATGATGATGATGATGATGATGATGATGATGATGATGATGATGATGATGATATTTTTGCTTTTTCAAGACGAGGTTTCTCTGTGTAAAAGCACTGACTGAACTGGAATTTGCTTTGTAGACCAGGCTGGGCTCAAACTAACAGATACCTGCTTGTCTCTGTCTCCTGAGTTGTGGAATTAGAGTCATAGGCCACCCTACAACCACCTGGCCTAAAGAGATTATTAATCCTCAAATAAAAAAAAATGGATTTCACAGACTCTTAAGTTAAATTTATGTTCCTCTCAAAGACTAAAGCTTTTCTTAAGGGTTTGAGTAACAACTATTTGATAATATAAAGGGATAGAGGGCACAATGGCTTATGATCTAAGGATGCCATGATTTTGAAAATAAGGGGACTTTCTGATGAGTCTGGATCTGATAAAACTTTCTGAAAAGTCTTAATGAGTAATTTAGGTGTCTATTAGTGTATGGACAATGAAAAAATTTCTGATAGAGCTGTTCTTTTGATATATAAAACTAGATAATGGAAGAGAAAAAGAGCTTGTATGAATCATTCTGTTGATCAATTTGAGTGTAAGGAAGAAGAAATCTCGAGGATTTGCAACCCCATAGGAAGAACAACAATATCAACCAACCAGACTTTCCAGAGCTCCCAGGGACTAAACCACCAACCAATGAGTACACATGGAGAGGCCCATGGCTCCACCCAGTATGTAGTACAGGATGGCCTTGTTGAGCTTCGATGGGAGGAGTCACTCTTGGTCTCATAAAGGCTCCATACCTCAGTGCAGGAGAATGCCAGGGCGGAGACGTAGGAGTGAGTGAGTGGGTGGGGCAGCACCCTCATAGAAGCAGGGGGAGGGGGAATGGGATAAGGAGTTTCCAAGTGGAGGGGAAGGTGAGGACAAGGAAAGGGGATAACATTTGAAATATAAATAAAGAAAATATCCAATAAAAAAAGAAATCACAATTCAGCAGGTAAAGTTACATAAAATAGCCATGTAACATCAGGAAATGTTACTTCTATGCTAACCCAGTGTGACAAAATGAAGTACAGGTTTGTAAGCTATATGTACCCCTTTTAGACTATAGTTTCTCAGGTTAGGGAGAAACTTTGGACTTGAGTCAACCTTTAAATGCCCCACAACTTATAAAGAAGATGGTCAGACTTGACATGAGTAGGCATCCACAGAACAATCACAGCAGGTTCCAATACCATTGTTAGTGAACACCAAGGCAGTGAGTGGGTTCATTAAGATTGTTTCAGGCTCAAGGTAGAAGGATCCTATATGGGGTCATTGGGCAAAAGATAGAAAGCCTGCTCAGTCACGTCACTGCTGCATTTCAGGTTGACTACTTCTTATTCTGATGTGCTTCAATTGCTGCGAAAGAAGGGATCAAGTCTCTTGTAACAGGACAGGCAAGCCTCTTCAGGACAGGAGTGGTGAGGAGGTCAATTGATTAGACAAAAGTTTCCATGGCTAAGGATCACTGCCGTGCAGTGACCACAAACTATTTGTACCTTTGACAATCACTCTTAAGCCCAACATCAAAGCTTTCTAGAATAATTCAGAACTTCGATAGTTTAATGAATTCTGCTTCCTAAAAATGAAACAGGGTGGACATGGTTGTGTGGTCACTTAGGAACTTATTTTACTTCTACTATGGCTCCTCTTATGGTTTTCACTATCAGCAATTTATTAGACAAATAAATACTTCTAATTATGTTTAGAACCAAGATCATTCAAACAAAAACACTGAATTAAAACCATTTTTTGTCTTAATATAAAAACTAAGCACCAGCATCCTCTCTAAAAGCGGTTGTCAAATGTACAGAAGCTTGTAGTACTTAATAAATTACTAGTTTAAAATTTCAAACTTCCAGATTGCCAGACACTGGAACTTCTATCTGGAAACCCTTTTGCAAACAAGCAAATATCCCTAGGAAAGCCCTGCAAACACAGCTAGTACATTGAACACTGCCAATCTCACCTGCAGAGAAGCCTCTGAGATACTAGCTCTAAAAGTGATAAGAGCACACATTGATTTGGGGCTTTTGCTATTTGCAAAGCTCTTTCGTGTACAATAGTTTTCCTCACTGACAACTATGAAAATGACATGCCTCCAGAACCCAGTCCTGCATCCCTGTGGAGTATAATAAGTAAAAGGACTTCTGGTAGTCACACTGTTGAAAGGATTGAGCAAGGCAGCCAAGGATCATTGATCAGAGAGCTCCAGGACAGAGAGAACTTACTCTACAGGGCCAGGAATGGAAATAACGATCTGGTCACTGAGGTGTCTGACTCTTCATAATGCCTGCATAATCGTTATAGTGTGTGATCTACATTAGGACAGGGGCCTCAAATCTACATGCCATAGAATACCAGACTTGAATCACTCCCAGCCCTCTCTGTAAGGAAGTCAATTCCCTAGTAAGTTAGGAGAGAGATAGCTACGGATCTATACTTAAGATATATTGTGATCTTATGTAGAAGACAATTCTCCATGGATGTGGCTTATAGAGCGTCAACCATCAAGTGCTCCTCAAAAGTTTACCAAGAAGGTTTTCTAGCTCTAGGTTTCTAATCTTGAGGAAAAAGACATGCCTTGCTCTCCTTATATGATGAAGCAACAATTGCTTCACCATATTCTTGCTTCCTGTTGCCTTTCACACTTTCTTTAACAGAGTAATTAGCTCAGCCAACTGATTCCTGCGATTCAGCCACAGTTGAGATCCAGGAAATTGCGTCATGAGAATTGTTTTTTCTTAATGTAACAGCTAACTGATGACACAACTACACTCTCAAACTCCCAGGCTTTAAGACTATAAAAATAAGGCAAATAGAATTAGCACTGGGCTTGGCTAGTAGAGAATCAAATCTGAGACTCAGCTACTCAACTGTGCAAATATGTGACCTTCATGGAGGCACTTAACCTGGGTTTTCTTGGCTGTCAAATGAAAATAATGCCTTGCATGCCTTCCATAGTTACAGTGATAGAAATCCTCTATTAAGTCAGTATTAGTACAAGGATTTGGTAGCAAGTAAACTCGGGTATAAAACCTGGCTATAGTATTTGTGAAATCTATGAATTTGAGTAAATACTTAGTCTTTGCAAGAGACTTAATAGCAATACCTACATTAAAGAATCACATTGAGGAGTAAATGAAAAAAAATGTATGTTTAAAGCAATGTCTGGATAGCCAATCAAGTTTAATCTGTTTTACTGCTCTGCTAAATATGACCAAGGAATTACAGAAATCTGAATTTTAAATCATAACAGCATCATCGCCTCTCAACTATCATTAAGGGCATGATTGTATCTGATATTTAAGACCCAGCAGGAACACAGAGCCAGAAACTTTGGAAAAGCTCTGAAATCAGGTCATTCCCTATGATAACCAGAAAGCCCAAGGGTAAAGACTTTCAATTATAATACATGATTGAGATCCAAAGTACAAAGTAGAATGGTGGGGAAAACCCACATGTATATTTATAAGGTGCATCTTCGCAGTTTTAGAGAATTGCCCCCTGAGTGGAGTTGAAATCAACTCATGAACCACCATCACTGACTGGTTGAATAAACCCTAGGAGGCCCACTAGATCCCAAACACTGTGCTAAGTTTCATTGCACAGTCCCTGTCTCTGTCCTTGATGTCTGTAGTTCCTGAACACAACAGATTTGAACAAGTAAGTACTGAAATCTGGAAGTTAAAACAAAACAAACCCCAAAAACAAAAAACAAACAAATAAACAAAAACCATAGAAGTGCCCCTTTAACATGGATTATTCTGAAAGTTGCTACGTAGTTGAGAAAATTGCCCCAGCATCAGTTATAGTGGCCCATTCTAAACTCAAGGTAGCACCAAGTTTCTCTGTCATAAAGTTCCTTGATGCTCCCAGTGAAGCTCATGGAATTACATTCAACAGTTTCACTAACATGAACTAACACAAATCATAATTTCTTCCTAGGGAGTAAGTCTGCCTTACTACATGCCAGGTCAGAAGCAAATGTGGAAATCTGAGTTACAACAGGACGACATATATCACACTTTGTCAGTTTGTTCCTTTCCTGAAACTGACATGCATGGTTAAAGTATTTTAAATTAATTTTAGTTTTAGACACTATCAGAATCTGTGTGACAATGCCTTTAGTAATACTATAGGAATGGAGGGTTTCAGGTTCTTTGAAATGAAGATTAGTACTTGGAGACTTTGAATTAAACTCCTTTAAAAGTAATTCAAGGGAAAAATTTCCTTCTGAAGATCTTAGAATCAGCATTTCTCTCAAGTCACACCTGTTAAAAATAATTTCTGCTTTACTTATATGGGTTGAGATATGGAGTCTCACTTTTGATCTTGTGCTGCCTGCAGAGGCTGTTCAGTGACCATCTTAGCAGGCCCCCTTTGACTGATGATTCTGTGAATGGGGAAGGTTAGTGAAGTACAATGTACAAGGTAGTCAAGAGGACAGATGCTAATAGAGAGGAGGGTCAGGCAGAGCAGAGGGAGTGTACAGCTTCCAAATACTGAATTGAACTGTCAACCGTGAATCTGTGGCCTAACATAGGCCCTGCTAGGTAAGGAAAGCAGGAACAACTAAGGGGATTTGCCTGCCAAATCCAGGACAACAACTGGCCTAGAGGAGCCTTTTTACCTTGGGGAAGATAGCCCAGTAAGTGGAATGGGACAAAAGTAACTTGTCCTCCTAGAGTCTAGATGGTCTTACTGTTAGCATGACAGATGCAGGCAGCCTGACTCCTGGGAGCATCTATCAGAGCCAGGGTTGTGCAAGTCTAGTACTAAGAGAGAAAACTAGCCTTAGATCTAAGATAACAAAGCTTCCCCCACTTAGTGTGTGCTGGACCTGAGCTGCTGACAACAGGGACAGCCTGGCCTCTTCTGTGTTACCTCTTTTAGTCTCCTCTCTGTTAGGAGGTGGTGGGGAGGGGGAGCTGCTTCCATGCCTTCTAACTTGGTTTTGATCTCCGGAAGGGAAAGCCCCTGCCCCTCTTTGAAGCAGCAGCCAGCACCACTTGTCTCTTCTCTCCTTCCCGCAGGCACTTCTGTTCAGAGTGGTGCCTCTTGCTGGCGCCTTCTGCTTCTGCTCTGTCCCCCTGCTGATTGGGAAGAAAGTGCACCAGTGGGGTGATGGGGTCTGAAACTCTTAAAGGAGCAGCTTTATTTCTGATGAGAATTTATTTAGAATGTTGCTTGTATGCCTTTTCCCAATCAACAGATCCTTCTAATGAAAATAAAACAGGTAACAATTGACCATAATCCCCATTTAAATGTTAACTGTAGATGTTCTGGATTTGCATAAGCATTTTTAAACAGATCAAGCATTAACCAGCCCATGGTGACAATCATTATTAGCAATCAAATGGAATTTGAGCATCACTTACTGAGGGTATAATGTATAAGGGCCACAAGTCTGAATGGGGGTATTTCTTATCAAAGGAAGGACTCACACTCTAGGAAAGAAGATAAACAAGACACACAGATCATTTGTGACCCCACCCCCACTATTTTTAAATCCTGTAGTAGCAGCCATATTCTAGTGGAGTTAACACAACCTGTAGCCAGTTAACAAGCTAATTTGGAACATGGTCTCCCTTTGGCTGGCCATTGGTTGATTTTTTTTTTTTTTTTTTTTTTTTTTTGTCGTCAATCCAAAAGAGTCTGTTGAAGACTTGGTTCCATGCAAACTGCACACTGGGTAAAGTCCCACTAAACACAGAAATTGTAACATTTTGGAGCTTCACTACAATGTGCTTTCTTCCCCTTACCCCCACCCTGAAAAAAAGTAAAATAAACTAGGCCCTGGGCATAAGCAATCCAAAGATAGAGCTGTGGCACTTTCTACAGGGTTTTATGGTGCATGACTTCTCTGGTTCAAAGTTACAATCTGACTTATTTTTCCTCCTCTAGGAGAAATGTCAGATCTTGAGCAAATGACCTAGTGGGGACTCTTAGTTCATCAGAATCAAAAAGCAAGGTCGTCTGGATGATTTTGAGTGTGTGAGGTGATTAAAAACAAATATTCGAATAGGAAAAGAGAAAAAGAACGGGATAAGCCAGATGGACACTAGGGTAACACTTTAGTTATACAGATGGGAAAACTGAGGCTAAGAGGTTATATCAGTGTTGTCTACCGCTCTGCTCACTTCCAGCCCTAGCACTGTGCCAATACTGCACCTTCCCTGTAAGGACCGTAGGGAAGCAATTCAAATGACTGAGACTCCAAACTGAACAAGCCTTTGTAATGTTCTATATCCTTTTTCTCTTGAGTAGATGAGGAAACTTTTCCTTTGAGGAACTCGCTGAAGGAATGAATTCATCCTTTCCAGGACTAGAAGGACAAGCAGAAAGGAGGAGAGGGGTGTGGTTAAGCCCTCCACGTGCAGAGAGACCATTCTCAAGCCAGAAGGGAGAAAAGCAGCTGGTGCGTGGGATAGTGGGCACACACCCAGCGGTTTTCCTGGTTCTCCGAGAAGGAAAATTCAGGAGGTTTTTGCCCAAAGCACAAGGTTGGAAGAAACTAGCACTGTAATCACTTATCCCAAGGACCACTCAAGGGGCCGCCCTTTATCCCTCCCATTGCAGCTTACTAAATCCAGGGCCCAAAGCTTGCTGACCTACTGAGCGACCAGTATTCCCTCAGTCTAAGAGGATATTGTAGCGTGAACTCTAGCTGGGATGCGCAGCACGGCAGAAATAGTGAAGGTGACCGCCCTGTCCTCCCTGAACACATATGCCCCGTGAGGCAGCCCTGAGGGACGCTGGAGACGCAAAAGTTTGATCCAGTGGTCTGAAAAGAATGTCTGGGCAGGGACTGCAGGCAATGGCAGCAGGGCGCTAGCCCTTTCTTGCAGCAGTTTGTGCACTCTTTCTTGATGGCAAGTACTACATCTCAGTGGTAGGTTGGAGTGAGGGTGTCCCGTTCTGCTAGTCTACATTCTGGTACAGCAAGACCACCTTCTGTGTCCCCGTGTCTGTGTCCCAGGACCTCCTTCAGGTCCTGGGTTGGATCTGAGTCTTCAGCTCTGCAACTACCCCTATCAGCTGATTTTGACAGGGGGTGGGGGGCATGTAGGAGCACAGGCGGGCGGGGCTAGCCCCTGCCAGATCCAAGGATGATAACGTGTCTGCTCCATGTCGCGGCTTCGAGCTGTCCAGGCTCCGCCCCCTGTGAGTGTGTAAGTGTGTGATGCTGTCTCGGCCGCCGCCGCCTGTGCAGCCGCCGCCGCCGCTGCTGCTGCCGCCCCGGCTGCCGCGCCGCGCCACTGCCACTGCCTCGCTCGCCCCCGCCTCTGCCGTCGCCACCCGCCCGCAGCCTGCCAGGCGGGCGGCCCAGCCGGCCCCAGCTCCAAGCGGCCGCCACCGCAGCCCGGACGCGCTGGGCACGCGGGGAGCCGCGGAGCGAGTGGACCAGAGCGGGAGGTCAGGCTTTTGCCTGCCCGGTGCCATCGCTTCCGCCACCGCCGCCGCCGCTGCTCCGGAGCGCAGGACCAGGTACCCGGGGCGCCCGCCGCTGCCGCTAATGCGGCCCCAGCACTTTTAACCGGGCAGGAGGGCCAGAGAGCCGCGCCGCCGACCGCAGCCAGAGAGCCGCGCAGCTCAGAGCCGCGCCGACACGCAGCGAGCAGGGACAGACGGCCGCCAGCCGCCGCCGCCCCGCCGCTATGGATCTATTCGACTTTTTCAGGGATTGGGACTTGGAGCAGCAGTGGTAGGTGTTAAAATTTCTCTTCTCTTATGATGAGCGGGATCCTCGGTCTGGTCCGGGCTTTTCGCCTTTGTTAAGAGGAGCCAGAGCTGTTGTGGGGGGCGCCCCGGACACTCTCTCACTTGCTCCCAGACACCTCTAGCTTTGGCTTCAGTGACTCCTTGGTCGAGTGCTGGGATGGGGGAGGTGCGGGGTCAGGGAAAGATGCGGGCAAAAGCATCCCTTTGCACTCCAAGTCTAAAGAGTTGCAGCTGGCCCATAGCAGCTTCAGTGCCACCCACCCGCACAACAACCTCCTGGGGGCTTTTCTCACCAGCGGCTCCTTGGGTAGGATCCAGTCTTAAATGTTTTAACTTTCCAGTTGCCAGTGCCTGCAGCCAGTGGCGGGAGAAAAAGCAACAGCCAGGTACCCAGAGGCCACCCTCAGCTTGCTTAGCGGCCACCGCCCACGCTGTAGCCACCTCAAATCCCCACCCAGAAAGGCATGGGTCCAAAACCTTCCCTAATGCCTCTCCAGCCTAAGTTCCTCTTCTGAGAGCAGCGTCTTCAGGGGCCACCGAACTAGGAACCTCCAGCCTTTAGCGCTTGGTTTTCAACTGGAAGGGTGTTTGAAGTTGGCCCCCAAAGTCTGCAGCTCCGAAGTCAATGAACATTTAATTAGCCTCTGAACTCCCATTGGCTTCCCAGTGGGAGGCAGCCTTAGGTTTGTGTATTGGACACACAGCTAGAATCCCAAGGTTTAGCCTGCTTTAAACAAAATACCCTAAAGTTGCTGCGAGATCCTGAAACAGTGCAAAGGTGACTTGGATTGGGGTTGGGGAGCAGAAAGTTCTTCCTCTCTGTGTTGATGTACAGGCAGACGCACACGCATACTGCTCCTCGGATCTAATAACTTTAGAAAAACTTCACCCTTTACTACAAACATTATCGTTCTTTATAAATCGCAATATTTTAATACACCAGCCCCCTCCCGCCCATGCCCAAGTATTTAGATGAGGAAGGAGGCAGCCACAGCAGCAGAGACTTCGAATGGCACCCTTGCCCTTTAAATGTAGTGAGAAGAATCTGTAGTGCCCACCAACAGTTTGAAGTCTTTTGCAATGTTCAGACTACGAGCTGCTGGCGATGAATACTGTGCCTTTTTTTTTTCAGGGATTTCCATTGTCAATGCCATGTTTTAGGCAATTTTCTTCTTTAAAAAAGGGTCAGATGCTTGGCCAATAGCTTTATTATGCCACTCGTGACTGCTTGGCTGCAAACCCAAAATACCTTACATTTTGTTTTATAGAAATTTCAAATAAATCATTGAATTTATCAGTATTTATTTATAGACATTTTAAAAACTATGTAGGATTTTATGAGCTGTGAGGAAAACATTATAGTTAAATAATCTGTTCTTAACTCAAATTTTAAAATTTACTGAAATTACTGCTCAATTTAATGCTATATTTCTGAATACAACATTTACTCTGCCATAGTAATTTATTTTGTTGACAACTGATAACTACAGTATTATTATCTGCATGCAATTTGTCTAATATATGCTTTAGGTAACACTGTTAATTTAATAGACATTGTTATAATTGATTTAAAGGCTTAGCTGAAAATTTAAGCGTATACTGGGAACTAGGTTTCTGAACACACACATTCACATGTATTATTGTTTTAATTCTAGTTTAATATTATACATGTGTAGTTGAATATTTAAATATTAAGAATGTGAACCTTTCTGCTTAATTTCTGGTTTATAGGAACATGTGTGCCTCTTTCTCTTTAGAAATTTCTATTCTTAAGAAAAATACAAAACCATTTTTCTCCTCATCTGTAACTGTGTCACATCCATTTTAGAGCATGCTGACCGATTTGGTAGATGTGATAGAAAATACTGATGGAATGGCGTAACATATTTGCATAAAACAGAAAAGGCTGCCTTCCCCTTTTGTATACACGATCCACATAATTTTCCTTCTTATTGCTTGGTTGTGAATGGCAAGTTTCTTATGAATCTGGGCTTATATTTTTAATGTTTGTAATGTGGTGTGCTTCTTTAAGTACCTCCATAGAGAAAAGAAACACAAATACGACCATGGTGTATAAACTGAAAAGCTTGATATCATTCTTAATGTATATATCCTTCAAAACATACATGTTTGTTATATGTTTACTTTGATTTCATGAAAATAACTAGAGGGTTAAAGGGATAATATGCACTACCCCATGTATGTAAAAAGACTGATGAGGGGGAAAGGCATAAAAGTTAAAGAGCTCATTTGCATTAAACCTATTCACTTGTGGAACAGCAAGCTTGAAACTATTTCTATGTTAACTCTACCTAGATATCTATCAATAAATTCATCAGGAGAGCTGAAAAATTAAAAATAAACCCCATCTCAATTTTCTAACCTTAATAAAGAATGGCTGCACGTACACAGGTATATGCATTATTTGCAAACACTTGGCTGTAGTAAATTTTTTAAAAAAGCTGTGTGCACATTGATAAACATTCTTATGTTAGGACAAAAGTGCACTCCAAAGATGGGTTATGAATGCTGCTGCATTCTGCAGGTATGGGCAGTGTCTGGGAGTGCTCATATGCCTTACAGAATGTATCACTAGATTTTGCAAACTGTGATGGTAGCTTAATGGGTCATGCTCTGGACTCCATTAAAGGGCAAAAGCTCAAGTTCCTTAGGATTCCTGGATGCATGAGCAGTGTTCACCTGAGCTGGAATTTAATATGAACCATTCTGTGAAAGGAAAGGAAGGCACAGATCTTTATGCCTGCCAAATACATCATTTTATCTTTTTAAAAGAAGGAAAAAATATGGAGGAAGAAAGAGGAAAGCATAGTTCGTGCTTTTTAAACCATTCCATAGATTTGTCCTTGTTAAACAAGTAAATGAATTCTTGAAATATCTGGATATCTTGTGGCTAGATTTGCATGTCTTTATCAGCAGTGGCAAAGACATTAATATAAATGTAAAAGCTTAAAAAATGTACAGGCTTTCTATCCCATAAGCACCTACCTCTGTAGCGTTAAAGTGCCCCTTTGTAGTATGCCAAATTTCTTTTTGTGAGGCACATACCTTTTAATTAAAAAATAAGGTGTGTGTGTTTGTGTGTGTGTGTGTATGTGTATGTGTGTGTGTGTTCGGTGGGTAAAAAGATAAAGATAATTTTTAAGAACAGAAATGTAAAAACTCCCATGATAGCAAGACCCAAATATTAAAAATAATTCTTTTAAAGAAATTGAGATAGTGGCCTGATTCTCATGGCAAAGGACTGCATCAGTTGTTTGTAGATTTTATATGATGTCTCACAAGTAGCCTAATTAGAGGCAAGCTTGCAAACGGGCAGTTATACAGGAAGAGACTTAAACTCACTAAACTGTTATATAAATAGAAAGTTCAAAGGTCTATGTGAGGCTGTCAAGGCTGAGAAGGGGCCATGTGCCAGCCAGGCTTCTTCTATTTGGATGAAGGCAACCCCCAGGGCCTGATCCAACAGCTAACACTTTCCCAAGTTTTCTGGACCTCATGGGGGCCGGAGGAGGGGACCTGCTTTTCAGACAAAAGTGAACTGTTCCAGCTCCAGCCAGGCATGGCTTGGACCACAGCAGCCCATCTGCCTCCACCCACTCCTGTGTTCCACACAGGTCCTCTGGGGCTCCCTTAGCTGCAGTCTACCAGAAGAGTAGAACAGGACTGGTTGTGGATGGGAAAATGTGGGAAATAGAGGGAGTACAACTTTTCTCATGCTGGGGCTACTAGGACAACACTGGGAGGAGGAGTCTCATTTTCTTTAAGGCCTGTAGGTCGTCAGAACTTCTGTTCTCAGCTGTCAGCCATTGATCTTTACCCCTTTATACTTTGCGGTATATTAAAAAGAAACTCTATAGTTCATGTTTTTGCCTAGTGTGATATGTATTCTTTAGTATGCTTGAGTATTCACTCAGTAAACCATTTTGTAGATAGTGTTATAAAGAAATGTATGGGGAAGAGAGATTGAAGGTGGTAATACTTGCTCTTGATAAGATCCATTCTACAATTTCCAGATATCCCTGCGAGGAATTAAGGCTGTCTGAGCTAATCTTAAAAATTACAGCTATTGGACAAGGAAGAAAATTATCTCATGTTAGAAATCAGTTTAATGATACATGAATTGTTTTGTTTATGGTTCAGTCAAGCATTTAACAACTTTAAAATACACAAATCAAGATAGAAAATGACTGCCTCAAAATGTTTCAGTCATTATAGGCATTCATGACATCCCAAACATTTAAATATTTTATAGATGGATAAAGATTATATTATATTAAAACATGTTAATTAATGTTGGGTAGAAATGATTCAAATGTGTTGAACCTTCATTTTATTTCCATTATTCTTAGCTGTGACTATTTCTTTTGTGCAACATTTACACATGCTTAAAAATTCTAAAAGTCCAATGAAATGATCATCTGTAGAACAATCTCAAAGCTCTTTGCCTAAGAACTTGCAACTCTAGGTCATACTTCAAAGGGGTCAATCACCATATACTAGATTAATTTCTCATGTAGACAAAACAACTCAGTGATAACATTTTTCTCTTTTAATTTTGTCTTCCTGTGGTGCCTATGAGATAGAGGAAGAGTAACTTTAAAAACAACATATTTACTGGTAAAAGCAAGAAGAATGTGTGATGAAGATGAATAAAATCAAGAATTGAACTTGAAGAAAGAATCTTGAGGGCATGCACACGTGTATGTGTTTCAGCTGCAGTAGAACTCAGGCTAATCATCTCTATTGTAGTTTGAGTATTCATTCATTTGGGGGAGCTCTATACTTCGTACATTCAGTGCTCTACCTCACTTAATTTTTCCAGCAACTTTCTGCAACATAATGGCCTAAGATGATAGTGATTTTCAGAGATGTCAGCTATTTAGTAATGCAGGTCAGGCTACATCTTAGATGGAACAAATTTCAAGGGCATTTTAACAAGAGTATTTCCAACACGTTCATTGCTATTCCATAAGACACATCCTTTTATCATTGTGAGTTGGAAATTACCAGAGTTGTTCCCATTTTTCTGATGAGAAGACTTGATTCTAAACAATGTGTGTGCACATTGCCCAAGTACACACAGCCTGGTGGATATAATCAGAGATCCATTCTATGAAATATATATCAGGTACTCTTCCACAAAACCTTATTGACTGTTAATTTATTGTCTATTTTGAGGATATGTAGCTATCACTAAATTAAATAAGTTGAAATGTGTAGATTACACTTACATAAGAAATATATATTTGTGCAATCACCATGTACTTGGCCAATCATATAGAACACTGATTTTTTTCTATAAGTTAAAAAAGAACAATTTACATATTGATACAATCTCTTTTCTTTTTTTTCTTAGCATATATTAGTTGTAGAAAATAATGGATTTTATTTAGACAATTTTATGTATGTATATAATATTCTTACCATAATCAATCATTCCATTTCTAATTACTTTCATAAGTGCATTTTCATGGACATTTATGAAACATTAACACATACATGTGTATATCAACACATTTTCTAGAAATATGGAATACTTAAATTATAGTTGTTGTATGCACATAGGTACACCGTATATACATATGTAACAGTGAAAACTGAAGTTTAAAAGCTGAAATCATTGAGCACTGGCCACATATTATGAATGGCCAAATTTCTTAAATTTTGTATTGATCATAAAGATGACTACAATACATTTCTTTGGTTTATTTGCAGCTCCCAAGTCGGGGTAGGAAGTTCATAATACTTCTTGTCAAAGCTTTGTAATCTATCACATCTGTTCTTTGTTTTTATCCTACCAGTAACCTTGAGGCTTTGTAAGGATTGATATAATTAACTCTGTTTTCAAGGGGAGAAAATTGAAGTTCAGAGGGGTTAAGTGACTTGCTAAAGTTGCACAGTAAATGAATGGTTAATTGAAATGTGCTGATTGTACTTTTCACTGCCTCACAACTGATTCATTAAGGAATTTGTGTTTAAGATCATTGCTTCCTAAGTGATGGCAAATCACCCCTTTGCGTCATCTAACATCATCTAACCTTCCCATCAGAGGGATTGAAAAATCGTCTGTTGATTTACATCAGAGCCGTACTTGGCTCAAAGACTGATCCATGCAAATGTGCATCTTTCAAAAATACTCGCTAAATAAGTTCATGAGATAATACTAGCCTCTGCCTGCATTGTAGTGTTTTAATTATTCTTATTCCTGTCAGATCTGTTAGCAGGTCTGTTCTGTCTGATCTCCTTTGCAGAAAATAATGAGACAAAGTAATGGTTACACAAAACTTAATAGGAAAGACAAAAATAGAAGCCGTGCTATGGGTGCAATTTAAAACATATAATTTCTATGAAATACAAGATATGTTTAGCACTGAAAAAAAATGAAGAAATAATTTTTAAAGCATGAAGTTACAGGAGTCAGTGTTATTGTTTCTCAATCTGTATGGAGAAAGTTAAAGAAGAATGTGTGACAAAAATCTGAAGAAAGGATGAGTGATCTGAGGGTTGGGATTCTTTCAGCTTTCCTTGAGTTTCACTCTTTATGACTTGTATTTCATCATGAGAAAGCTGTTTTTCTACTTAACTGTTGTAGATCTACACCATAAATTATCATGACTGTTAAACAAAGGTCCAGCACTGGCTTCATATTATGCTAAACTTTTATGTTGTACTTTAATGAAATTTTATATGCTTGTTCAAAGGAAGGCACACCACACTGTGGAGAAGGTGACGCTCTGAATTGTCGGATTTGTTTAAAGTAAATCTTTTCAATGACCTTAGCTACTTATGAACTTACCGAGTTGAGAAAAATTATCCATGAGTTTAAGTAAAATTGTGTGGTTTAAGCAGAGTTGACAATAGTACTATAGACAAAACCTGATTTTGATTATGAAAAATTTAAAAATATATGTATATATTATATTTGTTTGAAAAAGAATATGAACTAGTGCTTTAATGTAGCCTTTGATTCTGCTTTTCAGTAGGCAAGTGATGGTATATAAGCCATGGGGAATATGCTAAAGAAATTGGCTTTGTTTTCATTCCAGGCTCAAAATCACTCATCTGTTTATTCTTCAGTATTCCTTTCTGGACCAAAAAAATCACTTCTATGCAATGAAGAATGGTTTGTTTTGTTAGATTTCCAAAGAATGTTTCTCAGCATCATTTATCCTTCTCTATGAAAAGCTGATCTCAGGAGCAGATAATGTTTCTTTTGGTGACCTTTATTATACTCTATTCTTGGAGTTAGAAAATTTCTTTTGGTAGGCAGCATAGCTCCTTGAAATAGAGTTGAAATATTTTCCTTTTAATATAAACAATAACAAAACAGAAATAAAGCACTACTTGTCTTATAGCAGTGTTAAAACTGTAGTTTATGTTTTAAAAACATTGGAAGAAGTTTTCTGGGAGTCTGAGATCGTCTTCATCTTTGGATTTCTGGTTTGATCAAGCCACTTAGACGAAGCATGTTATGAGGTCAGTGTAACCTGCAGACTGCGGCAGCATGTACAGGATGACCTAACTGTCTGTTGAACGACGTGAAAAGTGTAATCACATGGGCTTTATTTCCCTCTCCAGGATGTCAGTCAACTAATATTTTTAACAAATTAATTTTCCAAAGGGACTGATTGTTTTCATGCCAGGTCGGCACAGCCACAGTAACTAAATTAGATTCAGCATGATGGATGTCTCTGATGAAGTGCCATGGAGAGGGCTCATCAATTAGCTATTATTTATTTGCTGGCAAAATGCTTGGCTCTGGTGCATAGACATTAATCAATTCATAGAACCTACTGTTTAAAGGCTAGGGGGCTCCTTAGAATTCTCTGGTCTAGTATCAACATACTACAGATGAGGAGACTGAGGCCCAGTATGGTAAAAGTGACTTTCTTAGCCACTCAGCTAGTATCAGTTTTAGTAGCAGATTAAGAGAATGTAAATGGACTCTATAGCCTTATGAACCTAATACTGGAATACAGATTTAAATGTGGAGAAAGAGTGTGGCACAGGCTTGTAAGTCAAAGAGGCAATCGTCATCCAGCCCATGAAATGTTTTAAGTGGTTTAGACAATATACAGGGAGAAATGGAGTGGCTATCAAGGCTTGGTGGTGTATGCCTATAATCCTGAGACAGGGGGATTGCAATGCTAGCCCAGGCTACAAATTTGTGACCCTGTTTAAAAATTAACCAAAGAATAAAAAAAAAAAAAAAAGTAGAAAACCGAGTTATTTAGAAGGACTAGCGCATCCAGTACGCAAAAAGAAAGGATTGCCTGTAGACCTAGAGTTACCTCTTTTGGCTCACGTTTGTGTCCCAGCTGCCAGTGCTGTGTTTTGCTGTGCAGTTGCATACTCTCCTTAGCATCAACTACCATTTGATGAGAGATGGCCACAAAACTAATATAAACTATTTTGACTGAACTGTGGAAACTTAGATGTACTTATTCTAAGAAATACCAAATGAAAATTTGTTTTCCTGAAACAATTAAAATAAATGTTTGTAAATGGGCAACTAATGGGCCAAATAACTGTTTTCAAAACATATGTATACCATAGCCTTTGAGATATCCTCAGATATATAGCTTCCCTTCACTTTTTTCTTTTAAAAAAATAAAAATGATGTAATCTGTTATTTAGAAGATATGTAGCAGGATTTCACTCTGCATTTCTTTATTTTCCCTAAAATGTAAGCTACCATACCATCTGATTGCTATTTCCATATGTGTTTATGATTAACTGATTAAACACCAAATAATTCTTCAGCTATTTCATCCTTCACATGTGGGCTCTATACCTATGGAACAACCAGATAGGAGCACTCTTCAGGCTACTAACTCAAATATCCTTGCCTAGTCTTAAATTCCCCTTTTCTGTGTTCTCATACTGCACTGAATACACTTTTGTCTTGGCTGCAGGACTCTTTGTCACTTTCTTGATGTTTTTATTCATCTGTGTTCTTGTGTGGGATGAGAACTTGCCTCTTCTTTCTACATTTCTAATGCTGAGTCTAGAGTAATAATTACTTTTTGGTTCAAAGTAGATCATCATGTATTTACTAAGTTCAGTCAGTCATTGAGCTAGTTCTTCAAAATTGTAAATCTGGGTGGGATCGAAATACTGCTACTACTAATATTAATACTGATCGTAAAAGTGAAAATATTAATTTAGTGTGTAATAGGCTCTGATATGTGTTGTATTTTACACAGCACAAATGAGAGCACAAAAGACTAGTGACTTGCCCCAGGTTAAATTGAGGTAGGGTGTTGCAGGAAGATCTGGACTGAATATAGAATCTAGTGAATCTTTCGCTACTCTGCTAACTGACAATGATTCCCTTCTGCTTTTTGTGGGACTTTGTAGTTTGTCTGGTGATAAGGCTTTTGCTGATCATTTTGAAGTTTTTATAAATTAGCTTTGGGTTTAAATTCATAATTAAATATGAAGCATAACTAACGAGGAATCTACTCCAAGACTCATGATTCTGCTCCTCTTTGCTGTATGCAGCGAAGCTGAGGCTTGCCAGAGTTTACACTGATCCGTAAACTTGAACATAATTCAAGCATCAGAACTGAGCTCAATTAGGTTAGAGATTTCTGCGCTGTACTCTGCGTTTCCCCTGCACACTAAACAGTAACTGATCCACAGTAGGTGTTTATATTTTGTTGTATATATAAACTTGCCTCATACTTTATGTGGTCAAATTTGTGAAGAGGTAACTCAGAGGTGAAAAACTTAATTTTAACAGAGCACAAAAGTTGACAGTTTATAGGTATGTATAGGGAGTAGATAGATATGCTGTTTCATTTTCAGTAGCTATTTTTTTCCAGAATTGTTATAAAAAATATTTCTTGTGTGCATCTCACTTGCAAAGACTCTTGAGAATTCATTGTTGTGTAAACATATTGCTGTGTAAAAATATGCTTAGTCTATCAGATTTGTAATTGTACATTTTATATTTTCTTCAGATAGTGTGCAAGTATGTCCAGTATCTGTCATAGTATTTTATGAGTTAGTGTTAAGAACTTTAGATAAGGCTCCTGTGGCTAAGACTCAGTGGAAGAGATTTTACCTAACATTCTTAAGGCCCCTAGTTTCATGGCTAAAATTGAAGAAGAGGGCATGACTTTAGGAGGAGGCACAGGAGGAGTTGGAGATGCAGGTCTTTTGTCTGAAATTCTCACAGAAATTAAATTTAAGAATAAGAAGGGTTATACTTTGGAAACAATGTACCATAGTTAAAAGTATGTTCGCATGTCACAATCACTGAATTAAGGCTCATGTAGTACAAAGAGAATCAAATATGCCTTTAACTTCTGCTGAGTAGTTTCTCCTCACTGAATCAGATGCTGTTTTTATATTTTTCCTTCTTGAGAGGCTAACCTAGGATTTGGGGTTTGCAAACATATATTTTTAGATGGAACACATCTTCTATTTACGCCTCTGGAGGATTCAGATGACAGTTTCATCTCGAGGATGTACAGAAAAGTTTTCAAGTTTCAATTCTTAAGAACTCTGTAAGATGTTTTTCACAGTCAACAAAAGGCATAAGAACATACATTCCATTAGGTCATATCATTTGTAGGCATCACTCCAATAAGCAAACACCCTGGCAATAGGTGCTTTTACCCCAATTTTATTGCCTTAGAAGCAGAAGATCAGAGAGAGAGACACACCCAACTTCCACAAATTCCTGCAATTAGTAAACTGCAGGGGCCTTATTACAATGCAGGTTTCTTGAAATGATGCCTATGCTTCTATTGCCACCTCCCTTTACAAATGTGTAGTTGATAAATGATATCTCAGTAATAAGGCTATGCTTAGAATCCCCTAAATCGTTTTCTTTTCACAGTTCAAAATTTAAAGTGATAGCATGCAGGTCTAGAAGATAGCAAGACAGAGAAAAGGTAATGAGACTATCTAGGAAATTTTACTGTCTCTAAAACACCCACCTGGCTAAATAAACCAGATGTTGGAGGATATACTAAGAAAGCAGTTATTAAGTATTTAATGATATTTTAACTAGAGATCAAACACTTGAATAAGTTAAAGATCCTGCAGAAAAGTCCAAGAGCCATGACATACCCATAGCACTCCTTACTACTCCCAAAGGCAAAATGTTAGCCAAATCTCTTTTGCTACAATTAGACTCTTTGGCTTGTTTGTTTGTTTATTTGTTTTTAAGTTCTATGACAGTTTAAATGTCAATAATCAAATACGTTCAGACTGTAAATTAAAAAGCTTTTCATTAAGCATGATGAAGACCACTTTTATTGGGTTCTGATTAGCATCTTTCCCAGGAGTTACAATGAAATGCCAATGCACACACTAATGCCATTGAAAAAATGCACTCATTACACCCTTCTGCCACAAAGCCTTTTGTAAACAGTTGCTGTGACTCATATATCTTGAACAAAAAGATAAATTTGAAGAACTCAAATGGCTTGAAAAGTTAAAGTGAACTCTAAATGTAGATTAGTAACAAATGATGACAGCCAAGCCAGCATTGCTTCACTTGATTAATTTATAAGGATGTTGGCCAATGATTCTAACCAACAGCTATGCATAGTACACCCCTAATGGGATCTGTCTGTTAAAATTACATAAAATATGGCATTTGATTTATTTCAGAGTTTCTCAAGGCTCAATTTTAACTTCATACAAGTAATACATTAGCCATTCAGGATAAATGACACATTGAATAAAGTTGTGTTTTGTCTTTTTCTCATAATCTGATTTTTAAAAGAATTACACCTGTCTTTGTAACATATTCCTATCCCCAGTGCCTATAGGTAGAGCAATATCTTTAAGTCTATCTGCTGTCTCACCTGATGGCAACAGTCTATTGAGTCCATTCCCTTTCTCTGGGTTACTGGGGTGTTAAAAAAACCTCTAATTTTGACTGTAATATTAAGAATTGCCATATATACAGATCTATGACACCACCTTGTTACTATATGTTTAATTTTGATATTTGGTGCATACTATTAAAAAACAAATGTAATACAGTAACAATAAAAAACTTAACATAAACTTTATTATCAGAAACCAAAAAGTTTTGCCTAGGTGCACAACAGCTTGCCATGAGTGGTCAATGCCCCTGACTCCAAGCTGGTTGGAGCCTTCTTTGTGATACAAACACAATAGTGGCTGCTAAAGAGGCACACATCCCTCTGAGGCTTTTCTTGTCACTCGAAATAAGACTGCAATACCAGGCCCTGGTCATTTTTATACTCTAATCACTATTAATTCCATCTTTCATTAGATTCATTACCTTAATGGGATAAGGAAAAGTAAGTGTATCCTTTTTTTAAAAAAAAAAACTTTGAGAACTGTCTAACTTGCGTTCACATACTAAAAACGAAAGGCTATTACATTAATATTTGGATGGAAATATGTGGGTTTATATTTTAAGATAGAAGAAATGTGATTCTGAAAAAGTTCATGGAAGTTCACAGACATCACATAACTCTTAAAACATAAGGTAAATGATGAAGCATGGGGTAAGTTTCCTTAAATTGAACATAATCATAAAAATTCTGGGAAAAGCAATATATTCTGCAAAATTTATGAGAGGTTCTTTAGGGGGGGAGTTCACAAAGCTTGACAACCCTCAGTGCATCTGGCCTGGTACATTCCTGTCTGTAATGAGAACCTTATGGGGCACTGGGCCTTGGTTTTCTTAGGGAGAGCCTATTTCCCAAGGGCATCATAAATGATACACAAGTCAGAAACTTTGTGGCTCATGGCATTTCTCAGAAGGACTTTAGGTCAGAAGATGGGAAAGGGCTTTCTAATAAATCTTCATAGAGCTTCGACTAATTCACAGTATTATTGCCATTTTTATTTTGTTGTTGATTATATAGAATTCAAGGGAGAATGACTATGCCTATAAGACTTCACAGAAATCGTCCAAGGTCTTGGGGTCACTGTGATTCTTATTTTTTATCTGAACACATTTGCTTAACAGTGATGACAACCAGACAGCACAGAAGTGTAAACACCAGAACCGAAAAATTGAACACCCAGAAAGCAAAACTGAAGAAAGTGTGCAATGCCAAATCCTCTTGTGTCTCATCTGTCTGTTTTTCTCTACATTCTGGGAATCTTTGTGATTGAAGTCACTAGTGAATTTGAGTCTTCTTTTAAATAACGAGTGGCATGGGAATGGGTGATAGAACATAAAATATATATTAGTAAATGTATATGTTCATACATTTTTTTTGTACCTGTACTTATTTTTTTCTATAGTTTTCTTCTCAAAAATAAAATTTTCTAGCAGTGAATGTACATTTTGGTGCTAAGGGTAGGAAGTGAGGAAACTTGTAAGTTGAATTGAATTGATTACTTGTCTGTGTGTGTGTGTGTGTGTGTGTGTGTGTGTGTGTGTGTGTGTGCTTTATTGTTTAATGTGTTGCTCCCACCTCCTTTGTGAACAACGTCCTCAATAGATTTCAAATGGCCTTGTGGACAAGTCTTGTTGTTCTTCCTAAATCTACAAGCCTCCCTTCTCTATCACCTACTAACCTCTTTTCACTATCTCATAAATTCCTGACATTTCTGTTCATAAATACCTTTGTGGTCACTGTTTCACTTGTGTCCTTAGGTATTTCAAAAAAGGGATTGGGTAAAGTTAGCCTGACACCGGCATCTTTGTTCTGGTTCATCATTCTCCTTTTAATCATCTTTTATATTTCTGATATACTTACAGAGTTTTTATGTCTTTTGTTGGATGCTGACATCAGATATCTGAAAGAGGAAAAATATCACTGCTTTGTACTCATTTAACAGTTTTTTGCTAAAGACTGTTTGTTCATTTTATGAAGAAAATGTTTAAAAGGTTGTAGTGATTGGAGCAGCCTATGCTGAATAGTTGAGGGGATTGGACAAAATGAAACATTATTTTAAAAGAAAATAAGCAATTTTTACCTTTCATATGCTGATTCTGAAGGGGTGATGAACAAATTGTTCTATTTTCTCACTGGGGTGGGGAAAGGGGAATAACATTCAGGAGACAGAAGCCTTTAATATCTTGCAAATTGCCTCACTGTATGCTAAGGTTCAGGTAAAAAAAGATCATGACTCGTGTTGATTTATGATCCATCAATTAAAAGCAAAAAACAAAAAGGAATCTTGAATTCAAACTGCTGAATTATTAAACTTGAAAGCACTGGATATTCCAGCTGTATTACTGTGGCAAATTAGGATACACTTGTTTATATTTCCAGTGTAACAATAAGACTGAATTTTCATAGACAACTGATCACCAAGCTGTTTTAGCTATAGTGCTGATATTATATACTCCTCCATCACAATATAACAAGAGAATTGAGACTCTGCTAGCCAGTTTTCCCATAATGATAATTTCCCATTTAAAAACTGAAACGTTAAAACTATAAAAGTTATAAAAGTAAGAAAAGGTCCATGATCAATTGTCCTGAAATTTTGTGGCTCAATTTTCATGTAGTGTACATGGCATCAGTGTTTCTGGAGCCTTTTTCCAATAACAGCGAGTACTGCAGAGCTTTCAAACTGTAAAGGTCATTAAGGAGGTTCAGAGGTGGCCAGATTCTTTTTCATTTTCCCTACCAGCAGTTAGGCATTCAGCTTTTACTTCTCAGGGCAGCTGATTTCTTTCCATTTGGGCAGTTCTGAAAGAAATTCAGTTTGGGGTGGGGTGTGTGTGTGTGTGTGTGTCTTACAGCTTCAAGCTCTTTATTGCAGCTGTACTCTGGAGGGAGTGGAGAACAGTCTAAGCTTTTTAGTTCAAGTTAGTTCCCGAAGCATTGGGGGCAGGTACCCCTTATTCATTCTCTTGTGTTCTCCTTGCTCAGGATAAATATGTCTGGAGAGACTGAATGGGGGTGGGGCAAGGCAGGGCATGGCTGGAGGTGTGTGGTTGGAAGGTGGTTACACTCTCTTTCCTTAAATGCCTTTGTTCTTTTACTCCTTTAGATAAGCATCAAGAGCTCAGCTAAACTTGGGACAAGAATCAAGCCTCTACCATTTTCTCTGAGGGAAGCATCTCTCTATTATTGTCTTCCCTCTAATTTTAACAGGAAAAATCAGTAGACTAATATCAAGTCCTGATGCCTCCTGAGAAATTGTATACACACACACACACACACACACACACACACACACACACACACATACACACATACATATGGTGGCTCCCACAATTGAAGGGTTGCTACATACCAGACAGATACTAATCTATACAATTTCCATATTCAGACCCTGTTAAACATTTCAGTGAGAGTACACATGTTTACTATTGCTGTTCTGATGTTGATGTCCAGAAAGACTGACTCATTTGCTCAAAATAACAAAGGTAGATAATAGACAACATAGTGTCTAAGCACTGATGCTAAAACACCATATTATGATGTAGCTTCCCAGAGATATATTTTGAAATATTGCTCATTAGTTACATCTTTAAAAAGCTACTACTTGGAAGCTATATAAGCTGTGCTCCCTAAGTGATGAGTATCCATTCCACTCTGTCACTACAACCTCAAGGAGTGACACTTTTTTTTAAATAGTGTAGGTATGTTAAATGATGGTCTGTACTTAGGATGAGTGACATTCTAACTGGAATACTTCCTGAGGATGAGAATGGTCATCCCCTCATTGATTTATTCATTGCCCATATTGTGGGTGGTTATCAAGGGCCAGATATATCACAATAAGTCTTGTGTGAATGCCCCCTGATCACAAAATAATTTAAAAAGCAACAAAAGTTTGTCAGATATCCTATATTTCTTTAAATTACCTGAGGTCATGCATAAGCATCCTTCTGGTTGCAATTTATGGCACTTTAAAGTGAAAAAGGAAACAGGTATCTTGTAGGGTTGGAGAGATGGCTCAGAGGTTAATAGGGCACTCTGCTCTCACAGAGAACCAGAGTTTGGTATCTGTCATCCACACTTGGGGACTCACAGTCACTCCATAACTCCAGCTCCAAGGGATTCAACACCTTCTTCTAGCTTCCACTCATGTGTGCACACAGAGAGACACTTGTACATAAATTTAAAAATCATAAAAATAAAGAGATATCTCAGTCTTCCTAGCTCCCTTAAGAACCACTACCTTGGTAAACTCATAGTTTAAATTTATGTGACTAGTCAGTTTATGAGAGAGTATTGTTTGGAACCACAGAAAGCCATTTCCAAATATTCTATTCCAAAAGGGCTGGAGTCATCAATCATATGTTGAAACTCGTGGCACAGGGCATCTGGCTTTCTTTTGTGTCTGCCAGGAGTCAAGGATGATCCAATGTTGCCTTGAATGGTTTTGTCAGTGTCTAGTGCTCACTTTTTAAAAAACTTGTTGCATAAGAGGGTTCTGAAGTCAAAATCTAGCCCTTATGACATTGTCAATTACTGCAATCGTTCAGTCATTACTCAACAAGCCATCTCTTTGGTTTTTGCTATCAATAAAGTATTAGAAACCTATGAATTCAACTTTACAGTATTGATTTTTTGTCAAAGTAACAGTTCTTCTGGAGATCTACTTTATCAATAAGTGTAGATGACAGATGAGGGCATTTGTGATGAGAACTTTATTGTATTTATTTGGACTATGGTCTGGTATTTTGTAATGCATCCTTGCCATAGTGCTTGTCTTCCGTGGGAGAAACAGTACATAACCATGTGTCATTTGTTAAATCAATATTCTCCTTGCTCTGCCAAAAGCACTGACCTTTAATGGAGAAAGGAAGGTCTGGCTCTAGGTCTTTGTTCCCTTTCTGTTTGAATAGAGGTTAACTAGTGGTTAATGTGGAGGTGCAAATACATCTTTTGTTTAAGACTGGATGAATCTATCAGGAATACTGTTGAGAAGATGCCAGCATCAGATAAAGACTGAACCATATGACTTTGGGGTTATTTCATTCACTGAATTTTTATAATGCTTTTTAACATCTCATAACTCTAGTATTTGAGCTGATCGGAAAATAATGCACAAATCATATTAAATTCAGTTTAAATTTTAGAAGTAAATGACTTACAATATTTTGCCCAGTGGGGGAGTTTATGGTAGAAAAATAAGAAAAATATTATTGTAGTATAAAATGTAGCACATGATGAAATTAATGGAACAAATCCAAATTAATTTATTTACAAGAAGTTTTTAAAAATTAAAGTTGTGCATCTATATATTGCCTTCTTTGACATCTTCATTTGGGAGGTTAGTAAACAGACCCTGTTAATTACTATCACCTTCTAGTTGCACTTTAATGTCATCTAAATTTTGGTAGTAAAGCTATTTGCTTCTCTTGCAACCCAACTCACTGTCACTGCCCTGACATTGCGCACAGGACCTTCCTCTATCTGACTGCTTCTTAGATTGACGTGGTTCTTAGAGGCAAGTTATTTTTCGAAGAAACTTGTGAATTTAGATGGTTATAATCTTATAATGGAGAATATGTTTATCCCTATCCCCCTTGTATCTACCTACTTTTGCATATTTGTAGAATAAAATTAAGGATCGTATTCTTCTTTTTCATAACATGTTGGAATAAATATTACAGTCTTTGAAAACATTACTAGTGAAATAATTTGCAATGATTTCTGATTCAGTTTCATTTATAGTAAATATCTTCCAGTCATGTAGACATAAGAGTTACTCATAGTGAAGGAAGTTACATACAAAATGAAATGAGACAAAATGAGAAAGCTTACAAATTCAGAGAATTTGAACTCTTCATTGGACCCGTGTACTAGAACATATATATGCATTTAGTATCAATTACAGACACTAAAATTGTCCATTTGGAGACATGATAAAGCAATTTATTAGTAATTATGTTTACAAGTATGTGCATACATAAATATGTTATATACACATCTGCTTACACACACACACATATATATATGTGTGTATATATATATATATATATATATATATATATATATATATATATATACATGTAGCATGCATATGTATATCTGCTAGTTTTTAAGTTCTAGGCTGTGGTGTAATGACCTCTTAAGATACATGGTCATGATAAACTCTCCTAACTTTCTTCTTTAAAATATATACAAATGTGGTTTTTTTTTTCTATTAACCATTTTACCTGGTTGAAAACTGTTTGGGCTAAAAAAAAATTATGCCATTATTTTATTTTATCCATTACTTTTTACAAAAAATAATCAATTCCAGCTGCCCTAAGCACTTGTGCACTTCCAGGGGAAAATCATATAACATAAGCTTACATTTTAGATGCATTAAAGAATGGACCTTTAATTATCTAATATTTTAAAAACCTATAAAATGTGTTACTGTCCAATATGGACACACCCATCTGCACTGTGCGCCTGCCATAGCTTAGAGTTTTCAAATGCTTTTGTGTTTAGCAAAACCCCAAATGCATATTGCCTGAAGCCTTTCTTTCCCCCTCTTTAATTTTGAGACCCCTGTGCATGTGGAGGGAAATGTAATCCATATGTTTCTGATTCATTTACACTGAAATCATCAAAATGTTGTTTTGTAGAGCCATTTGATGTTCTAAAAGCATGGATTTTTTAAAAATCAGCTTTTAAAAACTTCCCTCACTACCCCCACTCTACTTCCCACCAGAAAGTTTGATTTTACTAAGGCTAAACAAACCAAAATACCCAACAGGATTGAGTCATTTTTTAAAAATTGCTTAAGCAGAGTATGCCAGAGGGTCCCAGGTGGTAGGCAGCAGGCTCCTCCAGTTTTGTACTGGCCTGCCTATGCTTAGCAGGTCATATTCTCTTGGTTTTGCTTAGTAGTGGCCCAGCTGTCTCTGCTTTGGATGCAATCAAATATATTTTCAAATAAACTTAATAGAATAGGGAATTTTATCCCATTGACCAAACTTTCAGTGGACTTGTCATTTAAGACAGACCATTCTACTTTGCCATCTGTAAGACGAAGTAAAAGTCTTAGAGAATATCATTCTTCAGCATGTCTTCTATTTTAGTCATTAAATCTCCGTTAAAATGTTAATCACTCCACCTACAGTTGCCTTTTTTCTCCCTATTTAAGAAGAAATCTAATATACAGTAATCAAGAGCACTCTTGAACAAGCTCTTTTATTGTGGCTAGTGGCTCTGGCCTGTTTCCTAAAGTAATTTGTTTATGGATACAATTACAAAGCCTTCTGACAACTCTAGATACTGGCCCTGAGAAGAAGTCTTTATGTAAAAGTCAAACAGACTAGCAAAGCATACAGAAGACTAAGTTGAGAGTGGTCATTTCTCAGTGCATGGCCTACTATGGACTGAAAGTGCACTTAGAATGAAACCTCCCATAATGCATTTCCTCTTCCCGGAATTTTAGTGTAAGGAAAACAGTCCAGAGTTCCACTCATAAGTGTCAATTTATTTCCATTAGTGGAATTTTTTTGCCATTTTTGCATATTATGATAATGGGAAGGCTAAAGTACAAACTCAATACAACCTCTTGTAATTACTAGAATTAATGACATATTCAAGAATAACTCAAGATAGTTTTACAACCTGAAAAGAAATTGCCACAGTTTTACAGAATGGATTCGCTTTTAAAAAGTAACAAGTTTTATATACCATTGTTTGCATTGTTAAGATATAAACCCCATGGTCTTATAACATTTAGAACACATTACAAGCAAATTACATTTCATAGATTATGTACTTATATGTGTGTTTCTCTGTGGATTTCTATGTTAGTATATCACCAGACATTGGGTTTGTCTTGATGTAAATACCAAGTGCTAAGTGACCATATAGTTTCTCTCATCTGGGGCCATATGGACTTACTATGAATATTTCAGATTAGATCGTCCTTGATCATAAACCCATTTTTATACCATGTAGCTGTGTGAATTCAATGTAAGAAAAGAAAAGAGTGTAGACAAGCAAGTTCTACCTGGGAGTCTTGACTGCATTTAAAAGGCATGGTACCTGTGAAATGGACCTGGTATTCTGCAAGGTCACTGTCATGCTCTCCGTTCACATCAGTGATCTACAGAGTTCATACCATTGCCAGGTTAGGACAACAAATGGAGAAAGGGTTCCCAATGAAACCTCTGCCAGAGTATCAAAATTTGTCATCATATTGCTAAAGAGCAAAAGCCCTTGCCTCCTTTCTGATGGCTGCACAAGGACATACAGCTGGCTACACTGCACCAGTATGTTCCAGCTTGCTTTGGGGCTCTTACAAACTCCATGCTGTGCTTTTTCACAGTGTGCCCTGAACAACTTCTGATGCAAAATAAGCAAATCATGACTGATGTATCCTGCCCACCTGTCCCAATGACAAACATTGGTTGCCCCTACTTCACTTAAAATCTTCACTACTCCTCCAAGGATTGCAGGTGCATGTTGCTATATTTAATTGTGTGGGCTGTCACAAAAGCACTTGAGAGCTTTGGGGAATGCCTTTGTGTGAGGCAGATTGATCAGCTTTTGCCTTCTGTCCATCTAATGATAAAGGCAATTTCACATGATTTAAATTTTCTTTTCCTATTCATTAAAAGGAGCAAAGGCATTTTCTTGTTCATATAAACAGGCATAGATTGTTCCTGCAAAGCAGGCATGGGGAAAGGCTGTGGAGCAGAGGTTCTCAATTCTCCTAATGCTGTGATCCTTTAATACAGTTTCTCATGTGGTCCTGACCCCAAACCATAAATTTACTTCATTGATACTTTATAACTTTATCTTTGATACTGCTATGAACTGTAATGCAAATATCTGATATCTAGGATATTTGTTATGCAACCCTCAAAGGCGTCACATCCCACAGGTTGAAAAGCACTGCTTTGGAATAGAACTTCAATTCTTTCCTGCTTGGGGAACGTATTGTAGGAACTTTCTCAGTTTCTTAGCTACTATTTTACTATATTCATTCAATGTAAATTACACTTTAAATGAATCTCAGATATTTTCCAAAATTGTGGCTGTATAGTTTCTGGCAGTTTCTTGTACACTTGTACAACAATTAACTACAATCGATCATTACTGAGAATTTAGACCAAGTCACAAGTAGCATTACAGATGCTGTCACAGCATTTAAATTTTTGTTTTACTCATAAAGCTTATTTACTTTATTTATAAAGTAATATATTTATATTATCACATAGATATTTTCACTAATTCTTACTTAGGCCTGCTTGCACATATTTATTTGAAAACCATTCAAATATCTTAACATGTGATTGATTCCTGTGATTGAACTGTATGATACAGGGCATACATTTAAGAAAAGGAGAAAGTGGGGCATAGATAACATACAGCTCTTCTGAGGTAATTGGTATTCATATTAGTGCTGAAAGCATTACACCATAGTTCTTTTTTTGTGGGATGAAATGATGATGTACATTCAATTAAATCTCCATTAATATTAAAGTGTAACTGCTAATATCCACTTTCAACATTGATAACAAGGTGAAAAATGAATGAGGTATATAGACATGGATTTTCTATAATATGTATATACAACCATATATATAAACACACACATTTATACTATAACACACAATATATACTTATTTTCATTTTAAAAAGACATGGCCAATTACATGGTGTTCTTTGGATTTGTAACAGTGACATTATAAACCACCCACATCCACACATACCCTGTTCATGTAATTAAACCAATTCATCAAACATATTGTTAAGGAATTTTGGAAATGTGTGGGATAAAGGATTAATTAAGTTGGAAGCATGTAAACTCTAAAAAGTTTGTCAGTCTATTCTCATTATACATATGCTCTTCCATGTATGATTTGTGACAGCTTAAAGACAGATGGCTGTGTAATTTACAACTCTGATTTCAATTATATACTGTGTAGTTCAAGTGAAAATAGCTCTCTTACAGCACAGATAAAGATGTTATGAACCATTTGTAAGAAGTGTTTTGAAATTAGGATCAAAGATGACGCCTACTGTGTTTGATTTCACACAAAAAATTGGAATGCCTGTTCATAAAATAATTTCCAAATATTAATCTTTTTTCCTTTGGCAGTTTTAAAATTGGGCAAGTTGCAAAGTGAATTATAACTGTTCATTCTCTTTCATGTTGTTCATAGCAGATGTTTCAGCCTTGTCTCCTCTCCAGAAAGTCCTTCAATCCAGCCTCTACCGATTGAGAAAGTAATGATAAATTCCTTAATCATTTGGGTAGAGATAAGGAGGTAGAAAGAGAGAAAGCAGTTTGAGTACTGATTTGGAAAGGTGGAAAGTGCCCCACTCAGGCTGATAATTTCAAAGAAGCTCTTTGTTATAAACCAGTATGATTCTTGTTCTAAACACTGGACAGCAGGCTTCTTGCCATTTAAGCTAACTGTTAGCAACCCCAGTACTGTGTACCCTTCTTTTGAAGTTCATATAAGAGTAAGTATAGGTGCATGTGGAGGTGATTATGATAGTCTGGCAGTTATGTGTATCCATTGATAACCCATGGACTACAAAATACATGTTAAATGTGAGGAAGGAACATTAAAATAGATACAAGGAAGTGCTGTATTATTCTATTTGTTTAATTTTGTTTATTACATATTTAATTATTTGTTTTCTAGGTGATGTCGTTTTGGCCTTTCCATTTTGAATTTTCCCATTCTAAATACTTTTTCAGAAGGATTTTTATGATTTGATGGTTTCCAGGATAGATTCTGTTGGGGAAGGTAAAAATTCTGTTTGTTTCTCATTTCTTCCCTGTCCTTTAGATAGACATATCCTTAGGAACAAAATATTACAATCTGTCTTTCCAAATGTGCCATCAGGAATTCCCAAAAGAAATTATTTTAAAGTGTCATTTTTATTCATTAATTTGGCTGTAAAGTTGAGATATTTTTCTAACACCACACTTTCCCCAATTTAGAACACTTTCATAAATAAAGATGCATAGTGGATTTGGATAATTGATTTCCACTAAGATCTAGTAACAGAAATATATTACAGAATAGTAATATATTTCTCATTTCTGGAGAATATGCAGAGACAATGTCTGGACAAACTTAGGATGAAAGGTCAGATATAAAGAGTGTTTTTCTATTAGCAGGGTTTTATACATAAACATAAAGAGATCATATATCTGGGTGACATGTGCCCTACCTTTCAAAGAGCAGGCAACAACAGTGTGCATGCCCTGAAAAATAGAGCCTTCCTTTCATTTTCTTCAGGACTGTACTGCCCCATCACCAATTGGAGTCATCACTGATAAAGCACTCAATCTAGTTGGTTGACAAATGCTATGTGTTCCTCTCCCCTTTAAGTGTTCTTTTAAGGGAACAAGTTGTGATAAATTAGGTCAATTGAATTTTTTAGTATTTTCGGAAGGTAAATTGACAGTTAAAAATGTGTTCACTACATTCCTAATTGTAGCTTATAATGGAAAACAAGATGTTGGGATTCTACTAGGAAAAATAACACTGGTGATATTTTGATATTTTTCTTCACATTGACTCTGGCAACTGTATAAGTAAGTAAGTATAAATCTTCATCTGTCAACATGTTTGAGTATTGAGAAAAGAGACAGAGACAGAGAGAGATCTTGTGGACAGTTTGTGGCATTTTAACTTTTCCGTTACCAGGCATAAGACACTGAAAGAGCTTTGACATAACATTTAAAATCTAAACTCCAGCCAATGTCAATATTGCACTGCTAATATTGACTTTAATCAAAAAGGTCTGGCTGATATTAAAGCTTATAAGAACAAACAAAATTGTAATACTTATCACTAAATTAGCACTATACAAGTATGTGGTGATAACCTCAGCCTAGTGAATGAGCAGATTCTCTGAAGATAATGGCACTGTTAGTCAGATTGTGCAACATGGCTATGTTATTTATAAATAGTTTATGTTTAAATAATTAGAAGACTTTATAAATATATGTTACGATTTTAGCTTTAGGCTTCATCCTTATTTGCCTATAACAAGAGATATTTAATATAGTAAAATACTTAAAGAAATCGTATAACACTATTAAACATGGACCACAGCAAAGGTCTGAAATGTTAGAAAAGGCAATTGAATTGTGAAATCTGCAATATAAGAACTTTTTGACTATCTATTTTGAAGATGAATTAAGGAAACAGCACACACACACACACACACACACACACACACACACACACACACACAC
>JANHMN010000005.1:5211578-5267943 GCA_030674055.1 Rhabdomys pumilio | reverse complement strand
ACACACACACACACACACACACACACACACACACACACACACACACAATGTATAGAAATTTAATGTTAGTAGGCTAAAATGATACCCAAGACATCAGGGATCCCTAGAGCTATATGCAAAGGGTACCATTCTTCACTGTATATTTCAGATCTTCAAATACTTTTCACCATCAAAACACACTAAGCACACTTTATAAACATCACTGGACCTGGTGTAATCATCAGCTGTTTCCCAGTAAAATAATAGTAATAGTTTTGACTCAACAAAATGATTATCAGTGAGTGACAAGGCATTGGCAAAGGTTAAACAGGAAATATAAAAAAGTTAACAGTTGATCAAACATCCACAAAAAACCTTAGTTCTCCAAGGAGTATATTATCATTTTAAAGAATAAGCACACATTTTTACCATGATTCATTTATTTGAAAGTTTGAGATAGCTGTAGATTTAGGCAAGAAAGCAAGTACAAATTTTGCAAAATCAATACACGAAAATTTTGTGGGCCCTTTATCAATTTTATAAAATGTAAGCATAATACCTAATATTAGAATCTCATTTTTCTCAACACTATTGCCACAAGTTTGAACAAAAGAAAACACTTCAATTAGGCCACTATATCCTTTTAATCTTTGAGTATATTGTTCATTTCTAGATCATGATACTCTGAGTTAATCTTAAAATTTCTTTCAGTTTTAGAATATTTATTTTGAATTCCTGATTCTGTTTTGTAGGGAAATGATAGTTAAAAACAAGACGTGGGGAAATTTGAACAGTTCAGGGTCTGGGTATCATTTCTTAAACAGTCAGCAGGAAGTGTTTGAAAATGCAAAACAAATATACATACATGCACACACATCTATGTTTTAAATCTGTAGCTACAATCCATATATGTATTAAAATGCTATGACAGCAAATTCCAACTCTTCCCTTTTGTTTTTGTTGGATGTTCTTCATGCAACTAACAAAAGTATATATTTTTATTCACAAGATGCTTGCATATTTGCTCCATTCAAATATGCTACTGTGAAAAATTTTTACAGGCAAGGTTTCATCAAGTGGAAAGAAAGTTGAAATATAGCAAAACTCTAAAACAGTGTTGAAGTACATTCACGTCACTGAGATATTCTTTGCAAGAGAAAGCTACAATGCCTCGAGAGTAGACCTATCAGAAAGACACAACCTCAACCAAGTTATCAAAGTCACCATTATCAGCAATGAGAACCAATGACTTCAAGTGTACCTTGATGCGCTGCATTGAAGGGAAAGAAGAACATTACTTCCCTGTAGTTCCTGCAAAAAGTACACAATCCTATCTACTCAGGCAGAAATATTAGACAGCATTGTGTAAAATATATTTTCTGTACTTAATAATGCCAAAGTCACAGCAAACCACTAAAGAACTGCTCCAGATTAAGGGAGAATAAAGAGATATTGGAATTAATAGAAGGTGCAATTCTAGATAATCACGATTGGATCCTGGATCTTATATCTTTTCTCCCTGTCCTTTGTGTTCTTGTTGCTAGAAAGGGTATTATTGAGACATCTGGTGAATTTTAAATAAGCAAATTTGATAATAGAATATCAACATTATTTGCTTTATTTTATTGTGGTTATATGGAGGAATGCTCAATTCTTTTCAGGCAATTGATAGTTTAAAAGACAGGGAGGTATCATGTCTATAGCTTGACAATATGTGAAGGGAGTAGACTAATTTTTATACATTTTTTGGAAGTTTGAAGTCTGGTAAGAAATTAGAAGGGTTTTGTTTTTTGTCCCTCTTCATCCTTTTCATTATATTCATTTGCTTCTGTCATCTTCTGGGAGAGCAAACAAGTCCCTGTTAAGCCACAAGAGAGAAGCCCTCTTATCTGCCCTACTCAAATGCTGATCTAGATTCATCAACATTCATGGCCTTTTTCTGATGATTTTATTCTTCTCTTATCTGCAGAAAAATAACTGAGGGAAAACTGCATATATCTCTTTCTTCATTCTCCATTAGCTATCCTGTGACCATTCACATCTATCTAGTTGGTCAGAGCAAACAGCGCTGCTGGCTGCCATAGGTAGTGTTCTGTAATTGCAGATTTCAATTTCTCCAACATATCTAAAGTAGCCAAACATAAATGATAGTATGTACTGGAGAGGACAGCAAAATCTATAGGAATTCATATTTCTTCTTAAGATTAATTACCATTGGCAAAGAAAGAATAAGGGGGCAAACAGAGATTTATGATTTTGTAGACATATTATTTATTCTTTTATATATACTTAGGTCTGGATCTAGTGAAGTCAATCCTATGTTTGGATTCTTTGCAGTTGATTGTTTTCATTTCTAAGCACAATAATTGTGTAATATAATAAATTCTCTTTATGTACTTATCTGAGCATATCTATACATATAACTTGCAAGTGATTAAAATAAAATCATGATTAATGTTAATATAACTAAAGTATTTTTCTTTAAGTATCAAGTCCATTTCCTTCTATGTTCTTAATTTATGATTAATAGCTTCACATTACACACGTACAAATTTGGCTCAAGTTTCCATGTAGGCTTAGATTTTTTTAAACCTATTTTAATAAGGGTTCTTAAATGTTTTAATCTCCCTCCTAGCCCACCCACCAAAGGTAAGGGAAAAGAAAGGTTGGTAGGAAAATAGGGGATGTGGACCTGTTTAAAAGTAGTTCTTTGGAGAAATTCCAAACATGAAACAGTAGCAGCAGTACAGTCCAATAGGAAAACATCAAATATGAATCAGTTGCAGCGACTTGATCCAGATGAAAATGCAGGTCTCCATTCATCACAAGTCCATGCAAGTGGCAAAAAGCAGCCAGAATACCACAAGAAGTTCTTTGGCACTTTTGTCTCTAAGAAGTCACAACAAACAAAGATCAGTGAAGATGAGCAAAGCATTGCAAGGCGAACCAATGCAAGAACATCCTCTCATTGTCTCTTGGGTTACATTTATATTCTTTCTAAAGATCACAAAACCTCTAAAGTATATACTCCAGCAAACTTTCACATGCCATTTCACAAAACAACTTTCAGAAAAGTACATGTTTGTTCTCAGCAAAACACCCTCTCACATGTCTGCTTCAGCAAAACATGTACTCTTCCAACAGCTTTCAGGAAAACATCACATGACACACTGAGTATACAAAAAAAAATGAGAAATTTCCATTTCAATTTCATATCTGAAATGTCACCAAACATCAATGTTTACACAGAATCCATTAGAATGCAATGTACCTGTTGTACATTTCAAGAGAATAAGCAGAAACATGGGACAGTGTGACATCTGGAATATTTAGTATGTTACCTCAGGGATGCCTTTTGATAGTTGGACAGACAATGACTCTATAGCCCTCCTATTCCACTGAAACTTTGTTTTATAAATAATGACAAATGAATCAGTTCTTGTTGCAAACACATGGAGAGACTATTTATGTAGCTAACTCTGCTTATAGAAGGGAGCTTTTTTATGCAAACATGTTCATATATATTATCAACAATTGGCTAATCATTGAATAGATTGAGCTGGTATTGACATTTCTGTTCTGAAAGCTAATGGTTGTTAACTTATCAAAACTGAGGTCTAGAAAGTAATAAATTGGATGTGTGGTTGTTCTCTTGTCTTTAGTACAAAATGATTATTAATAACCTTTTGATGTACGCAGCTCCTCCAATGAGATTGGAAGTATGATTAAATTATGCACAGGTAGAAGTGTTCCTACCATATGAAAACCAGTTTTGAAGCTTCCAGTACCATCACACCCAGGCTTCCAGACTAAAGTATGAGGTATCTTAAAAATCCACCTAGATTCACTAAACATTTCCAGATGGCTGCAGAGATTATTAAAAGAAAACTGGAACATTTTCTTTAACTCTGTTTTGGAGAATGAAAACACATAGCTACTTTCTTAGGAAGTTGCTGAAAGGATGAGAAAACAGCAACTGAGTAGTCAGCAGGTTCTGGCGCCCACTCTCAGTCAAATCTCGATGCCCTAAAACAAAGGGTATTTATGTTGTCCGAAAGTATTTCTATGTGAAAGGGCTTAAAAGAGTGAAGTGTCTGCATGTACCACTAATAATACCTATAACCTTCCAAGGCAGCTATGAACAATGAAATATTTCCTATCAGCAGAATACCCTAAGGTAGCATTTGATTTACATTGAATAGTAAGGAAATATCAGCTACTATGCTAAGTATTGTGATTATTAGGTCATGAGTGGGCAAGTTTGTCACTTTTTATTTGAAGGCTGGATGTTCATTATCTAGTAACTGTTACTATTATAATACGATACCATGCCTGAGACATACTGAAGTTAATAAATATGAGTGACATTAAGACATAAATGTACAACATGAAAATGCCCAGCAAGCTTTTATTTATTTGACCTTTTAACATTTTCCAGGCTAGAAGCAGTCTGATGAATGTTACCTTGGAGTGAATGTCAGTTCATCTTCCATGCTTTCTTTTTTCCTTATGAACGAATTCTACACATTGAAATCCAGTGCAAGGCTTGTAAGTTGCCTCTTTCTCTTTTGAGGCTGCTTACACAGTCTTGTACAGTTAAGCTGCAATTCTCTATGTCACCAGCAGGTGCTGACAACTAGCACATGATATGTTCAGTTTCAAATGTATAAGGCTGGAAACTTGGAATTTAGAAGGGAAATCAGTGTCATGCATAGTAAATGGGTAAACTGGACTCTGTGTAAGATAAATTGGCTTGTAACAATCAAGGTCTAGAGATATGCTAGCCTTACAGGAGCAATGAATCCTTAGGACTACCTATTTATACTCAACTAATCTTTTATATTGAGAAAAGGCTTGATACCTCTGCAATACAATACAATACCTCACTGCAATGAGGACTGACAACAATGAAAACAGAAACAAATAATAAATTTGCCTTACCATTCTCTCTCTCTCTCTCTCTCTCTCTCTCTCTCTCTCTCTTTCTTTCTTCCTTCTTTCCTTCCTTTCTTTTTCTTTTTTCTTTTATTTATTTATGTTTTCTTTTTGACACTTCACACACAGAACAATGGTCATGAAATTATTTTAAGGGTAGCACATTCAGACAAATATAGCCTCTGTGCAATAAAATGATTTTTGTCATTAAAAGTATATTAAAATATTAACACAAAGAAATATATGGTAAAAGTATGGACATGGTATTCAATTCACCTTGGGTGATATGGGGGCAAACACAGATGCTGAGATACTCTCCTTATTCTGTATCTAAGTCTTCTGAAAACCCTATATTTCTGAGAGAATTAAATATTTAACTTCACAAAAGAAGAAAATTAACTTTACTATTGATCAAAATTTGATGAAATATCCTGTTTCAGAATGCTGAGAATTCAGGCAAAATGGAAAGAATGGGTTGAAAATATATGCTTCACTTGCCATTTCTACAGCCAAGATACAGTAAAAAAGTATTTAGAGTTCTAAAATATGAGATTTCATCTTTAGGGAAGCTACATTGAGTGCTGCTGGGGCAAATAACGAACGGGATACTTCATTTTACTTCAGTCTCTTCACATGTGCAGTTGGGTTGTTTTGACAACCTTAAGGGAAGTGCATATGAAAGCACCTGTATACTGTTAAATTGTATAAAATTATGAGTGAATAAATAAGAGTTTAAGAGGGATTGTTTTATTCTTAAAATGATTGGAAATATGGCTACACACATTTGTCTGCAAAGTAAATTAGAAATGTCTGTCTTCATGTTACCAGAGATCAAGTTGATTTTAAATCTGTACAAATTACCTGAATTTCTTCACAACATTTTTACTTATTTGCATTACATCCACATACAAATGTGGAAAAAATAAGCATTTACAAGATATCATGAATTATCCTTTTAAAAGACTTAAATGTTGGACTAGCATCTGCCCATCGTATTTGTGTAAGTGTTGTTAACACCCTTTAATAGTGGTTTTAAATCATGTCATTATCATCACCTGAAAGTACACCACTGAAATCTAGATCCAGGAACATGGCACAGGCAGAGCATACAAACTGGCATTTATATGTTCCCTTGAATCCAGTTTTGTGCAAGGCTAACTTAAGATGCCAGTGACTCACAAAACATATTGTTTAAACATGTTCAGATTGCTAACAGACCATACTGTTGTGCCTTTTAGATTCCAATAAACCATATGAAAATGGTAATTATTGAGTCTACATTAATTTGTATAAATTATGCAAATTGAGTAGCAATTAAGCACTACTGTGGTTGAGGTAGATTCCATGCTATTTTTTAACTTAATGTTGGACTGACAGAGACTCGGTTCACTAAAATAAATTGTTTCATTGTTGAGTGTTTACAAAGCAATTGCTGATGGTAATTGGTTGTAGATGACACTATTGTGCATTTCAGTAAGATTTATTTAACCATATGCACATAACCAAAATCCACACAAACACTGGAAGAACAATTAAGGGATCTCTCTGATAGTTTATTTGGAAAAAATGGAGCTTCTATCTATGAAAGAGGACAATATTTATGAAAGTTATGTAAAAGTATAAATCAACAAATGATAAATTGAAATTACTTAGAGAGATGTAGCTACAGAATAATTGAAAGAAATTGAACATTTTAAGGGGCCAAAACATCCTATTCAGACTTTGGAGCAAACTACATGGAGTAAATTGTGATTTAGATACCTCTTCCATGTGTGCATGTTAAATATAGCCCTACTTTGATACCAGTTGTGTGTGCTTTTTGCATGGCACACAATTTTTTTTTAAATAATTTTGTTGTCTATAAATACTCTTACTGAGGAATTAGGGAAAAGGAAGGGAGATGAAAATAGTGATAGGGGAATGAAAGAGGGCTCCCTCGGAGGGACAGGGAAGAAGAGGAGGGAGTAGGGGAAAAAGAGATATTAATATTCAAGATGAAGGGAACATTGTCTTCATATGCTATAAAATGTTAGGTAATGATGAAGTGGTAACATCTGGTGACCAGCTCAGACAGTTTCCAATGAAGTTTTTACAGAAGGCTAAATCTACAAAAGCTTTTCCTGACACAAGTCTTGCAGTCATACTCTATAGGCAGTAACTAGAACCCAGGTCCAATCAACTCTCTGTCAGAGGATGATGGGATTTTGCAGAAGCAAAGGTGAAGCACATTGACACACCTATTATCAAAAGAGAATAAACCTTTCCTTTCACCCAAAATTACTGTGTTAAAGAGCACATAAATTATAATTTGCTGGCGAAGTAACGGTTTAATGTGGGAACACAGCAATGGAGTGATGAATGGATCATGCCAGCCTTTGGCAATTTATTTCATCTTAGTTTCTCTAATTGGTAGTGAATTTTAGAAATAAAGACTCATAGCAAGTGATCTTCCCAAAAAGAGACTTTGTTACTGTACTAATGTGTTTTGTTTTTTGGATTTGGGGTTTTTGTTTTGCTTTTATCTTCTCCTGTGATAAGGCACCATAACCAAGACAACTTACAGAAGAAAGAGTTTGATTTGGAGGTCACAGTTCTGTAGAATTAGAATCCATGTCCATTATGGTGGGAAGAATGGAAGCAACAGGATAGGCATTAATAGCTGAGGGCCCATATTTTGATCTGCAGTCAAGAGGCAAGGAGGCCCCCTGTGGATGGCTGCACTGGGGATGCATAGTTAGAGTCTTTTGAAACCTCAAAGGCTGCCCTCAGGGACACAGCTCCTCCAACAAGGCAATGCCACCTAATCCTTCCCAAGCAGTTCCATGAACTGGGAACCAAACATTCAAATCTATCAGCTTATGGAGTGCCATTCTCATTTAAACCACCTCAGTTTCACTATGGTCACATCTGTGGTATTTTTCTAATAAGAAGTTTACAAGAAGACAAATCTAGAAGTTGATTAATTTTACTGACTTCATAAATGTTTTCTATAATCTCCAAACTAATTTTCATTAGACTTGGCTTAAAATATATCATTACTAGCTGGGCAGTGGTGGTGCATGCCTTTAATCCTAGCACTTGGGAGGCAGAGGCAGGTGGATTTCTGAGTTCAAGGCCAGCCTGGTCTACAGAGTGAGTTCCAGGACAGTCAGGGCTATACAGAGAAACCCTGTCTCAAACAAACAAACAAACAAACAAACAAAAACAAACAAACAAACAAACAGCATACTAGATGGTTTGATTTTTTTTTTGAAAGTTAGACTGAGTTGTAATTGCCATCATTACTTCCAAAAATCCAGTCTTTCATTCCCCGCTCCTGCTCCTGGAATGATGACTCTAAGACTAATTATTTATCAATAAATGCCTAGGCCATAAGTTTTGGCTCATTCCCTAACTAGCTTGTAACTTACTTAATCCATTGAAACTATTCTGTGTCTTCCACATGTTTAGTTATGTCTCTTTAGCTTCAGCTATCAAAGTCCGGGTGAATCTCCTCTTTATTTTATCTTGAGTTCAGCTACCTACTAATTTACATCCCTCCATCACCTCAAAGTTCCAGCCTAAATCTCTCCTGCTTCTCACTATTTTCCAGAATCCTTCTTCTTCCTTGCAGTGTATCACTTCCTACAGCCTGCCTCAGCTTTTTTGCCCTTGGGTTTTTTTTTTTTTTTTTTTTTTTTTTTTTTTTTTTTATGGATAGATTTTGCTTATAAAAGACTCTCTCTACAATTGCTTTTGCCAAATATTCCATTTCCTTGGAAAATCCACTGAGGAAAAATGAGGTTTTTAAGTGAAATCTGTGCTTTCAAACTGACAAGTTAGATTAGTACCCTGAAGGCTTCAAACTGGATTCTTCCTTCAACAATAGCTGAATACCTATGAGTGGTTTACTTAAGAGATTTGTTCTCTTAGTTGGGATTGCTTGCAAGACTGGGTGAGCTCAGGCACTGACAATATATTCTGAGAACCACGTTCATGACTTTAAGCACTTTGTTCAAATGCTAACTGGTTGCCCTTCTCTGTGGGTACTGCAAAGATCAAATGATGTGCATATGTGAAAGACCTTTGGATTCTATAAAAAATATACCAATGGCAAGGTTACGCCTGGTAAATAACACCCTGACACCACACACTCACTTCAGCAGCATTTCGTCCATATGTTGAGCTCTAAATCCATGACCATATCACGTGGTGCTTTAGACCTTTTTTCAATCCTGTAAAATTAACAGCATTCACCTTGCAAGATTGTAAAGGTTAAATAATATTTGGCATATAAAAGTCAGTTAATAGAGGTTAGTTGGTGCTTTTGTGATATGTTCTATTAATAAGGATGAAATTTAAAAACACTTTCCTCTCACATTTTTTCAAGAACAAAAACATCTAAGGAAGCTTTATCTCTTTGTATTTAGTATTTACTAGATGGTCAGCTCTTTGTATCTCTATAGAATTGTCTAGTCTATCCTTGATTCATCTCAATGATGATTTTCTCTGAATCATATACCCAATCTTCCTGTATGCTTGCTTACTAGACTTGGATGGCTGTACCAATAACATCATGTGCTGTTGAGCATGAAAATGATAACAAATGTGGCTTTGTAGTCAGAGGGATTGACTCAGATGACAACTCTTCCCCTTACTTGCCATGAAAAATGAACATAGATGTTTAATGCCTATTTTATTATAGACTAAAAGAAATTTTAAGTAGATATGTTGAAGGTTTTGTCGAAAGAATAATCAGTATTTTCATAACAAACATTACTTCACATCAATGTTTTGTTTGTAGTTTCACCTTACTGGATAAAGTTCTGTGGAACTTATTTCAAGAGGGAACATCATTGAACTGACCTAATTAGTAGTTGTAAATGATCAGAACTGCCATTTATATATGTGAATATTGAACATCCATCATGATACCTGCACTTTATTTAAAAGAGATCAATCCAATAGATTTGTAAAGATATTTACCCATCACCATAAAATCTAAATTTATATCATGCAATTGAAAGTATGCTTACCCTTGCCAAAGTTTCTAAGGGCTTTCCTGAGTCTGCTATAAACACTTTATTGTTAGAGCCCTAGAATATTTTAATTAAGTAAATATTTAATTAAATTTAAAGTTTGCTCAGAAAAGACAGGTTGTGTCCTCGAGTACACTTATATGTTAAGTACCTATTTGGGAAGAACATGTATACTTCAGAACTTCTGTTTGGTGTTTTTTAAACAGCAGAACAGTGTATTTGTCTTGCTTACTAAATTATTTAAAAACACCTTCCAGCTGCCTTTGGATTACTCTCTAGAAGGGCTACAGATTAATAAACTTATATCCATTTGAGGATGAAAACTATTTTTGTTTTTTACTAGCATATGTTAATTGTGCATAATGATGGGTTTCATTACATCAATTTTATACATGTATATGATGCATTTTGATTATATTCAACCTTGAGAACTAAAATTTACAATGCTGTTGATAATTTCTCAGTGTGGCCTGGATGTATAGAAGTGATGCTGGATGTAGAATAAGGGATAAAAAGGCTGTGTCCTTTCATAGACCCTGCCATTTCAGATGTGCCTGACCTTAAGCAGTGTACCAAATAAAGATTGTAGAGAGTTCCCATCTTTCTAGTCTTCAAATACTCTTGCTATCTCCATTTCAGCTACACATGGCTTTGCGGCTTTGCATGCTGGCCCAACTTTCAGATCTATGATACTAAAAATCTTAATTTTACTTCAGTCCTCAACTACTCTGAAATTTGGGTAGTAAAGTTTTCTAACAGTAGTCAAAAATTGAAAAAAATCTATTAATATCCTGAAGGCAAGTATACAACAAGAGATATCAAAAAGAAGAGAGTTGATGAAAATATTGCTTTGAATGAGAATGGCCCACATAGGCTCATTTCTTTGAATATTTGGTCCTCAGTTGGTGGAACTATTTGGGAAAAATTAAGGAGTATGATCTTGTTGAAGGATGTGTGTCCCTGGAGGCTGACTTTAAGATTTTAAAAGCCCATTCCATTTCCAACTAGCTCTCTTTGCCTTATGCTTCTGTCTCAAGATTTGAGTTCTCAGCTATTGCTCCAGTGCCATGCCTATGTAACTGGTGCTATGTTCCCTGCCATAATGGTCATGGACTGAGCCTCTGAAATTGTAAACTTCAAATAAGCTTTCTTCTTGGTCATGGTGTCTTAACACAGTATATGGAAAAGTAACTAAGACACTTAGACTCTGAAACATAGCCATTCATGGAACATTTGCTGGGTGCTAGGTCACATTCAATTATAAAATGAGCTGAGTTTTGCCAAGATTCTTTGAATAGTTCGGGTAAAGTTGGTGAGAAAGTTTGCCCCAGCATTGATTTCACTTGAAGGAATAGAAAAGAAGGGTGGATTACTTCTATCTAAAATTTTCATGTTTGTTCAAACATTTTCTTTCTTTTAGCTAATATTTATATCATTGTAGTTCCTGTGGCTGCTGCTGCTGCACTGTAAGAAAAACAACACACCAAAAGTTCTAGTTGATTTGCAGACTTTTACTCTCAGGGTTATTAACTGTTCCTGCAGCCCTACTGTGTGTTTGTTGCTTGTCCACCAAGCTGCTTCCTTCCTGCTTCCTGCAAGCTTGGTTTCATTTGCAGACATCAAGATAATGAGGGTGTCCCTTTATTCTGTTTTCCAGAAGTAAGGTATTGATAGCCCAGAGTAAGGCAGCAGGTTAAGGAATATCCGAGGGGCTATCATCAGGTGTATCAAGGTTAAATATTGTCTCATCTTATTGTAGGAAATGATACATTTTCTGAAAGGCAAGCTTTAATAACTGTGCCCTTGTGTTGCCAGTTAAGATGTTCAAGGAGTTGGTAGTTTGTAATGATGCAAGTTAAGGAAGTGGCACAGATGTGACCCAATATTTCTCACCTCCAAATATGGACGTAGTGTCCACGTTTTCTCCTCCTACTATAAAACAAAAACAAAACAAAACAAAACAACCCAAAGAAACACACAAAACTCTTATATTTGATATTTGAGTAAATCCAAGAAAACTTACTGCTTCCAATGTAGCAACTACCAGGGAATTAAACCGAGCCAATTTGATGAGACTCGGTGCTAAGCAATTTCTGTATTCTTGGGATTATGCCCAATTCTGCTATAATCAGCAACAGTGTAACAGAGTTCCTACTTCCCCAACAAATACATGTCTACAGTGCAAGTTTGGCACTGAGACACCAGTTTTCTAAGAAGCTTCTAGCCAGAGTGTATTCCGCTGGTGTTACACAACACTTGAAGGAGTAAGGTCAAAGGCTATCTTAAGAGCTTTGGCCTCAGTTTTAGTACAGACATGGGTTGTTACTTGGTCTTGTGACAATATAGACTGTGACTCAATGATCTGCCCAAGTGTTGTTTGGATGCATGTGATAGTCTAAGTAAAGCCTATTGGTTTACTCACCTGACTTGATTTCTCAAGAATGGCATTCAAAAAGACAATGACCCCTTGGACCAAATACCGATCATTTCTTACATTCTTACTAGGTTCAGAGTTTAGTGCTAAGTCCCTCACCTGCGTTATCTCACTTAGTTTTTACAACAACACTAAGTGAAGACAATCCTCATTTTACCAAGGCAAGAATCAAGGCCAGGAGAGATTACACAAATCACAGAGATAAGGAAATGACAGACTCCAGATCCAAACCAGGTGTGGTGTCCTTCAAACTCATTGGTTTCTCTTTTTCACTGAACTGCATACCCCTAATAATGACTCAAACTATCTACATTAAATTTGTATTCGAATTGCCTGTATTTTGTTAATCATGTTCCTTGCTGGTGCTTCACTGACCTGTACTCTGATAACAAGTATATTTTAAAATTTTCAATAAGCATGAAATATACCTCAGAGTTGTAATTTTCCATTACCCTTTGGGCAACCTTTAAACCTAGGATGTCTCAAGAGGTTACAAGAGGACGAAACAATGTAAAACTTGTTAAGCAATTATCTACCGTGTTTTCATCATATCTACTTGCTCTTTATCTTTTAAATGTTATGAAGGTAAGAATTTTTCTCCTTAATTTTATATATGATATTTTGTGAAGTTTACTGACCAGTTCAGTTATCACACAACTCAAGATAAACTTGAGGTCTGAAGGATTCCAAAACTATGCTTCTAAGAGTCATTTTCTTTCACATAAGGGGGCAAATATTCACTACATATGCAAATGATAATTCCAGGTGTAGCTTAGGGACTCAGTACATGGTATCTATTTATTTTAATTTTTCTTGAACATAAGAAGTGGAAGCAATATGAATATACACAATTCTATCCTATATCTGTGTTTCCCATGGAACTCTCTCTTTTTCCCACTCAAACTTCTCTAAAATTGAAATACACCCTACCTACATAGGTCACATTTTAGACACAGGAACTTTCAGATTAATACCTTTCTCCCTTGCTCCCATAATTTCAAAGAAGATTGCTTTTCAGTTTGCATTAATTAAGAGTGAACTTCATAATGTAACTTTGAAAGTTATACTATTGTAGTATGTCTATGCCCTTTGTTTAAAAAGATATCATCTATTTGTTTGGTATAAGGCATCATATTTTTTTCTATTCTGCTAGCCTTAAATATCAACTTGTTTTAATTAGAAATAACCATAAGGCATCTGCAGAAAATATGCGTTCTTTCCTTAATCTGGGTTTACTCAGGAGAATGGCAAATGTTTTTTTATATTACATTTGTTAATAAAGAGAAATGTTAAATATAAACAGTGTTTCAAGATGAAAGTAAAAATGAAATACCTAAACCCTTTCCAGGTCCAGCTGCTTCATAGCCACATTGCCAGAAGGTGGGATTAGACAGGCATGGCAAGCACACAACACCTTCTGCAGTCTTAAAACTAAAGCGACACATCACTATCTGGAATGAGCTGTGTGCCAACAGAGTAAAGATAACAGTATCACAAGGAACAAAGACCAGTTAAAGATTGACTTTTCCTTGTCTTCATTTTCTCTGAATCTATAAAGTTCATTATAATGTGGTAGTAAAATATAGGGAAGAAGAGCAACATTGGTGGAGTGTCAGGTTCTGAGTTTCCACTTCCCACATCAGAGAGTATTCTTTAGTATCTTCTCCATCAGCCCCACTTCCCCATGAGCAGACCACTTCCTGGGAGTAAATGAAGCATTTTGTGATAACTGCTGTCCCAGTTGATTCCAGGCCTTTGGGGAGTCATTATGTTAGCTATTGCTTTTGGATACTTACTGATTTTCTGGTGGCCCTCTAAATGAACAAATGTAGCACCTAATATAGGGTAGCTTCCAGGAGCAACTTTTGCTCAGGGAGAATGCAAAATGCAGGCAATGAGATTGCTTAAGAAACTTCCTGAATGCTATTACATCTAGTGCAAAACTACAGCTCAGCTCCATTTGGCATCTTTGATTAATGCAAACTATTGACATCCTTGACAAGCCTAAACTGCCCTCCAAACACTGGTTTCCCTCTCCCCAGCTGAGATGGGAGAGAAAAAAATAACTGTGGAAAAATTTAAGATCTTTCAGTTACACCAGATGCTTTAGAAAAGAAACAGCTCAGTCATTCAAACAGCTTGATTTTATGAAGTGACATTTTACATTATGATATGACATTGCAGATTTGACATGATTGTGCTAATTGTGAGAAAATATGTTACTTTGATTAAAGTAAAATGAAGGAAATAAAAAGACATTGTGGTTCAACTTGTAATAAAGAACAGTTCATCCTTGCAGCTTTTGGAGTGTTGTCATAGTTATCTATTCATACACAGGATGTACAGTACAGTTAACATTTTATTGCCAGTAGCCTGTTGTGTGCTTATTGTTAAGAAGAATTTAACATATAGGCTTTCAGATGGGCTATTTGCCTAATTCTGATTCCTCCTGCTGATTGGCATGAGATAGGGCACTAGACTGTATTTAACTGATTTTATTGTGACGTGGCTATGATGGATGTGACAAGGGCCTTTATTATTCGCTAGGGAGTGTGGCTGTTAATGAAGCCATTAGCTGAGCTAAGGCAAGTGAAGAAAATAGGGAAATTATCATTATTCTGAAGCCATTAAGTTGTAATCTACTACTTTTTCTCCTTACTCAAAAAGGCATTTTCTTTTTAAAGCCTCTCTGACTGTCCTTTAAAGATAAACTGTTTCATTATTTTTCCTAGGAGATGGAGGTGGATAGCATAGTTGAAATTTTAGACAGTCCAACATATCATATTATTAAAATTATGAAACTGTCTGTGTTCATTGATGGACTTCATCAGGCCACTTTTAAACAAACCACATTACAGCAAGTGACATGCTTTTCTATGCATTAGAGAAAGAATGCAATAAAGTTCACAAAGATCCTTTATACTCCTTAGTAAACACACTGTACACTCCTATTTTACAGATAAATGAACCAAGGCTTAGCAAGGCTATGCTACCCGAGGAATGAGGATCATCAGAGAGCTAGTAGATGTGTGGGGACAGATTTCCCTTTTAGACACACCACTGAGATTTTATAACATAAACAGTGTTTGTTCCATGTATGTTCTTTGTTGTAAAAGTTGAACTGACTTCTGGTTAGCACAGTTGTCTAAGTATAACACAAGTCATATATTTTTAAAACAACTAAGCAGATATTTAAACACCATTTGCTTAGTCATAGCTCCTTAGTGATTTTGTCAGTTTTGGTAAACAAAGGGTACATGTTTTGTTGGGCCTAATGTGCCTTTTCTGTATTGATTCTGAAGAAAAAGAAGAAATGCTATCAGTGAGAATTATTGTTATTGCATAAAGATCCAGGAAGCATGCTCTATGGATAGCTTTAGTCCGTCTCCAAAGTGTTACTTCTGTAAAGCTTACTGAAGACTGCTTGGAGGAAGAAAACATTCTTAAAGATAGAGGTTTAAAACATTTAGAAATCCAGTGTTCCTGTTAATTATCTCATTTAGAGGCATGGTAAGGCCAGTGCCATGTTTCACCTTGTGTGTACTAAAATAATTTGAACCACTCATATCATTAACTATAGCTTATTCAAACCCCCAGTGTGTATGTATCATAAATGTTTAAAGGTACAAATAGATAGAGAACGCAGGTTTTCATGTACCAGGGTGTAGCTTCTTAGGTGTTTGAAAGTGGAACAAGCAGACTTATGATGCCGCTAGTAAAGATAGGCTGGCTGCTGGACAGACCATTTGACTTATCATCCAACCATGTGTGCATAAATTCATGGGCTTGAAAGACTGTTAGGAAAAGGCAATCATATAACAGAAGGAAATAGTCTAGAAGAAAAAAAAAGACAATTTCTCATCATATTTTCCTGTCTGCTATAGGTCTGTTAAATCCCAAAGCATAGGAGAAGCATGGTAGATTTGTTCAAATGGTAGATGACAAGAAAGTATTACTTGCTAAGAGTTTTACTTCTTCACAGTCTTTGATACCTTTGGCCATTTGGGCATCATTAGTAAATGCACACATGTGAAATTTGGAACTTTTTCTTCCTATTACAGGTTGGATCATAATGGCAGAGCTGTAAGAAAATGTGTTATAAGAACCAGATGGCCTTGCCATTTTTTCATGAGCTTGACAAGATCTCGCTGAGGACTTTTTGTACTCAGAAAGTAAAATGAAGTCTTAGAGGAGGGACTCCTAAATTGTAGAACTTGACACCTATAGTGGAATCCACAGATCAGCCTCATAAGTCTCACTTGATATACCCTGTGAGAAATGCCTAATTTGAGGTGCCAGCACAGACATCCTGATTCTTAGTTTGCATTACTTGAAGATAACCGAGGAATGCATGAATGGCTGAGACTGAAGAGGCCATCCTCTTGATTACATACCACTGCTAGAGGCTCAGTCTCTGCAATAGGTATATTGAATGAGTAACGATGAAGTAATTCTGCTTTACTTTTGCAAAAAAAGGGAGCTGAACTTGATTAAATTTCAACCAAGTGCCAATCTCCAAATTTACATCTGTTTGCTCACCCTCCACAGCCATTCTAGGAATCAAGTGTTATCTTTCTCATCTTACAGATATGTAAATTATCCACACAGAGCAGAATGTTCAAGGTCATGGGGTAATTGTCAAACATGAGGGCTAACTCTTGGATGATGAAATTTCAAACTCTTCTCCTGATGGCATACTGAAGGAGAGAACAGACAGCAGATCAAGAATAGATGAAACTGCCTGTATCTTCAAGATATAGAATGATTTCATTAATGCTATATAATAGCTCTAATTATTATGGAGAGATAGTTTTGATAGTCTCCTGTCTCTCTTGATAAACATGCAAAAAATGCTATTTAGTGATATTGTGTGGAACTGTTGAGTTTTAAAGACATTTTGAGATGTTTCACTGAATGTTCAGTCATCTGCAAGGCTTCATTTGGTCTTTTTATTAACAGGGTGAAAGTGGGTGAACGAATCTTGTGCAGTTGCTGTGCACATCACTGTTTTATTTTCTGTCCTCTTTGTTTTGTGAACATAGAAGTCTTTTAAGCCACAATCCCTAATTACCTCCCCTGGGTGTCTCTAGAAAGATAGAAAACAGGGAAAGGTCAACCCAGTTTAAGATGGTAATTTGTTGCAGTTTGAGATGAGGTGGTAACTTTTCAACTCAGTAAATGATCACTAACTGTGTAATGCAACTATTTACTAGAGATGTGTTTGCTGTCAATTTTAAGTTTTATTAGATTGTGGTCAGATAGTATATTCAGGGTTCTTTCAGTTTTCTGAAAAGATTTGTTAAGATTTGTTTTGTGTCCCAAGATGTGATCTGTTTTAAAGAATCTTCTGTGAGCTCCTGAGTGAAGTATACATTCTTTAGTGATTGGGTAGAACATAGTGTAGATGTCTGTTAAGTCCATTTGATGTATCATGTTGTTTAATTGATGTTTCTCTGTTCAGTTTTTGTTCAAATGACTTGTATGTTTTAAATCACCTAATATTAGTGGTTTGGTGCCAATCTGTGTCTTTCATTAGAGCAGAACACGTTTATAAAACTATGTGTTTAGATATTGATATCTTTGTTAATTTTTCACTTGATAATAATGAAGTATCCCTAATTAAACTCTTTTATTAGGTTTAGTTTGAAGTCTGTTTTGTCAGATATTAGTATAGCAATGACTGCTTGCTTCCTGCTCCCATTAGATTGGAGTACTTTTGTCCATTCCTTCCCTCTAAAGTGCTGCTCTTCTGAATTTTTTAAGGTTTGAAAAGCTGTTTCTTATAGACAAAAGATAGGTGGATTTCGTTTCCTGTTTCATTCAGCTGACCTATACCATTTGGTTGAAAAGGTGAGGCCATTAATGTTTAAGGTTATTATTGAAAGATATGTGCTGATTGTTGTCATTTTGTTGTTGACTTCTGGTGTTCTTTGTCTTCTTAGTAGTACTTTGAGTTTTAGTAATTATTGCTTCATTTGCTTTCTTTCTACATAAGCTTGGTTATCCTTATTCCCCTTGTTAGCATGAATATTTTTTCTGTCTTTCCTTTAGATTTGGTCTGTTGGACTCAAATTTGTAAGCCATTTATGCTGTGGAATAATATTTTTTTACAAATTTATTATATTATTTATGTATATGTGTACACTGTCTTTGGACACACCAGAAGAAGGCAACAGATCTCATTACAGATGGTTGTGAGCCACCATGTGGTTGCTGGGAATTGAACTCAGGACCTCTGGAAGAGCAGTCAGTGCTATTAACCACTGAGCCATTTCTCCAGCCTGGAATAATAATTTTTATTCTTCAGTTATGACAGGTAATTTTACTGGGTACAGTAATCTAGGTTGGCTCTTCTGGCTTTAGAAGTTTACATTGAGAAATCAGCTGTTAATCTGTTGGTTTTCCATTATATGTAACATATCATTTTCTTCTTGTAGCTTTAAATATACTTTTTTTTAAAAAAATTATGCTTAGAGTTTTATCTACTATATGCCATGGGGTCTTTCTTTTCTGATCTTCTCTGTCTAGTGTTCTATGTGCTCTTTGTATGTGTATGCATGTGTCTTTCCTTAGTTTGAGAAACTTTTCTTCTATGATCTTGCTGAAGATCTATTCTATGCCATTGACTTGAGATTCTTCCTTGACGTCTATTCCTATAATTTCACGATGTCTCATGTTTCCTGCATGTTCCTTCCCTATGCTTTTATGCTTTTTTCATATTTCTTACTTGTTTGGCATAGTTCTTCTACTTTATCTTTGGGACCTAATGTTCTGCTTTCTGCTTTATTAATCCTACTTATAAAACTTTCCCTTGAGTTTTCTAGTTGGGCTATTGGGTTTTTAGAATTTCATCTTCATTTCAGCTTGAGTTTTCTTCAATGTTTCTATCATTTTGTTGAATTCCATGTTTAAATTCTGAAATGGCTCTGTAATTTACATCTGCCTTGTGTTTGTGTTTTCTTGACTATGTATCAGGTATTTATTCTCAAGTCCATTCTCTTTAAAGGTCCTCTGAACTGTCTTTCTGTCTTCTTTAATTTTCTTTATTTGTTTGATGGAGTTTATTATTATTCTTTTAAATTCTGAGTACTGTGGTTACTTTAGGTAATTCATATCAAAGAATATTTTTATAGGATGTGGATTTGAGGATAGGGATACTGCTTAATTTTTCATATTATTTGTATTTTTGCAATGAGACTAGGCATGTGGAGTTATACTAGCTCTGTATCTGATATAAACAGAGACGACTGGGATAGAGAATAATAGATGCAAGTGAAGTTAGATCTAAGAGTTTGATGTGACTTAGGTGGAATAAAGTCTGATAGATTTGGGGGCTAGGCTTGTATGTAAGATGTATGTCCTGGTCCAAGCCTGAAGCTTTGAGGGTAGATTTGGAAGTTACAGAGGGTTCATGGAGGGGATGACCATCAGATGGACTTACCTCGCTAGACCCCAGATTAAGGTATCAAGAACATGACTGGATGGGGAGGCTGGATGTAGCTTGTGAGGGGTCTGTAGTTTGTGGGAATACAACAGGGTCCTCTCCTATGCCTGGAGCCTGAGGTTGACACAAGCAGTAGTAGCCAGACTAAGTCAGGGCACTGGATGTAGGACCACAATTAGATATAGATATTGGGGTGGTTTTATCGAGAAGATCAGGTAGACTTAGACCTGGCACAAGTGTGCTAGTTGTGGATATTTTTAATATTTCTTAGTAGAATATAATTTTTGGATATTGGCATGATGTAAAACAAAAGATTTATTTTTAAAAATCTTCATTTTTTTTCTAAGTTACATTTATTTGTTTGATCTCTCACTCCCACTGTGTGTTTGTGTGCATGCATGGGTACACTCACACAAGCACGTGTAGATGTGAATACACATGTCTTTGAGGGTCAGAGGACAGCTTGTGGAAGTTGATTCTCTTCTTCTACCATGTGAGTCCTGAGGATGAAATTCAGGTCATTGATCTTTTCAATTAGCACCTATATCTGCTGAATCATCTCTCTGATGCTTCAATTAATCTATCTATTAAATTATGATTATAGAAATTCACTTACTGACAGAAGAATAAGAGCAATAACAGCACTGATGATTATGCTCCTGTACATAAAAGTGACATCTGTGTTAAAAGAACCATTAAAAATCCCAAATATTGTCAGATACAAGAACCTGATTTTGAATATCAACAACCTGGAAACCTTGCTAATGCTTTTTTCATCTTTGTACATTTTTAATGTTGCATTTACTCCATTTTTATTTTTTTTAAAGAAACAGAATTACTAAGAGAGATAATGTTCCCCATCCTTTACTACAGTGGATTTGAGTACAGATTTACAACTGCTCTCTTGGAAAACTCAACTAATGTCTCATTCATATTTTGTACTAAGAATATAAATGGACATCAAGATGACTTGCTTAATTTAAAGCTAATTTGGATACACATTACAGTGGTAATGACAATACACTTAGGAGAAATCAAGACTCAAGAACTCAAGTGTGGCAGGATTGATGGCTTAGTAATTAAGAGCACTGGCTGTTCTTCCAGAGAACCTGTGTTTGATTCCCATCACTTACATGATGCCCAATAACTATCTGTATCTCCAGTTCGAAAGGAACTGGTCCAATTCCCTCTTCTGGCTTTTTTTGGGTAGTGCACATATGTTGTTCACATGCATGCATGCAGGCAATACACACACATACACACACACACACACACACACACACACACACAGAGAGAGAGAGAGAGAGAGAGAGAGAGAGAGAGAGAGAGAGAAAACACACATATAAAATAAAAGTAAATGGATCTTTAAAGATATGTTTATAGAAACTATTGTGCAAACTATGTCATCTCTAGCTCTTAGACTAGACTGATCCATGTTTTATGTATCATTCTCCATTGTAGCCAAAGAATATAGATAAAGATTATATTGCTAGACATGGTATTACAGGCCTGTCACTTCACCATTCAAGAGTGCTAGCCAGGAGCATCTGCAAATTGAGGTTATCCTTGGCTACCTACCAAGGCTATTTCAAAGAAAGAACAACAACAAAATACTCATGATATAAGAACTAAATTTGAGACCCAGTGTGCATCATTGAATAATTTTGTTATTCTGTTGGTGCTTTTGTGACATGTCAATAATATAAACATTAATAATTTTCTCTTTTACCAGCGGTGGTGGCTCACGCCTTTAATCCCAGCACTTGGGAGGCAGAGGCAGGGGGATTTCTGAGTTCGAGGCCAGCCTGGTCTACAGATTGAGTTCCAGGACAGCCAGGGCTATACAGAGAAACCCTATCTTGAAAAACCAAAAAAAAAAAAATATTTTCCTCTTTCTTCACATAGGAGAGTCCTGTAGATATTTGAATGTCTGTGCTTCTAATCACAAAATAGTTTTAATCAATATAGTCCAATAATCAATGATAAGCTAAGTCTTAGGAACTTGTGCCTCAGTTTTCCTTCACTTCAGGCCAGTTATATTGGGAATTTTAGTTGGAATTGTATGAAACTGCCTTTTTTGCTGCAGTCTGTTGTCATCTTAATACTAATTTGTTCATGTTTATTTGAATGATATCAGACATTCATTTATTGAGCAGTTACTAAAATGTTGATCTTGCTTTCCAAGAATCAAAGACTTGTCAAGAAAATAACAAATGTCCACAAAACAAACAGAAAATCAGTATCAACAAAGTCATATTAAATTTAGTAAAGCCTTATGAGGCCTTGCAAGATTGCCTGATGCATAAAAGCCTTTCTGCATAAGCACACTGACCTGAGTTTGATCCTTAGAATGCATGATGAAAGGAAAGAACTGACTCTGAAAGTTTGTCCCCTGACCACATATGCAGTGTTGTGCCTGGCTTTCTACACCATATATAAGTACACACAAAATCATAATAAATGAATAAATGAAATGTTTTTTAGTGTTAGGAGACCTATGGAAGGAATGACATCGAGACAACTAATGTAGTCTTCCCTTCTGGGAGTGTTAGGGCAAGTGGCCTGGCTGTTGATTTTGTATATGAAGAGGTGTGCAATGACTGAGTGGAAGATAGACAAAAAAATGACTAAGGAACAATTTGCATATCATTTGGATGGTTATGTGATAAGCACAAGGAGGAGGCTAAAAATAAACGGGACTGACTTCCTTAGGAATAAAACAGTAAGGGCACAGAGCACAAAAGATACTGAGATAACACTGTGACCATACCTTGGTTCTTCAATATAGGATAACAAGTGTGTATTACACACAGTGGGAGGTACTGAAAGTAAGCATGGAGTAGTATTGCTGGTACTGGGTGTCTGTGGTTAGAATAGTTGAGGCTAGGAAATGCAATCATGAGCCAAGGTGAAACAGTGCTTTAATTTCAGCAATGGCCTTGTACCTATAAATGCAGACATTTGGAATACCTTTGTGTTTTTAGACCAAGCAAATTTTCTTCATTGAATATTTTCATTTGAATTTATGTTAGAATAACACAGTAGCAATGCAAACTACTATACATTTACAAATGATCTTATATGCTATTGATGTCTTTAAAAATTCTAAAATAAGGAATTTGCATTTGCTTAGAATTCATGTTGAGAATCTATCATAATAGGTTGGCTGCCAAACTCTAGTGTGCCTTAGGATCTTTATCAATGGTTCTGGATTTTATAGGGATGAAGCAAATGCTTTCATTTTCACCTTAAAGCAAGGCCCATGAATACTTTTTGTTTTCAGAACAGAGTCTCTTCAAGATGCTTCTAATAAATAAGTCCAGACAATAAACAATGATATAAGTAGTTTATAGTCTTAATCTGTCCCTAGATCTCTTTACAGTTCATAACATTGCAAGATACTGGAATTTAATCAAATTTAAACAATGAAAAAGCCTTTCTTTGGAGAATGGTATTTTAGCTGTAAGTATTGTTCTTATCCTTGTTCTTACCTGTCTACCTACTGATGTACTGAAGAAGGTTTACATCTCCTCTTGTTCCTGTTACTATCACTCTCTACTGTTCTAAGTACCAAGGTCTTTTATCCCTGGACACTTCCTGCTAACTACGAGGAAGCCATGTAATAAACAGAGCAGTGCAGTGTTATGTGGCGAGTTCAGCTGAGCCACCTCTCCACCACAATCAGGTGTACTTTCCTAAAATACCTTCTGAAAGTAATGTGATGGATTCATGTCCCACCCTGCCAGTTCATGAGTTGGAATGAGATCAACTCCTGTTCTCACCATCTATAGTTGTTGAATCAGGGGGCTTCCACTGACATTCTGTGTTGGGGATACTGAAAGAAACGCTGCACTCTGACTGAGAAACTTCAATACTTTGCCACACAGAGCTCTCCTTATCTGCATATTGGAGTTATCTGCAGTAGTGATACCTGCTCATACTTAAGCATAAAACCACATAAGCAGTTGTTTCCTCTTTTCAATCTAACGTTTGTTCTAGTCTTCTAGATAGGCATTTCTATCAGGTAGGAATAACTTTTATAGTTTGAGTGATTCTAAAAAAAAACTGATTCATAGGATTAAGAGAATAAATATTATGTTTTATATAGTTATGCTATGATATACACTAGCTAGATATAACTCTTTTGTTTACAAATATGTCACATTATTGTACATTGGTATATTTTGGTCTTTATAATTTTATGATTTTTTTATTTGAATGAAAACATAAGGATCAAATAGCTAAGGAACATTTTGGGGGCTCATCTGAATTACTCTGTCACAGTGATTAGCTTAAAATGGAAATGTAGTTGAATTCCAACTGTACTCTGAAAATCCATTTTTTACAACCACGATGGTAGGGTTATGACAGTTATTTGTGTATCAATCCCCTTACCTGAGATTATCAGAGCTTCAAGAAATATTTGTCAAATAAATCAATTAAGGTTTATTGGAAATGCATTAATTGAATACTAAGTAAGATCTAAACACGTAACTATGGGGTAGATGAGCAAATAGACATTCAAGGCCCTAGAAAATTGTCTGTTACAGGTCTACTAATTGTTTCACATTCCAGAACAAATCTGTTTATTCACCTTGCAGAGTTTTCACAACTACATATTACACCCTTTATATTTGAAAGAAATATTAATTCTTTCCTAAATGCTCACTTCTTCTGGCTGAATAATCATAGCCTTTGTACCTCAATTCCTACATTCATCTCTCTGTATCTCTAAGAATCTGCATTGTACTCTGATCCTGGAGAGCATGATAATCATCTCCCTGCTGTACACTCCAGTGTGAGATTTAAAAAAGGATTAGTGAGCGTTTGCCTTCCAAACCTGGATGATGGTAATCACAGACTTCATTAGTGGATGAAGCAAACCATAAGACAATAGGTCCTTGGTTGGATTTGTGCTGGGAGTTTTGTTTTTGTTTTCAAAATCTAGATTGACCACTGTTTTACACTGCTTTCTTCAAGTTGCTATTTGTAGAAATCATCTATAAGTTGACAGCATCAAAAACAGAAGATATCTTTTTGCTGCTGCCTTCCAGTCCTGGATATTGAAAACAGTACACTTAATAGTCTATTATGCATTTTCAAAAAGCTTCCTCCAAGAACTGGAGAAATATTTCACCCTCTTTCTATACAATTCTGGTCCTCAGAGATTGTGCTTTAGCCAGGAAATATTGATTTGCTATTGTTTAGGCCCCAAAGGAGTGTTTCTTATCTCTATGACTGCATTTTGGTTAGAATGAGAGTTGACAGGATTCAGATTTAGTTAAGTGAAGTCTGTCAGTGTTGGTAAAATGTTAAAGAATGAGAACAAATGGCATATTAACCCAGGAAATTTTGTGTGAATTTTGTGAAAAGAACCCAATCCTGGAATTAAGACCTTTGTAGTATAGATTTACAGATGATAAATGTTAAATGACTAAGACTCCTTGTGGAGGAAGGGAATTAGTTTTCACATATTTTATACAGGTTAAGTCACAAAGACAGCCTGAAATAGAAAACCATTCAAACATTAAGCATTAAGGGAAGAATGACATCAGGCTTGGTACTCTGTGATTATTATTTTCTTCTTTATACCCTATTTAATTTTTTCTTATACTATCTTTTGTTATTTTTATTTATTCTTATAATATATAAAATAGCATGACTGACATGTGAACTAAAAATAAAATATACATATATGTGCATGATGAAAAAAGGAGGAAACACATCAAAATGCACTGTTTATAATTGTTATTATTACATGAGGAGGTTATGAACTGTTTTAATTTTTGTTATTCTCCATGTTTTTACACATTTCTTTAAGGATTGTATCCATGTGAGCTAGGATTTTTCAGTCTTGGCACAACTGATGTTTGGAGCAGAGTAACTCTGTTGTGAGGTATAGTCCTGTGCACCATGGCCTCTAGACCCTTGATATAATTATCACTTGTTACCCCAATGTTATGACAAGCAAAAATGTCTTTAAGCATTGCCAAGTGTCATCAGCATGGAGGTTTAGGATAAATTTAGCTCCCACTAAAAAACACTTATATAAACTGGGTGAAAGAGAGGATGGGGGAGGGGAGTGTAGAGGCAAGATCAGGTACAGAAAGAGACAGGAGAGAAGCCTGAGGGCCAAGAAAATGAATGGAAATCTACAGCTGCCAGTGGTGAGGATAGGAGTGGGTGTGGTGGGTTTAGGGGGAGGCAGAATCTCTAGGAAGCCCCAGAGAACTAAGATAGGGGAGAATACCAGGAGTCTTAATCATCTTTCTGCTGTACAGTTCAGGGTGGGTGGGTGGGTGACCTTAGCTGAGATGCCTAACAGTGGGGACATGGAACCTGAAGAGGTTACCTCCTGTAGCCAGGAAGGACCCACAATGGAAAGATAAGGACACTAACCCATCCACAAAGATTTCAACCCCAAATTTGTGCTGTCTAAAAGAAATGCAGGGATGGAGAAGAGACCAAAGAAAAAGCCAACCAATAACCAGCCCAACTCGAAGACCATCCCACAGGCAAACACCAGTCTCTCATACTATTAATGATACTCTGTTATGCTTGCAGACAGGAGCCTAGCATAACTGTCTTCTGAGAAGCTCTACCTAGCAGCAGTCTGAAACAGATGCAGATACCCACAGCCAAACATTAGACAGAGGTTGGGACACTTATGAAAGAGTTGGAGAAAGGACTAAAGTCCCTGAAGGGGATAGGAATCCCACAGGAAGACGAATGGAATCAACCAAACTCCACCCCTGGGAGCTCTCAGTGTCTGAGCTACCAACTAAAGAACATACACAAGCTGGAACGAAGTCCCTGGCCCATATGTAGCAGACAGGCAGTTCAGTCTTCATGGATGCCCTGTCTGCACTTAGTGGGAGAGCATGCACCTAATCTGGGAGAAACTTGATGTGCCAGGGAAGGGAGATACCCAGGGAGGGGGCGCACTTACTCTGAGGAGACGGAGAAGGGGTGGGGGAGGGACTCTGTGAGGAAGGTATGGGAGGTGGAGCAGCATTTGGGATGTAAATAAATACATACATACATACATACATACATACATACATACATACATACATACAAAAATCAAAACCACCTCTATACATTAAACCAGCACTTTGTGTGTGTGTGTGTGTGTGTGTGTGTGTGTGTGTGTGTATGTATGTGTGTTTGTGTGTGTATGTATGTGAGTGCATTCGTGTGTGTACGCACGTGCGCATGTGTGACACATATGTGTACATGTCTCTATGGGTATCTATGTTTGTACAGGTGCATGTTTGCAAGTGTGTACATGCCTAGAGAGTAACCTCATGTGTTTTTCCTCAGGAGCTATTCACAGTGTCTCAAACTGTTCTGGGAATTGCTAAGTAGGCTAGGTGGGCTAGCTGGTAAGCCCAGAGATCCTTCTGACTCCTTGTTCCTACTTCTGTGAGTGTACATGTGGCCTTTGGGATTTGAGCTTGTTTTCTTTCGTGGGGGTTTCTGGAATTTCTCTTGTAATAAATGATTGATAGGGCACCAATTTTCTCCATATTAGAAAAAAGCAAAGACATAAAAATTTTCTTCTATGTTCTGGTACACACTTACTATTTGTATGGTTGATAATGAAAAATTAGCATTTTATTAGTTTTAGGCACAAAACCCGTTTTCCTATACTGTAAACTCTTTTGGATTTTTAAAAGAAAGATCAGACAACAGTGGAGGTGCTCCTTGCCTATAATTTTTGGAATTGGACTCTGAGTTCTGTTCTAGAGACTCATGGTACAATAAAGGTGCCATCAAGAAGGCTTCTTCCTTTCTGCAAGACCTCTGTGTAATAAAGGGTTAAGTTAGCACGAAAGTGTTAGTCCTCCATCTGCTCCAGGGAGGCAACCTCTAGACACTTGGAATATTTTGTCTGATAAGCGTATCTTTGTATACCTGAGACCTTGGGCCACTGCAGCTAGTTTATGCTAACAATGCGGGCTATGGTGGAGGCCTTGAGTCACTCACTATCTCTGACCACTGAAGCAGTTGGAGACTGAGTAACTAAGGTCAGGCATGTGAGTGCGTCACACCTACTGACTGACTCTCAACAAAAGCTAAGAACTGATAGCTGAGAGAGCTTTCCTGCTTGTCCTTCAAGACTAGCCAGTGATTTTAGAGGCCAGGAGGATGATGGAGCCCAAGGACATGAGTAGGGGCAAGTTTCTCCACAGACATAGGATTCAGTCTACCTCAGGAGATGCCTGGCCAGAATCTTCTACCCTTGGAGTCCCACCTGTGACTACATTTGACAGTGTATCTTTTGCAAGGTAAGCAGAATAAAGGTGTAACTTCTAATAGCTATTGCTTTTCAGTGTGTGATCTGAGCCATATTCTTAGGCCACTTGCTATGCTTTTTGGCATGCTCATTTTACTGTTTTGTTATTCAGTTGAGTAAATTTGGTATTATGAAGTGAATCAGCTTCAGAGTTTTCTTCCACACATGCCTTTGTGTGGAAGAAAAACTCCAATCTGGGAAAATTCAAGGAGAAGCTTTATGGCATCTAAATTTTCTGTATCGTGGGTTCTTTTTAACAACCATATTGGACCATATTTTACTTGCTGATTCTATTATGACAACTACACCTAAGTCAGTCAAGGTTTCAGCTTCAGTTGGATTCTTCGTTGCTGTGGAGAGGAAAAACAAAGCCACAGGAAAAAATAAGACCTCAATAATTGTATTCTGGATGTGAGATAGGGAATCATACCTCATACCTACAGTGGATGGGAATTTCAGCAGTGCTCAGGGGCTTCTCCCATCTACATCGGAACACATTTTCTGAGGACAAATGGACTAGATGTTTTTCTATAATGTGACCTCTCATGTGTGTGTGTGTGTGTGTGTGTGTGTGTGTGTGTGTGTGTGCGTGTGCGTGTGCGTGTGTGTGTGTGTGTGTGTGTGTGTGTGTGTGTGATTATTTTAAAAATTGAACTGTAACTAGTATAAAATAAAATGTACATGTACAGAGCTTAGGTGCTTAGATCAATTAGTATGTATAATTACATCCTCCCAGGTAATCATCTTTCAAAACAAATATTGAATACTTTTGTTCAATAGTTATATGATACTATTCACAATTGCAATTAAAAAATTTCTAGTACACATGCTAGAAAAAGTATCAAGAAACACATGAAATCAATGTTAATTTTATGTCTGAACCTAGTGCTCTTTTCGTTATCATTTCAACATGCAGCACCAAAGTTATACTAAGAATTTTCATTTTCTTTGTGATTCTTTTAAGAATAGTATATTTATAATTCAACTGGATACAAATACTAATGCTTGCAAACCTTTGGCAATATAGAACATAGAACGGTCGTTGGCTGTCTCTGAAAAGGGTATGAAAAGTGTGAACTCTGTTAATGTGTAAACATGCACTCAAACAAAATATTTCCTTTGGGTTCTTTCTAGTTGCACTGAATACTCAGTCACAGTTAGCAGAAGGCGGATTCTTTCTGGTTGTCTGAAGACAGGAACTACAAACTGACCCTCCTTATTTCCTAACAAACTGTTATTAGTCTGCCTTCATTGAGCTTATAACATCATAACTATGGCTAGAAAGTTTTCTCAATTGTTAAAATGCTTGCTGTAAAGGCAAGAGGACCTGAGTATTCTGGGCACTGTTACTTATGTATAACTTCAGAACTGGAGGTGGGAGACAAGCTGGTCTTACCTAGCCACCCAACCTACTTAATTTGGTGAGCTTCACGTTAAGTAAGAGACTAGATCAAAATAAGACGAAGAGAAACAGTGGAAAACCACCAGTATCAACATCTGCCATACACATGCATACAGGCGAACTACATACAGACATATGTGTATGCAGATATACATACCAATACAAATCCATAAAATACACAGTCTTAAAATTATCTCTCTTTGGTAAGTATGGGACACTATGGGTATTCCCACAAGAAAGATAATAACATCATCTTAGCTCTGTAACAGCCTAGAACACAATGGAAGAATGTCTTTCTGCATATCATGTGATAGAATTATACCATAGTTCTCATGATACAGTAAGCTTCTAAAGATCAGATCTATTCTGCAACCATGCTGCTTAGGATCTCACAAGGCAAAGAAGTAATGAGAAAGATCAGAAAATAATAACAATAAGAACATGGATTAGGGGAAATGAGGGAAGGATTTTGGTGGGGGTTGAGCAGGAAGGGAGCAATGAGTGGTGTACAAAGTGAATAAGTAAAATAATAAATAAATAAATAAATAAATAAATAAATAAATAAGAAAATAGATTAGTAGTCAAATTGGGTGAATGGTTTTGGCTCTCTGAGTCTTTTCTCCATTACTCACTGTGATAGTTTGTATATTCTAGGCCCGGGGAGTGGCACTATTAGAAGGTGCACCCCTGTTTGAGCAGGTGTAGCCTTATTGGAGTATGTGTGTCACTGTGGGTGTGTACTATAAAACCTCATCCTACCTACCTGGAAGCTAGTATTTTCCTAGCAGCCTCCAGATGAAGATGTAGAACTCTCAGCTCCTCCTGCACCATGCCGGCCTGAATGCTGCCATGTTCATAAAATGTTGTCCTTATAAGAGTTGACTTGGTCATGGTGTCCCTTCACAGCAGTAAAACCCTAACTAAGACACACATTAAACATAATACATATTTATTCTAGTTGCCAAACATTAAACAAAATATTTAAACATTTTTACAATGACTGCTTCATTCACTCATCTAACAAATATTTTAAGACATATATCATATTCCAGCTGTTAGACTAGTGGCTGACAATATAACAGCAAATGAGTTAGTCATGGCCTATATCACTCTAAAACTTGACGTCTTCTTCAGAAGGGGTTTTATTATTGTAAGTGGAGGCCAACATGAGAAAGACCATGGTGCATTTGAGAGCAAGAATGAGTTGTTGAAATCACATTTCCTAATCCTGCAGGGAAAGTAGACTGGGGGGTTGGTAGAGAATTAGGATGAACATCTCACTATATGCTTTATTGCTGCTGAAAATGGTCTAAATCTATCTCTATGTACTTGGTTTACTAATTAAAATTATTGATATTGTGAATACTTTGTATATTTGAATGAGACCTATGTCAGTACTTCGGTCATAGGTATAGTGGGAGACAAGGAGACACGTTGGTTTAATGTGCATGTGCTGTGCTATACCAGACATACTTTGCTTTTTAAGATCAGGTAACCCTCAGTATCAGTCTCTCCTACCTTAACCTCACTAAGTTCTTTGATAATGCTCTTGAGGCTTCAGAGGCTTTTCTTATTCACACTTTTCCTGGTGCTGCTTCTCTTCTATCATTTTTCAATACAAGGTCTTGCTACATTGTTGGAGTTTGTCCTAAGCTTATAATGCCCTTGCATCTCCTTCCTGAGTGCTGGGATCTAAAGCATGCACAACTGCATGCACAGCAGCAGCAGGCTTGGAACAGAATAGATGATTAACAAATATGTGTTAAATACCTGGACTATACCTTTGTGCCTCAACACTAATCTAGTTTAACCAAAGTCATCCCATAAGTCAACACATACCGACCAGTGGCTGTTTACTGATCAATAGAAGGATCTCTGGCCTGTTATGACTCCTGATCTCTCTCTGCTATCATTTGCTTGTGATCTTGGCCAATCACTTATGTCCTCTGGGCCTGTTGTTTCCATGCAATAAAATAGTGAGTTTGACTCCATAACCTGAGATTTCTTCACACTTCTAACTCTGTGATCCTTTGACTCCCACACTCTTGGTCCCTGACACCCATACTTTATTAAGTTTCTCAGTAGCCAACAGTTTGGGAATTGGAGCTCAAAACATTTGAAAACAGAGCACATTGTCAATAGTAGTGGTGGAGCTGTACTTGTTGGTGCAAATGAGATATGCAAAAACAGTGAGAGGATTATGGACTCTGTTGGAAACCGTGCTTAATTCATTGTTCCTTTCCTGTCTTTTATAATTTACCATCTAAGCACTTGATCATCACCTCTGTGTGTGACAAAGAGGAAAAGTTAATCCCACACTTCTCTATATTTAAAAGATACATCTTCATTTTAGACTAAAATGTCTCTAAGGTCAGTTCTGATATAGACATTTTTCTCAACTTTTTGCTATATATCATGTTATCCTCTGTTTGAGCACTAGACTTTGGTTTGTCAAGATTTGGGCTGTTTTAGAATAGTTACTGATTAAGCTCACAGCCCTAGGGCAAAGAGCAGTGAGAGAGGAAAGCCAAAAGCCAATTACTATAGGTTGCCCAGTCCATTTTATTTATCCTGTGAGCTATCAAAATCACCATAAGAAATATTTCTGCATATGTAGGAGTCTGAATTTCTGTCTTAGAATATTCATTCAGCTTTTATTCATCACATTATACACATAAGAGCAATCCTGTAATTTATGGGTGCATGCTATTAGGTTTTGTTTAAGTAAGTACTTTGCAAAAAAAAAAAAAAACCCTGTTTTCTGTTCATGAATAAACCACATGAAGTGAATTTTCCTACAACTAATTTCAAATGGAGAGTTTTCAGGGTGTAATTTAGATGTAGCTGTGGTGGTTTATGACCATAGCAAGTGTAGGTGTGGGTAGGAACCGACACAGTTGCATTCATGTAAATGACTGGAAGCCAGAAGGCAGAAGGAGATCCAATGGTAGGGTTCCAGCTCAGTTTCACATCTCTAGCCTCAGGCATTGAATACTGCTAAGTTTTCAAAGGGCAAACATTTGTTTTACAGAAGAAATTCTGATTTGATTAAGATATTGCTTCCAGACCTAATATTCTTTTAGCAAATCATGCCTACATCATGATTGAAAATAAACTGCATGTTATCTAAGCATTAAAAAGCCACATGATTTGAAACTATTCTACAGAAGTAACATTTAGTGTAATTACAGTACATTTAGATTAATTATAGCCCTGGTTCCGGGCGCCACCATACTTAACATTGTATCAGCATTTTCATTATTAACCCTGTGTGGACAAGGTGATTTTCTAGTGGTCCTTTTCTGTTCCCCCAGAAAATATTTGAGTTTCACATAGTTTTAATTCAGAATCCAATTAGCCTTTTTATACTTAAGGCAACCTCTAAAAGACTTTATTTCAGAAGGAATATCCTCTTGAAATTTTCTGTTTATGTGTAGAATCTCAAAAATAGACAGAGATTAATTTAGACAAATGGAAATGGTAATGGTGCTAAGTCAGGAAGTTGATTTGCTAGAAATAGCTTGTGCTTACCTTAAAGTGTCTTTACAGTATTGACCAGGAAGTTGAAAGTGGATGACACTAAACTCCCATGTCCAGAACTTTACCCATCCAACTTGAGCTTGCTTCGATTTACAGTGAGTCCCTATTACCCATCTTAATTTAATAGTGTCATGGGACCTAAACAGTGACACTTTCTTCTTCCATTTTTAAGATTGGCCTTGGGAATTTATAGCTGGTTCCATCTGAATATCTTCATCCTTAGATTTCTGAGCTCTTGACAGTGGCGATTATTTAATTCATTTATCTGTGATTTTGACAACTGTACACATAATTTTTTAGTGCTGGGTGATTTGTGTACAGAGAGATTAAGTAACTTGACCAAAATGCAGAGCTTATAAAGGACAAAGAATGTATGTAAACTCCAGAAGGACCTGCTTGTTGTTCCCCAGCATCCTGGGTTAGTGAAGGTATAAAATGGACCATTTGAACAATTTTTTAAAACAAAACAAAACAAAATATACTCTGTTAAATGAATGGAATACTCCAATCGAAAGCAGGGGCTTTTCCAAGACCTTACTTCTTTGATTTTTCTGTTCTCTTTCTATTTGGTCCATTTAGGTTATATTTAATTTTGCTTGGTAGACTTGTGCAGGCAAGTGGCTCTGATGAGGAACAAATGATGTCATAAATTCAGACTAAAATCAATGAGATAGGGGCTCTAACAGTGAGGTGAAGAAGCAAGGGGCAGAGGATACTGAGTGTTTTCCCTGCTTAGCACGCTGCACATTTGAAGTCAGAATCCAGCTTCTTGGATGTTGTTTTGCAAAGAGGTAGTACTCTCATCTATCACATACAGACCTATCTATAAGTTTGGTTCTCAATAACACCTTCTTCTTTACAGAAAGATGAATATTGAGAAGCAACAGAGAACATGTATGCTCTCATGACAGTTTCTGAATGTATTAGAGACAATCTTAAAACTTTCAAATAAAATGACCTTTTGGTAATTACATTGAAATATGAAAGTTACAACCTGGATTCTTGCAAATATTTCTCCCCTCATCCTCAGAGAAACTGGCACCAGCTCAATAGGTTTACTCAACTAAAGGAAACTGATTTGCCAATGCCAAATGCATTAATTTAGTCAAAGGGCAAAAAATAGACATGAACACCATTCAACTTTCTGATAAATGAGTGTGACTATTTGCTGACTTCACTGAGTGAAAACAATAACTGATATCCAGCCTCTTATACAGTGCTTCAGATGCAGGGACAAGCCTCTTGGATGCTCTATGAAAACTCACAGAGACTAAAACTGCAAGAACAGAACAGAGCCTACAACATGTCTGCCCCAGGTCTTCTGCTTATACACTATAGCTCTTAGTTTAGTATTTTTATGGGACTACTGAGTGTATGAATGATTGGATCTCTAGTTCTTGTCTACACTTGGGCTTATTTTCCTTCTGTTAAATTGCCTTCTTCAGCCTCTATGTGAGTGATGGCTTTGGTTTCATCTTATTATATTTTATTTTGTCATGTTTGGTTATTATCTCCCAGAATCCTGTTTTTTTTTTTTTTTTTCTAATGAGAAACAGAAAGGGAGTGGATCCAGATGGAAGAGGAGGTGTGGAGAGACTGGGAGGAATGGAAGGATGCCATCTTTCATTTTCAGCTCTGTATAATGAACAAAAGATGAACATTTAAATAGTCACAGATTCTGTAACAATGTAGTTTCTAACCTATACTGGTGTGGGGCAAAACAAACAAACAAACAAACAAACACAACCCCAAAGCCAACCCCCCTCCCCAAATCCTTTAATTTAAAATTTTAAAACATTGCGTTTAATTGCATTTCTCTTGATTGGGTTTACATGTGTACCTCCATGTGTGTGTGTGTGTGTGTGTGTGTGTCTGTCTGTGTGTGTCTGTGTGTGTGTGTGTGTGTGTGTGTGTGTGTGTGTGTGTGAGAGAGAGAGAGAGAGAGAGAGAGAGAGAGAGAGAGAGAGAGAAACTGTCTCTCAAAGTCCAGCTCTGCTGCTATCTTTGAAGTTTTGTTTGTTTTGTTGGTTGGTTGGTTTCTGATTCCTCCTTACACCACCCCTCTTAATATTAGTAAGAATGTATTCCTGTCAGAGTTTCTGAAGCAATTTGTAGATCTACAGATGCAGCTATGTGACTATAATTATTTTTTTGGAGCAGCCTCCTTTTTCCAAAGAGCAAATACCCTAGAACCCTTGTAAACCTAGATTGTATGCACCAGCTTACTGTTAGTAGTTAAGGAAGTATTTAAAGAAGTATTTTATATTGTATTTGAGAGCCATATTATGTTTCAACTTATGATGATGATGATAATGATGATAACAATGACGATGATGACAAAGTTGTAAGTTACTCTAAACTAAAATGGAACATTCTAGGATAAAGCTTTTAATCTTTCAATTAAAGAAAATAAAATCTAAACAAAACCAATTAAAGTATGCTATATCATATCCACAACAACTTCAAATTTTAGAAACAAAAGTCAATAGTGTAATGGTCCCTTGAATGTAAAAGATTTAGGATTAATATTCAGGATCTTTGAACTTTAATCTTACCTATAAGACACTGAGGAATGATTATACCAAATTAGGGGGAATTGCTAATGTATATGGTGAGCTGGACATTTCTCACTATTATCATTCACTTTAGCAATCTGATTAAACATAAGTAACAGTGAATACTACCCTCTCTGATGTCAAATGACTACTCTGATGTCTTTTTAAACCACATTTGCTAAATTTTCAGGTTGCTATCTGGAACTGGATAATGATGTACTATTAAGAAAACATGGCTGAATGGTGGCTAACAGTCAATCAGAAAGAGAATAACAATCCTTCCAAAGAATAAAGAATCAAGATCACACTCAGTGCAGCTCAGTCTTGCTAAGTATCTCAGAAAAGCAGAACCTCTAACACCTCTACCTTTCCCCTTGTCCTAGGGATAGACCACAACATTCCACAGATCCTTAAAACACAAGTTGTCCTCAAGCCTCAGATCTATCTCCGAGCTGGTCAAAAAGGGGATCTATATAACCATATTTCCTTCATTGCCCCAGGCACATTGACAACCAAGACCTCAGACATAATGTTCAATTAAAGAGTAAACAAATCTGAAAATAGTTGCATCATGTTGCTGTTAAATCATCTTTATCAACAAGAATTACATTGATCATCCTTCTTCCTCTTCCTGTCTTTTTCATTCGTCTTCTTTCAATAATAATACAGCCAGTTTGGCGCGGAGTTCACTTACTTAGTATAATCTGAGTCAGCGCTTATAGCAATCTTCCTTCTTTAGCCTTGCAGGTACTAGGAAGAAAATTGTACACAGACACCACACATGGCTCCCCTTCTGTCTAACCCTGGTATAGGCAGAAAGCTCAGTGTTAAGCTCAACTCACTGACATACCAGAGGCACATTTGGTGCTGATTTTCATGAGGCGTATATTCTTGGTGGGTAGGCAGCTATGAGAAAATTAAAAAAGACCTAGTCCATTTTCATATTGCAAAAAGTGGTTTGTAGAAAATAAAACACAATAGCAAGACAAGATTCTGGAAGTAGAAATAAAAAAGGTTACATTACCTTGGGTAATCTAAGAGGTCTGTTTTAGCTGAGATCTGAATATTGAGAAATGGTTGGTCATGTGTGTATTTCAGGGAGAGATTTCAAGGAGATAGTGATATAATTACAATAGGCTTTAAGGCATGGAAACATGTGCCTTGTTGAAGGAATAAAAAGATACCTTTAAAGACAGTAATGCTATAGAAGATGAGGTTATGAGTATACATAAGGAACAGATTCATGGGTACTTCAAAGAATGAGATATTTGAATTCCAATTTACCTGAATGGAGTACTTTTGGAAAAGTTTATGGAGGGGTGGATGCATGACATGATAGACATTCTTCTAGTGAATATGCTGCTACTATGTGGAGAACAAACTATAGAGAAGCAGAAGTTAGAGGAAACTGCCGAATGTGGGGGGGGGTGTGGAGAATAAATGAAGCTCCTAATAGGTTAAAAGTGAGTCAGGTATCACTAATAGATTCTCTCACACTCCCCCCCCCACACACACATCTTGTGTGTGTATGTTGTATGTCTGTGTGTGTGTGTGTGTGTGTGTGTGTGTGTGTGTGTGTGTGTGTGTTTTATGGAACTGAGTGAAAGGAGAGCTGAGTAGAGCTTCCCAGGATTTGCTGTCATTTGTTATATTTTATTTGTTTGTAGCTACAGAGTCTGTTGAAATGGCTACTCTAAAACAAAGAACTCATATTTGCTAAGAAAGTTCCATCTTGAATGAGACAACAGTAAAATGCTATCAAAGAAAACAATTAGCAACACTCCAGTGCTTCCCCATTCCACAAACTTTGTTGTAGGATGTATAACATTTGTGGACTCAATTTTAGGGTGTGTTTGAATCTGAAATGCACTTATGGTAGACAGAATACCGTGTCATAGTCCCCTGATTATTCTAGTGTCTGTGGTTTCATCTTAAAATGATATGTGTATTCTGTATGTTTGTTCAAAGTAGGTAAAGAAATATAGATAAATAACCTTCTATAGAATTTTACCTACTTTTTTCTTACAATCACAGTGGTAGGATATGTAAAGGTAAATAAAATAAGGGCCTTTCTATAGATTAGGAATGAGTCCTTGATGTACCCTACAAAGAAGGATATAATAAAAACAAAACATGCTGTAAATTATTTTTCCTCACTGTGCAAATCCATAGAGACACTTACCTGTCTTGCAGTATCATAATATTTTCAACTCTCCATGATTATTGAATCCAGCCCTAGATAAACTCACATTCCTCTTGTGTCTGAGATACTTAGGATGACGAATGTACCATCATTAGGCTATATTTGGTAACTAATAAAGAAATTATTAACAAAAGTCCAAACTGTTTATGCAATTAGAGAGAAGCTGTCTCATTCTTGTGATGCAATAGAAGCAATAAACTGTCTGCAGGAAAGGCTATTTTCTTCTGAAGAATTTGGCTGTGTCTACTTCATTAGAAAAAATAAAACATCAGCATTATCTGACACTGTTTTGCGGGCATCTTGACATGCCCCCATATGACCCTTCTTTCTTTTACCCTTATTATACAATTTGACACCTTTTCTCTTTGTTGGTTACTTATTTTTTAATCTGTCGTCTGTTCCTTTCCTTTTGTCATCCCGATGAACTAGAAGAGAGCCCCCTTACCTTCTACACTGCCAGAGGCTCAGTGATCTTTAATGCATAGTTAAAAAGCACCCTTTTCTGAACAGTCATGTTGGACTTCTTCATTCTGCATCTACACTTCTCTATGTGTTTCCTCTAGCTAATATTATGCTCACTTTCCATGGCTGTTTCTCATATCTGTGCATTAATTATTTTCCATGGTCCTTAGTGCATTTTACACAAGGATGTTGACTAGAGACTTGTGGAATGTTTAAATAGAGTAGTGATAATATCATGATCCCTTTTATTATTCTCTTGCTTTGAGTAGAAGAGATTGTTCTTGAATATGCTCTTTGTAGTAGTTTAAAATAAATGGAAGCTTAACTATAATACACAGAACTGAAATTAAGACACAAGAACATAAATGTTTGTTTTCAATGGTAACATGGGTGTCCTGGGAGAAAATTGTAATTTCATGTCCATAGATCTTAAGTAAGAACCCAGCAGTACTTGCCTTTGAGACTATAGAAAGATATATATTGGGTCATTGTATATAGTGGAAGGGCTGAATATCTCTGTGTTAGGAGGAGTATTCTATAATTTATCTTTTTATAAAATATGTATTTATGATACAAAAAATCTGCCTCTTCTATATTCTGTTTTCTTAGGTTATAAAAAAAATTACTTTCAAACACTTTACTCAGTATTTCCCCTTAGGCGCTAGTAGCAAAAGTTTACAAATATTTTATATTGGATGACTTCATTTTTATTCCTAAGAAACAGAGCTAGAAAAATGTAAGGTCATTATTCTATTATGTTTTAAATATGTAGTTCTATGAATATGCTACTTTTTACCATCTGGGTTGCCTGCTATCTTTAGCTTTTCCCATTTTAAGTTATTAGTGATAAAACTAAATCTCACAGTGATAAGCTGTTTTCAATTGAGGTATTAAACCAACTTTAGGGGATAAGAACATAATATAGTTCTTTATATGTTTACTCATGATTTTATGGCTATAAGAGTGACATTTAGTTACGTTTATTTTTATTTCATCACATTTGCATCCAGTCAACAGAAACATTGGGTCACTAAGTAAGTTCAAAGAAAGAAAAGTCCAAACTCTTGTCAATGCAGTCAAAATGCTATTGAAAATACTATGGTAACAAAAAAAAATCACCACAACTTTCAAATCTTAATTTTCTTTAATTTATGGCCTGAGGAGGCCTAATGATTAAACGCACTTGTTGCTCTTATGACCCAGATTGAGTTCTCAAGTCCTGCATGGTAGCTTACAACTATCTATCTGGAAATGCCGTCTCACAGGATCCAATGCCATTTCTTGCCCCCAAAAGCACTGCACTCATACACTACACTGATACACATACAGGCAAAACACCTAGACACATAAAATAAAAACAAATAAACCTTTAAAAATTTTTTAATTTGAATATGAACTTCACCCATCTATTCTTGTTTTCAACAATAATTCATTGCACAGAAATTAAGCATACCATTCAAACTGTAAGATGATTAGCAGTAAAACCAATTTAATATATGTATGTATATATTTGTTTTTACTGATATATATATATATATATATATATATATATATATATATATATATGCTATGTTGGAATGATATGTAAGCCTGTACATGTACTATTCAAAATGAAAAACAATTTGTCAAATGTATGTGCATAATTTTTAGTAATTTTCTTTACCAGAGTTTCAGGCACCGTGGCAAATAGTTTATATGGATTATTTTATGTAATGCTTGCTTTCAGTAAATTAATATTTCTCCCATGTTACACGTATGAAAATCAACCACCAGAAGCACCACTATTTTGCCTAAGTTGACTTTCTGCTAGACAGTATAGTCAGTACACTAACCCAAGTGTGGCTAACTTCTAAACACCTCTCCACTGGAAATGTCCTTAGTTTAAACATATGCCAGTTTCTTCTAAGGATTACAGGTTTTGAATAACATAGTTTAAAAATAATAAAAGCATGAAATGATTGCTACATATCAAAAATGGTTGGTTAAGAATACCAAATAATTTTATTTTATGATATGCATGATCTTGTGATTCTGAATGAGAGTAGCATCACCTCTCAGACATTCACTTCTGCTTGACATTGGTCATCTATTTGAGCCTGAGCAGAGAAATGCAGCTCTGCAGTGAAGAAGTTAATTTATGGCAGATGTATTGGTAGTTAGGCAGGAACTTTTCGACTTAGAATGAGCTCAAACACCACATAAGCTACTGGTGAAGGCTGCAATGCTTCAGTCTTTAATGAATTTTTGGAGAAAAGCTATTCACCCCCAAAAGCTGAACCATTCAACTGTTAAAATGTCTAACAATGTTATGATTTCAGAAAATATGTTCAAGTTTCAAATTAATTGTGCCTTAAGTAAAATGTTACCTTGTAGGGTTTTTTGTTTGTAGGTTTTTGTTTTTTTCTTTACAAAGAAAGTCCCAAAAAATGACTACTATGTGTCTGATATTCTCCAGGCTATATCAGACTCCCTATTAGGCACCAGTGGTATTTTTTGTTTCACAGCATTTCTTACTCTTTGGAGTTCATTAATTATTTGTGTCATTATGTGTGTTATACATGTCTCCCATGATAGACTGCAGACGCCAGGTAGACAAAGACTGTAATTTTATTGCTCAGTTTTTCACCTTGCCTGCAGTGTTGGACCATGTAGCTGGAAAATAGTAGACACTCAATCAATATTTACTAATACAGGAATAAATGAAAAAAATATAGAACTAGGTTCCTGAGCTATCTAGTGGTTTTAGTCTTGATTTATACCACATAGACCTGTGTTCCTAATTCTGTAGTGCCAGCCTAATTCTACCCTTTTCAGGACCTAACAGCTCTGGGAGTTTATGTGATAGAAAGCAAGTCTGTTTGCTTGGTGATTACAAGTAGACAGATACAATATTTACTAGCTTTCACAACTCCTGAACAAATGTGATCCCTGGAGAGAGACACACAGTAATAAAACAAGGAAGCACAGACATTATTTGGAAGCCAAGTCACACAGGAATTGAGGCTGTAACTTGTGTTCCTGTGGTAAGGAGCTCTGGAGTCGTCTAGGATAATTTATGATGACACTGATGAGCAGAGTTTATTTAAATACTGTAAATGTTGAAGTATTCCAATGTTAAAAAATAGCCCTTGGCTGAGTAAATGCCTCGTTGACCCCTTTTAACTGTCTGATATACTATTGTTTCAAATATTTACACTAAAATATTGAAGTCTTAAGTCCTAAAGTGTCACAAGAGAGATGAACTACCACGGATACTTCAGGCACCATGCAGATAGGATTTTTTTTTCTAATGACACTTCCAGTCATCGTCATGCAGTCCATTGTTATTTGATTGGATAAATGATGCTCTAAATGGAGGCCTGTAATAGCAAAAAATACAAATGTTTTATGCAGTACTAGTAAAACATTTTGGAGAAAAATTTTAGCAAAGAAATACATTTCTTCTTGTTTCTATAGAAACAAGTAGCAATCGTGAGGAGAAAGGTGTTCTTCCAAGTCCATATGTTAGCAAGGCCTGCTCAGCAGGCCCCAGCCTGCTAGAGGACCTGAGTACAAGGTCCAAGTGCTGGGGAAGCTCCTCTGTCTGCAGCTCTCTAATGTCATTGGCAGTAGGAAAGAGCTGCCTGGAAATCTCTGCCTCTTCTCAGGCAAAGCAGGGTCACAGTTCAGTCATTCAGCATCAGAGAGCCAGAAAAGCTCTGAACTAGAATCTCCTGTCAAAAGAAGAAGAAAAGATAAACAGAAAAAAAACCTCAGTATCGGATGTCAACAGACCTTCAAGTGTGCTCCTTGTCATTGAGTGCAGCACTGCTAGTTGTGTATCCACCCAACTCACAGATAAACGCTTCCAAGCATGCATTTAAGCCTGAGGACTTCATACCAGGAGTTTTTCCTTATCATCTGTCTACTTCCATTAAATATTTTTGTAATAAAATTAGAATTAAATGTCAGTACTTTTGTTTACTTTTCAGACTGGAACATCCTTCACAATGATATTGGCTAAGACAATCAAATTCTAAGAGGAATGATTTTCTAAAGTCTAATCAATACTACAACTCTAAAATGATCTCTCCTGTCTTTTAAACGACGTTGAGGTCATATGTAATGACAGGGTGAGGCAGGCCTGTTTTACTTCAATCTGACAAGTTCCAGAAGATGGAAGAAATAGCTATTCATAGACAAAAGAATTTTATCTTTGCCTGACATTTACTTTGTAAGTAAACAACCCGGTATATTGACATCTCAATGTATTAATTGCTAGTGGTTCAAAACATGACACAAATTTAGATACTATTTCTTCCTGTTCACAAATATATATACTTGATCAACAAGAGAGTATTTATTGCAGTCTTTGCTTGCAGTTGGCAGAACAGAATGAGTCGTTCTGAAATATGAACTTCCCCAGATTTGAAATATGTCACAAGAAAACACAAGACACAAGGGAACTGGATAATAAAATAGAAGGAACACATTTCACACACTATAAGTTATAAAAACTATAAGAGTGACATTAATAAGATGCTAGCTCAAATGTGTATAAGAGAACTACATTTTGTGACCAGGTGTTAAAAGCTATTTGATGTCCTGGAAACTGACTAGTGGAGGCAGTGCTGTGCAATGTGGTAGCTTCTGGAGTCCCCTTTCACTGGCTGGGTGAGTTCTGATAAATCACCTCCCCTCTGTGATTTCAGTTTCTTTATCTGTATTAAAGAACTGTGATGATAATGATGTGGGTGATGATAAGAAGGAGGAGAAAGAAGAGGATGGATCTTAGAGATGCTATCAAGCTTAGATAAGAAAACTCAAAGCACTAGACGGCTTGCTCCTTTCCCTCTTTTCTTGGAAGAAACTGTACTAGTACCTTTCTTTTATCAAGCTTTTGGTTCTCACTTCTCTGCTATTTAATGAGACCTAAAGTTTTGCTAAATTATAGTCTGGTGGAAAGGAAATAAATTTCCTTAAATGAAAGATACATACATAATCAGTAACATCCCACAATTCCTCAACACAATTTATTCCAACATTTTCTCACCTGGGATACAGAATCAATCACATCCTTCAATAAACTTAAGATTAAGAAACTTGGGTTTTCCATGACAGAACCAAATTTGCTCTTATATACACTATTTTTTGAAAACAGGCTATCTTCATTGCTTCTGTTAGTATTTGACTTGATTTTGGATCGAGAGGCAGAGTATAATTTCTATCAACTAAAATGACCTGCTCTATATTTCTGTTGATCTGTGACATTCAAATTGTCATGATCATCCTTATCAATCCTACTATGAGCCCTACTAACTGTATACCATTAGTAGTTACAGACTGTCATCAATATAATGGTGATGATGAAATTTCATATCAATGAGTAAAATGTCTTTGCTATGTCTTTGTATTTGACTGAGTTCTGGATGAGTTATGTATCCATATGGATGATTTACTGCTTTATTGAGCTCACAAATGCATCACTTTGGAACAAACAATTCTAATTTTGCATCTACTATGCACATAACTTGGAATTTCTTATATACAATAAGATCAAAATGAGCATCTTTAGAGAAGTATGGAAACTATACTATGTATCACTCCTTTTTAATTTATCTGGATGGGCCAATGTGTCAGAAGCAGCTAGTGGACAAGTAGAAACTCTTCTTTCTCTCAGAGACAGGAATTTCTCCCTTTTCATAGTGCTTGGTGCCCTATTACAGTATGTTAAGGCTATTAAAATAGAATTGCATGAATGCGTGTGGCTTAGAACAATAAAAAGTTTATGGTCTCTCAGTTTGCAGTTTGCAAGTCAAAAAAAAATGAAACACTATCTATGCTGTCATCAAAGGTACCAGAAAAATGCTTTTCATATCAGTATCCTCGCTTTGGGCAAGATCAGGTATCCTTTCCTGTGTTCTTGTGTATTCACATTGTCTTCCCTGTGAGACTGCTTAGGTCTGAATTCAATGTCTAGTTTTTAGAGAACACTAATCTTCTTCAGTTATGGTTATATTCAGTTAAAACCTGATGACCTCATGTTAGTCTGGGCACTTCTGTATCATCCTCTTTCCAAATAAAGTCACATTCTGGGGTTCTGAGGATTAGGACTTCAATATTATTTTTTTTTTTATTTTTCTTGTTGTTGTTAATTGAACTTCTTTAATGCTCTCCTATGTGGATAAAGTGCATTGTAAGTACTCTTACCTCCAATCCTTGTCAACCACCTACCATTATCCCTTTTTTACATTCACGTCTTTTTATTTTGTTTTTGGATCTCCTGAGTTTATGTAGAGACATCTTTGTGACCATGGATTTAGAATTATCTACTGGAACTTTGTGGGCTTACTAGTGGGCAAATAACTTGTGAATAATGACTTTCCTTCTCTCAGAATCATGAGTAGGCAATAGTTGTCAGGAAATGATAAATACCATAAGCCCTAAACCCATCCACCTCAGATTGATGACAGGGCCAAAGACAAGTTACTATACAGCTGATAAAAAGAGAATGTTACTAAGGTAGTCTCAGACCATAGTGAGGAACTTACTGTATGATTAAATTGATGTAGTGTCAAAATGCCTTCTGAACATCTATGTTTACATCCATAGACAAATGGTATTTCCAGCCTTTACCAATGAAGCCTTTCTTTCTAGTGAAATGTAATATAAACACAGAGACTCACAGCAACTCAAGGTGCTAATAATTCTGTTTTGAATATTTCTGATTATTTTTGAACAATTATCAATCATGAGTAAGTCAATTTAAAATGGAGAAAGCATACAAATAGATATTTCTTCAAAGGATACACACACACACACACACACAAACCAATATACAAAATGATGTTTGCCATTTTATGAGAAAAATAAAAATAAGAACCATAAGTTACATGTTACTTCATATTGAGAAGGGTGACTCTGTACATAATACACACATTTTAAAGTGAAGAAGTAGAGAATTTGAAATGCTCAGCTTGTTGGAAAGTGAAAATTCCCATGCACAGTGTAGCCACTGTAGAAAACAAGTTGGTGTTTCATCAAATATTTAAACATGGAGTTACCATATAACCCCATATTTCTACTTCACAGTATATATCAAAAACATAGGTCTACATAAAAACTAGTACCAACCTATTCATAATAACATTATTTCTAGTAACTAAAAATGAGTGTAACTTCAAAATATGTGTCACATGATAAATAAACAAATATGACCTGTCTATGCAATGGAGTTTATTGAATCACAAAAAGGAAGAAAATACCAATTAAAGCTGCATTGTGCATAAACCTTAAAAATACCACAGTAAGTAAAAAAGACATGTAATATTACATATTGTATGGTTCCATTTATCTTAAATAGGCAGAATGGAAACTCTATAGCATGTTTTCAAGAGTCTGGAGACATGAGGAATAGAAAACGGAGTGATTGCTAATGCTAATAGACACAGCATTTCTTCCATCATTTGCACATCTCTGAATATGTAAAGACTAGGAGATTATATAGTTTGAAATGTTGACAGTACTGTATATGTATTATAGTTCGATAATGCTGTCAGACATACACACACAACACTTTTCACTTGCTATCTTTATCACTCACAAATGATTCACTGAATCATTAACTAGATCATTGTTTACAACCAAGAGCAACAATTTTCCCCCCATGGAGGAGTGTTTTATCACTGGCATTTAGAATTGCTGCAGCACGGTGATATTAAATAGCAGACAGACTTTAACAAATCGTTAGGGAAATTATGATGGAACACATTAATCATTCTATTTTGTATGAATCACCTAGTTTCCTGAAACAATAAAAAGATACATAGAAATGTTTCAATATTGAGCCAGTCATCAGGGACAATCACCACCTCAGGTTTTCCTTGCTTTGGTGTTGGAAGCTTTTTCATTCCTACTTCCTGGAGCCTGAAGGATCCTGCTACCTAGTAGTGTCAGTAAAGCAGAGCACATGAGCTACAGGACAAATGTAGTGAAAATCGTGCTCTGAACTAAGGTCACACTTGAAGGAAATGCTTCATGTAATTTTGAGAACTTGAAATTGTAAGAAGACAAACACTTGTGTGTGTGCTTTTGAAATACAGGACTCGATACAAAAGTTTGCTCTTTAAAATGGGATCAGAAACAACATTTCTATCTGCACTATATGCATGCAAAGCACATTAACAGTAGAATCTATTTGCAGCCAACATCATCGTTATTTTCAATTATGTACTTTTATTAAAAATGGGAGCAAGGTTAACTTTGCAGTAAAAAGCCCTTCAAGTTAACAGCAAACATTTAAGACTTAATATCTCTCATTTTCACAATGTGGGGCAACATTAATGCTTTTTTATTCTTCCAGGTTTGGAATCAAGTTTTGCTTTAATAATACATATATTTTAAATTTATCCTGTGTAAAGTAAAGCTACAGTATGGGACTCATGGAGTATTTTGTACACTACAAAAATAATGATGTAGATTTAATAAAGGAATGACTGTTAAGTGCCATGCTCTCACTTGACAGTGAACTAAATAGTAACACTCCAAAGTGTAAAGCTCAGGGAGAGATTTTTTTATTGTGAATACCTCAGAGTTCATTTTGATGAGGATGAAACAAGATAAGCCAGCAGCATTCTTTTGAGCAAATAAATACCAAACTTCTCTGAGAGATAATAGAGATTGACCAATCCAGTTACTGTACCAGTATCATGATTTGTGATTACCTAAATCATCTAAAATATTAGTTTGAAATGTTCATTTAGTACTTAATAACAATAAAGCCAGGTGTGATGGTGTATGCCTTTAATTCCAGTGCACAGAAGAAACCATCAGATGTCTCTAAGTTCAAGACCAGGCTTATCTACATAGCAAGTGCCAGGCCAGCCAGGGTTATAACAATGAGATCCTGTTAAAACAATAAACAACAAAACCACAAAAATTGTTTTATTCTTGGATAGTTCATAAAAATTGGTATCTTGTGTATACTATACTAATCATTCATAAAAAAATGATGTTTGGTCCTCTATAACTCCTCATTCATTCTTGGCTATATATAGCCAATGTTTACTGGGATATATATCTGCTATATTCATAGCTTTCAGCCGCTCTGCACCAGTGACAAATGGATGGACTAGCAAGTTGTGAATGAATCTGATTAAGAGAATTATGTGCATATCTACAAAATCAGCCAATGGATTCTTCATTACAATTCAAGGTCTCTTGTAGGTATCAGTCCTAAGCACTACTCTAGGTCCAATTGCTTTGATCCTACTCAGTGACCTGGAAATCTCTCTTAACAAAAGTGTCAGAATCATCCTGTATCTTAGAAACTTACTTATTCTTGTTTGGGTCACATTACTGTAGACAGAAGACCTAACTGAGGATGTTATATCTTAGGACAGGGATGATGGACTGAATTTGGAATGCTGGTCTACTGCCATTATGCTAAAGAAGAAATGGCAAGTGGACAATTTAGTGCTAGGTAGCTTTACCCTCAGCATTTATGCATCTGCTGGTATCTGGTAATAGCCATTTTTGTTTAGGTATTGGATCATGTCTTTCTCATCCTTGCAAATCAAGTCTCAGGAAAAAGCAAAGGAATACCAATTATAGTGTTCATTTTAGGGATTATTAAATAGAGACTGAGATTAGTATACAAATAGCCTTATCATCTGCCTCTTTCAGGACAGTGTGCATACTCATGTACATAAACACACAATTCTGATAGTGAGTGTGTTTGTGTCACTGATTATTGCAACCATTGTCAGGCTCATCAAAATACCTTAGTGAACAGGATACATACTTTGTTTTTTTTTTTGTTTTTTTTTTTTTTTTTTTTTTTTTTTTGTCCTGGCCTATGTTGAATATTTTGCCAATGCCTAGCAGATTCAATAAGGTAGTTGTTAAATTAAATTAAATTGAATTAAATTAAAATCTCACCAAATAAATTTTGCAAGTGGCTTTTCTTCTGTAATTAGCTTTCTACAGTTTGGGTGGTAAATGGCTGATGCAAAAAATAATTAATAATTAAAGTTGTTTGTTTGTGGGATGAGCATTTATCATTGTTTTTAGTTCTTTCCATCAACTTTTAAATCACAAAAGGCTCACAAGTTAACTATGAAGAAATTACATTACTAAATATTGAATAATTACTATAACACATTATATGTTTCCTTTTAATTATCAAATAAAGTGTTCACTATGTCTTAGATAATTGGTACATATCATTTGATTTTTTTACTTTATTATCATTTGTGACAGGTGATTACATTTCTACAGGGTATAATTTTTATCACATTGTTTTGAAATTTGATTGCAAAATTATGCAGTAAAGAATTCAGTTTATTCAAATTACTTTGAATTTTCTCAGATCCTTTACTTCTGAAAAATTTACCCCCCTTTCCTCCTTCTACTAAGCATACAATAAGTAACGATTCAGAATTGTAGAAATCCAATACTAACAAGATTTTCTTTAAATGTCCAACTTAGAGACATTTCAAATTTGAACTTTAGAACTTACACTTGTGTCTCCTTGCAAAAGCTGTATCTAATAAATGCAAAGTATAAATAAAAACAAGAGCATATATACCAAAATTAAACAAAATAGAGAGTATTTTATTACATAATTATTACCTAATACTATAATGCTGCAAGCAATACATGAACTTCTGAAGGAGCTCGATAGTATATAGCCTTTAGCTCTCTTTCCGGTCTGTGTAACTGAACTGATAAATTTTCTTTATTACTTTGCTATGAGATCAAAATTGTGGGTTTCGATATGACAGGAAATCAGTAACAGTGTGCATGTTGTTTGATCACAGACCGACCTATTTGCTTCTGCTTTGATAATATTTATAATGAATAAAAAATAAAATGGCCTGCATGCATTTTGGTTCCTGTTGTATTTAGGATTAGAGAATATGACATCTGGGTGCCTAGTCACAATTTTTTTTAATAACTTGATTATCTGGTTTAAAAATTCTACAGTAGTTGCCTTTGGGGCAACAGTGTCTTAGAATGAGCACGTTTATATGTAAGGAAGCCAATATGATTAAATAAAATCCTCTAAGAAAAACAAATAAACTGTGCAACTATACTTACTTAACAAACTTGTGATGATATAAAATGTAAGCAAATTTCTTGCATCCCCTTATTTCATTTAGGTTCTCATGAGGTTAAGTAATATGGCTTAATGCTATCCATGATGGAGTTCAGTACTAAAAGAGAATAAGTTTCCTATTTAGATTTAGTCATGCAATCTGTTTAACAGCAATTCCCTTTATAACGGCATGCTGCCATTCCCATCATTCCTTAGGGCACACAGGGAGAATGGCATGGACCTCTTGAATAATTAATATGGTTTTTAGAGCAGTAGTCATGGAAACCCAAGCAGTGTCACACATTTGGATTAAAAGAATTAGGCACATTTTGAATATTACATTTAACTGAAAGAGGTAGCTATCCCCCAAAGACAAAATCATTTTCCACAATTCCCCTGGTTTAGTGAAGTAAATATGAATTTATAGGTATGTGAAACTTATCCATGCTTCATCATAAAATTATTTTCATATTTTTGTGTTTGAATTGCTTAATAAAGTCCCTTTGCTCTATATTTGAATTCTCTACCTAATTGAGATGTTTTCACATGCAAGCATCTATTTTCTTGTTTTATCTAATGTGGTTTAGTCAGAGGTTATTACTTTTTTATTAAAAAGAAAATGTAGAACTTAATTCACAATAAAATAGCACAGACCACTCACTGTCTTGAGTATCTCTAAGGTATCATATGCTTTCTAATATCAATGCAAACCTATGATCCTATTAAAAAGTAAGAATTGTGCATGTATTTGGACAATTGTTAGTGGTGAAAAAATCAGAAGTCTTAATATGACATTTCCAGAACTGCCCTATTAGACCACTTTTATGGCTCTTTTACTTGTCTAAAAAAAAAAGTCCCTCTTCAGAATCAGTATTGTCATTACCTTGGAGAAGTGTGTGTGTGTGTGTGTGTGTGTATGTGTGTGTATGTAGTCAACCAGGCAATAGCAAAAACTATCATGCAGGCTTCAGTAATAATGTACGTGTAAAGAATCAGAATAACTGGAAGATATTTATAGAGTGTAAACCCTCTGGTTTTATAAACCATGCTATGCTGTTATTTGCTCGGGTTTATTCTACAAACTGCTGAATGTACCAGGCTTCCAATTCTCTGCCATCCTGGACTGATGAAGGGTGATTAGCAAGACCATTAACAAATAAGGCAAGAGGAAAAGGAAAAAGGGAAGCAAGACCTGTGTTCATTATATCTGCCAGTTCGCTGCCTATTTAAAACTCAGTTGCTTACAATAAATTGCCGTCTTATGTATACTATCCCAGGTTTGGGATGCTTTGTTGTATATTCCCTTTTGCCAAAGACACTACTTTCTGGGCATCCTGGGAGTCCTGCTTTCTGTTTCCAATTCCATGGGTGCTTTCTGGTAAGCACAGTCAAAGGTGTTATTGTATTTTCCTTCAAAAGCCTTTTCCATCTAAGAACCATGCCCCACGTGCATCAGGTACCTCCTATGTTTCTCCTCTGAGGCTATGTGTGTGCTTTCATTAGAATTCTAACTGCATCGTTGGCCAGTGTCCTTCCATCTGTTGATAAACTGCAGTGCCTTGCCATGTTTTTTGGAATTATCCAGCAAAAGAACTGCTGCTTCAACAAAAGCCTCAAATTCTTTGTCTGGGTCTTGAGTTGGCACATTATCTTACTCATTTAGTTGTTCATATGTTACACTTAATTGAGCTCATAGTCTTTAATTTTTTGTGAACTGACCCAGTCAGAAAATGCCAAATATATGTAATAAGTTGTACTCTTTTACGTATTATCTTTCTTGAGCTCTAGGTTTTGCAAAGCTGAAATCTTAGATTGCTGAAGTCTAGCTGTTTATGAAGGATTTGTTATCTTATGTCTCTACTTCATTCCTTAGGCTGTAGTTTTTTTGTTTTGTTTTGTTTTGTTTTTTTGAGACAGGGTTTCTCTGTGTAGCCCTGGCTGTCCTAGAACTCACTCTGTAGACCAGGCTGCCCTCAAACTCAGAAATCTGCCTGCCTCTGCCTCCCAAGTGCTGGGATTAAAGGTGTGTGCCACCACCGCCCGGCTAGGCTGTAGTTTTTAATATTGCCCTTCTCTGTTTCTTTTTATAGATGCACAACATCTTCCTTTTCTGTAATCATCTTTTTCTCCTGGCTTACTTGTTTGAGGAGTGTATTTTAGGGTCATCCCTTACCATTTTGTGATACATATCCATCTTGAACCAAATGTTCTGTGCTTTCATGTTTCTCTTCACTGCCTGGAAATATTAAGTTTCTTGAGGACAAGGAACATATGGTATTTCATATTCCAAGAGCTTTATGAACTATCAGGCTCACAGCATCTGTCCAGTGAATTTTCCTAGTGATAACTGGATCCATATTAACTCTTTAAAGGTCTTCAATCTGTTTCAACTTCTTGTTTTGCATTATTTTAATTAAATTTCCTACCTACGGATATGTTCTCTTTAGGAGAACAAGAAGACATGGCAAAGTACATTAAGCACAACACCCTGAAAGAAATTCTGAAAGACACTTGTGCCTCTCCCTTGGGCTATCAGACTATCAAAATAATGGCCCAAAGATATTGGAATTCCCACACTGAGAAAAGAAAAAGCCTAAATCCAGGTCCAGCCAGAAGGGGGAGCTTGTCTCTGCAGGCAAGAAATTTACCACTTGTCGGAGAATCTTCTAGGAGACATGGAAGCCCAGATGGGTGGTAAGATCATACCTTGTCCTTGATTGCTCAGTCATGTCTAACTCTGACCCTGCCCTAAACCCTTCTTGTAGATTTTGATGACAGGCTTAAGTCTTGTCCACTTTAGCCATGTCTGGGAGCACATGGAAACTATTCTGATGCATCGTTAACTTGTAGAAAATGTGTGGAAGATTGGGATTGCAAACACCCTTGCAGTGATCTAGCTCCAGATAAAAAAATCAAAGAATAGTTTGAATGAAAATGTTTGTTTGTGACAATTAGGCATTGTGGCCATTTCCTATGTGCTGAACTGAAAACCCAAATATGTCTCTGATTAATGACTGAGATGGCTGAATAAAGTGTCCATATCAGTTTCCAGGTGTCTTTAATATGTCTTATCTATGAATAAGACTGGAGTGTGTGCCTGCACCAATAAGCAGCTAAATCTTACCTGAGCTTCATATGCATAATTTTCTCTGAGTTCAGTGTAAGGCCAAACATTATTTAATTTATCAGCAGCATGTATATCACTGTTATACATGTTTTGAGAACTAAAGTTATTGTTGCTATTTGCTACACTCAAAAGAGACTATTCAAGAGCAATATATTTAAATGGTGCTATTAATCATTTATGGCCTCATGCAAATGACATTCCAAGTTTGTTCTGTTAAATACAATGTTATAGAAAGAATCTTCTGGTGTTCTAGTAAAAACAAGACTAAATAAAGTGAAGGCGAAATCACAGCAATACGTTATGTAAAACCTGGTTAAAGTGGGTTGATATTTAAAACTAAGCCTGGAAACCTTGTCACTTAACTTCCAGCCAGGCTTCATTGCAGTCAGCCTGCCATGTGGCTGAAGTCACAATATAAAACCTGAAGAGTCCTTAATAATAAACAACCGTGACAAGGAACAGTGTCAGAATTCAGCCGGAATACTGGGAGTGAAAGGGAAGGCAGGGCAGCATCTTTCCTGTATTCTCACTAAACTGATTCTCTTTGGACCCAAGATTATCCTTAGTTCTGAGACAGTGGGTTTGAAATTTCAGTGGTGCACTGCTGGGTTATTGCAAGCTTTCCCATTATCAAGTCACTCTGTGCTTGCAAACTGAGCACATGCTTCTCTGTTGATTGAAAATCAAGGTGCTTTCCTAAGAAAGTTACACTGTGACACTTTAGTTATGTCTTAGAGAAGTGCTAGACCTGCCTGGATTTACTTTTCCATTCATAAATAGAGGTTTTGAGCCTAGTGCTTCCCACTTGCCAGATGGTTGCAATTGGTGATAAGCCAGTGAATCCTTCAGGCTTAGCTTTGTGATGCTTGCAAGGGAATTATCCTTGGAACGGGAAACTTCTTTGGTAAAAGTTCCACTTTAGTAAAAAAAAAAAAAAAGAAAGAAAAAGAAAAAGAAAAGAAAAAAAATCCCCAAATTTAAAAAATTCAAATAAAAATATAATATGGAAAAAATTTTAAAATTCTGTCATTCTCTATTGTTAAAATAATGGCTTATTTAAAATACATTTGTAGAAGTGACAAGGATTACAGACAAAACCTACTTGCAATTAATAACTTCATTAAAGAAAGAAGCAGGAATCTCTGATTAAAGGGTTGACATTCAATACAATGTAAATACCAAGAAATAGCTGTATCTTATTATTAAAGCTTGTCTTCCTTTTATTTTTTTTTATGTTGTCCCTTAGGAAACGTATAATAATGATGCAAAGAATCTCCATATATCCCTCAGCCATCTTCCTTAAATGTTAATATATTACCACATTGCTTTCTAAATCTTTCTCAAAAATGTATACATGTATGCATATGTGTATTTACACATGTTTTTCCTGAATTGTTTAATTAGGAGTCATAGACATGCTATTTCTTTACTTCACAACAGTTCAATGAATATTTTCTAAGAACATAAAATGTTTATTTAAGCACAATATATCTATCTATCAAAATTAGAAGCCTAACGATGATTCTGGAGGCTTTAATTATATTTCAATTCATTAATAATCTTGATAATTGTTTCAGTGAAATCTTTCTAGTAAAAAATAAGGGGTTGTTCAACCATTTACTTATAAATGTCTAATTTAGAATAGCTCCTCAGTCTGTGTGATATTTGTGGCCTTGATACTTTTGAACATCAGAATCGAGTTTATCTTGCAAAATGTCCTTCATTTTGGGCTTGTCTAATGTTTCTTGAGATTACCTTCACATTCTGTTCTCTTGGCAGGAAACCCACAGGAGTGAACTTGTGTTCTTCTCATTAGACTGTATCAGAATATATATAATGTTGATTGTCTGTTACTGGTGATGTGATCACTTAATTAAAGTGGTATATACTAGTTTTATCTTATATAAAGTCAGCATTTTCAGGCCACTGAGGTGGCACAGAGGGTAAAAGCACCTGTTGCTGAGCTTGACAACCTGAATTCAATCCCCAAGACCCACATAGTGGAAAGAAACCCATCTGTTTCTTGTGATTTTCACACATGCACTAATGCGGTACATGCATACACATATAATAATCCACCTATCCATTCATACATTAATCAATAAACAAATTTTTTTAAACCCAGTATTATTCATTCTGTAATTATTAAGTGTCTTGTTATGAATAGTTGAGGTTATTACCTCATCAAAACTTCACCTACAAACTTACTGAAAAATATGTAGATATACAAATGGTCAAAAACATGTGAAGCTCTATCAACACCACCAGTCATCTAGGAAAGCAAATCAAAACCACAATGAAGCACTTGCTCACACCAGAAATGGTACATGAAAGTTCATGGAAGAACTAGTGAAAAGTGACAACAAATGTCTACTAGCCTATTTGAGACTTCGCCAGCCAATAAATATCATTCACTTACTGAAAAGAACTATGTCATATTAAGTATTACAACCTGGATAAATTTGAGAAAACACAGGAAGTAAAAAAAAAATAGCTAGCCCCAAGACCCCACAAAATATATAATTCAATTTCTATGAAGTGTTCACATTAGGCAAAGTTACCATGACAGAAAGTAGATTAATGATCACTATGGGGTAGAGAGAGGCAGATGGGAAACAAATGCTTAATGAGCACAAGTTTTCCTGTGGGGGTAATAAAAATTATCTAGAATTAATGGCAATCATTGCATAACCTTGTGGATACACTAAAACCCACTAAATTATATACTTTAAATGAGTCAATTATATGCTATGTGAGTTGTATCTTCAGTAAGCAGATAAATACAAGGCTTTTGTTAGTAGTTTTGTCACTCATTAATGATTCTCCTGAGCTGCTTATTGTGGTATATACCATGTGCTAAACACCAATACCGTTAGACCACTTTTTTTTTTCACAGCACCATTGACAAATGTTCACAGATTTCCCATATATGCACTCTCCTCATATGTCTCCATATATTTTCTCACTACATATCTCCCACCACAGGTGAGCAACCTATATTAGCACACCACTAGCACTCAAAGTTCATAGTTTACACTAGAATTCATGGTTGCTATTTTACATTTGGAGTCTGTAAATAAATCTATACCATGTATGCAACATTAAAATAGTAAACAGAGTAAAAGTTATTTTGTAAATAATTATTTAATCTCTCACCATACCAGCCTTAAGTGGTAATACACACCTGTAATTCCAGCACCCTGGAGGTGGGGACTGGGGGAATCACAAAGCTAGATAGTGATAACTTGTTTCAAAATCCCATGGTTTGGGTTTGTAGCTTAGTGTTTGGCATACTTATAACTGAAAAATATCTGCCAATTCCTTTGAAATTTCTGTTGGATTTCCACAGTAAAGACAGAGAATCTCCTGGTCCCCATCCCCTTCTCTCTCTCCTTTCCTTCACTTCATGCTTTTCCCTTCAGTTTTTTTTGTTCTTTCCTTTCTGTCTTTCTTCCTTTCTTGGTTTCTGGTTTCTCTCTATCTTTCTCTGTCTTAGCTCCTCCTCTTCCTTTCTTCACTTTCTTATTCAGTGCATTTACTGTCATTGTAGATTTTGATTCTCAACTTCTTAACTGTTTCTTCCATGACAGCCCCAGTAAGGTAGTCTACATGCCTTTTTGACATGGTACCATTACTCATCCTTAGGCAAATCTTTTTTTTTTTTTTGCTAAAATATGAAATTTATTCTAAGTTCATTCTATATTTTCCCTATTATAGCATGGAATCAGCTATTTTCCAAGCATGCATTTTCAGTAGAAATGTAGTTGAAAAAAAACAAGATCTCAGCACTCAATGTGCCTGTTGCTACTGGGAAGCCCTTTTAATAAGGTAGAGCTAGAAAATGCACGTGTGAGCACACACACACACACACACACACACACACACACACA
>JANHMN010000005.1:5179988-5211568 GCA_030674055.1 Rhabdomys pumilio | reverse complement strand
TACAGTTTGATAGTCAGAGACAAATATTGGAAAGCATAAAATTTTATTCACACCTTTAATTCCCATTCAGTACCTCAGATTCCATTCTATCTTTCACTTTTTCCATATTTATAGCTCACTTTCCTAACATTGGAACCCTGAACCCCATTATTTAGCATATATTATCTTACTTGCTCAGTTTTACAATTCACAGACATTGTTTTCTGCATTGCTAACCAATGATGCTATGGAGGAAGCATTCCAACTAGTACATACCATTTGCTAAATTCTTTTTTGTCTTTAGCCTATGGACATTCAGTTTAGAAAGAAAGAGTAAACAACGCTTGGGTTAGCTCTAGTTCTGATTATCCCACACACTCAAATGTAGTAGTGCTAGTTTAGTCTACTTTGTTTCTGTTTGAGTTTCAGTAAAGATTTGTGATTCCTCATCTGTGTCTTTTTTCTTCTTTTTAAAAATGAAATTGTGGCATCTTTTTCAAATGCATCCATTTTATACAATAAGAATCTGCTTTTTTTATTTGTTTTAAATCTATTTGTAAAGATGAGGCTCTAAGGAACTTTTTCAAAGTATGGTACCACAGAACCTAAAGGAAATACTAGCATCCAAAGAAGAAAAATAAAGAAATGACTGATGTAATAATTGAATAATCAAGGGAAAATGGAAAATAAAACCTTAATTTTATTATGTCTGCTGACCAGCTGTTAAGTATGGAGCCAAGGTCACCTTGACCTAGTTATTTGTCTGGAGGGCTAAAGCAGAAATAACTTTAAAATTAAATACCTACTTTGTGCCAGTACTTTGCAGGGCATAAAAGAAACATATTTGGCCTCCGACCTTAAAGAGTATCAGAATATAATGGAAGAAACAAATCAGATTGGTAAAAGATAAAGTCAGACCTTTCAGAATTAAAACAATAGAGTCTACAATCCAGGATATTAAAAGATTAATTGATTAATGGATTTCCAAAGACCATACTTTGCTCTGAGAATTCATTACTTAAGAATTCCAAGAGCCAGGGGGAGCAGGTATAGGGGATTTTCTAAGAATAGATTAGGATCTGAGATACCTTTAGAACACACCTGAGTTCATGGAATGAACTCTATTGTAGATGCTGAAAAGCTAATGGGTAGAATCATAGGGAGGGTGTTACAGTAGGTTGCAGGCGGTACCCAGAGCCATGCTTATGCCTGGACTTCACTGTGTTGCTTCTGGATTTATTAACCATTGCAACACTAGTAAACTCACTTATCCCTCTCAGGCATTAGTCATCTTACTCTGAAAAACTCAAAGGCAATGGTATCTGCCATCTAAATATCCTGTGATAATTAAAGGTGATCTGTGCACCATTTGTCACAGTGCATGACATGTAATATGCTCTCAGTAATTATTGGGCATTTAATGTAAAAAAAAAGCCCTAACGTAAGAAAATATGAAATAATCTCAAAACAGTGAATTAAGCAACATTATTGGTTTGGAGTGTTTGAGATGGAAGCAGTAGAAGGGTAAAGCATAAATCTATGTTGAGTTCATCATAGAAGGAGCTGGTGAGTAGCTGACACACGGGACTTAGGGAATATTGGATACTGTTCCCTGTGCTTTGCATATATCAGTCCATTTATCCCTTTCACTGCTAAGCTTGTGATATAGCTATTACTACTATTTCCAGTTTGCTACTGGTGGATAAATGAAGCACAGGAATATTAAAAGAAAAAAAAACGTACAGTTTCACAGCTTCTAAGTGAATTCTTGGTATCAAATCAAGGTTTAAAGTTCATTCTGCAGGTAATAGGGAGCTCCTATGTATTTCTAGTATATGTCAGTATGATGAAGCTTATTTATATGAGTTTACTTCAGTTTAAATATCACTCACCCAGCCTATGTTACTGAAATAAGAAGGCTGGGAAGAGGTGAAAATGATTGAATATCAGTTTCCCATCTTGGCCACCTCAGTTAGCATGTTTGATGGTCTTCATAGTTAAAATGATGTATACATAAGGAGGTTAGTTGATAAATGTATGTGATCTTATAATGTTTTCGGGTACAGGAAAATATATTTTTAAAGTATTATTGATAATAATAATAATAATAATAATAATAATGTTTGTGTGCATCCATGTGTGTGCCCCTTCACAAATGTGGAGTTCCGAGAACAACTTTGTGTTGCCTGCTGCTGATCCATCTTTATGTAGTTGTAAGGACCTAATTCTAGTGAATAGGTTTGTGTGGCAATCACTTCTAATGACTGAGCTATCTTGCTGGCCCCAAAAGTATGTTTGTTTCTTTAAAGCTGTTTGATAAGGATGCAGTTATTGTGAACTTGTTCCAGTTTGGCAAACATACACTAACAAGCATTAAATTATACAACATGGTTAGTAAAGCATTGTTACTCTGCTCCTAAGAGCATGACAGAAATACTTCTTAGGCATTTAGAGCTTGAAGAAATTAATATTTTCTGTATATTCATTATAGGTGTCAATAACTTTCTTTTCTTCATAAGCATACATTATTATGAGAAGATAACACTCAAATGTTGACCTAGAGTTCTGGCAAGTGTTTTAGTAAACCTTCTGAATTTGAGCTGTCAGTCTATGAATACATTAAGCAAATACATACCAATGTCATCCTGTATAGTTCAAATATTTGAAACAAATGTTTGGAGAATGGCATATATGTTGGACTAATGGTTGTGAACACTTTACATATGTTATAAGCACAGTTTTATTATGTATATTATAGACATTTTAAATCATTGAATCTTGGACTCATAGAGCAGGCAAAATATTCTAGAAATTATTGGTCCACTCTGCTCAACTATTAGGATAAATGACTTGAGAAGAGTAATTTCCTTGACCAATATCACACACTTCATGCAGGCTTTCTGTTTTCTTTCCTCTTTTCTTCTCCCCTCATTGCATGCTTCTTTCTTTCACAAAACTTCTCTGTATTGGAATCTTCCAGGACTCAGGCTGCATTCTCACTACTGAAGACTCAGCCAAAAACAAGAATGGAGTGTTCCTCCTAGTTATAACTACAGTTTCTCCATGTGTTTAACAGTTGTCTCTAGACTAAAGCTTCCAACAAAATGATTGTTAGTAATTTACAAGATGAGACAATCTACTGACAGAGATCATTTACACATTAAAAAGCCTATAACTTTATATAGGCAAAAAATTTCCATATTTTAGGGGATATGTACAAGATGAGTTATACTTTTATCTTCATTGTGATAGTGTTCTCAAATCCAGAAAGTACTAACCACTCTAAAATTCAATGATCAATAGAAAATTACTTTAAATATATTACTTATGTTGAAAAAGCATGCATTTTGTATATGTATTTTTATTAAGCCAAGTATCTGAGACAACTTCAGGATTCTGTAATATCTAGCATAAAATATGTTATAAATTTCATAATTGAAACTTAAAAGATGATTCTAAACATTAGTTTGAGGGGCTAATTGCTTCTTGCAAAAGCATACCACTTGAGCATGAGAGTAGTACATCTTGAAAAATGCTTGTAGTGAAACTTTAAGTTGAACTCTTATAAGGAAACACCATACTCACCATACTCACATTACCTTTATGTTATGGCCAAGGGAATATGACTATATAATAAAATATAGGAAACCTGTATTGCATACCTCCCTGGCTCTTTGCAAATGAGACAGAATTCAGTTACATGTACATGTGTCAAAACCAGATTATTGATCTAGAAATGAATCTATTTTCATGTTTTCTTAAATAGCACTTTTGTTAGGTATTAGTCCATTCTCTGTGCCTTCAGATGTCTTATTATTCTGGACTCCACATATACTTTTATGCATAGAAGATGTCTCATGTGGGCTTCTTGATTGTTGTGATATTAACTGAGTTTGTGTTTCCTTCAATAAGCAGTCCCAGTCTCATTTTCAGGATAATATTCATGTGCTATTAACAATAATGGTTTCATCAAGCCAGAGAATGGCCCTTGGATGCTGATGGTAGATTTTTAACAGAAAGAAAATAGCCTGCTCCATTACTTCCTCAAGAATATGCATAATATATGTGTAGACAATTTCATAGAATTATGTGAACCAACTGCACGCACTCCTTGAAAAGGTGATGCGATTTTAATGTTGTTTCCTAAAGAATCTCACTCACAGAACATGCTGAGGCCCTAGATTCACTTAATTGTTTTCACCTAAGCAGGTCTCTAATTTGTTAGCCTTTCTGATAAACCAGGGGGAATCTACTTATGAAGGACAGAAAAGGCACTCGCTTGTGGATCCTGAATTCATAAGGAGCATACTGAGCAGGCACATTCGTCAGTGAAATGTTACTTTTATAACAGATCTGAATATTACACCTTCTTTCCACTGAGGGAAAAAACAGTGCTACAAAACCGGAACTATCAAACCCTTACACAACTTGTACTAGCTTTCAAGGGCAGTGTCACATTTGGTCATCTGCTTGTCACTGTTAGATTTCTTTTTTCCTCTAAACCCCAGTCTGTTAGAGAAGACTTGTGTAAGGCTAGATCAAGTGAATCATCGGACCTCCTGGTTGTTTCATCCATAGAGTTCGAACTTGCAGGAATGCCACATTCTCAGGTTTCAGTTCTGTGTGCTCACAGGGCACATTAGGTGAGCCCACTCTGTCATTGAATAAAAGAAACTGAAACCGTACCATGGATCTCTATGGAGTGTGGCCAGTTAAGAACTAAACTAGGTTGGCATTCATAACAAGGTGTGGGAGTGGAAAGGAACCCCATCACACCTAGCCCAGGAGGTCTCATTGCAATGACAAGGCAGTAAATATGACACATTGAGAATTTATCTCTTTTAACATAAGGTGGCTGGGGCATGGAGGTACTGAGAGTCATTTAGCTGTGTTGATGTGATTTTTTTTTAAATTTGCTGTCACTGAAGCAGTGGATGTTAATTCTGGCAAGGTTAATTATGAGAAATTAAAAGCTGCTCCAAACAGACTGTATCATTTGCACTCTGATAGAGTAGGTGCTGGCATGAGAGCACCTCTTCATTAATATCCTTCCCCAAAGGGCTATTCCATGCAGCGTTTAGGAAATGGATCTTGAACTTCCAGGAATGATGCAAGAAACCAAGGATGTGGATGGTTCCTCTTTTACAGTTTCAAGAAAACACAAGTGCACCTGCCTTGAAAAATCACCTGGCTGCTGACATTTGGAAAGGACAATTTATTTATTTGCATATTGCAATGTTATGCATTTTGAAATAAGTAGTCCATACTGCATCAGAGTTCTGTCATTGTGTACTCCATACAACTGCTAACTGGTAAATTTGCAGAGCTCTGTAATTGTCTACCATTTAGTATGCCAACTTTATGGCTCTAGGGTATGTATTGCTTTCTCAGGAAAATTCTCCCAGCTCCTTAGAAAGTAGGCACTGTTCTATCAGCCTAATATATTGTTCTAAAAACCAATCTTGTTACCACAAATACATTGCAGGAAAGTAAACTGTGAAAAAATACCAATATAAATAGTACAACTGTAAGGAAGATAATCGGAGAGGGAAGCAAAAGTCTTCCTGGTCAATAGCTCTTAATTTACTTGAGTGTAAACTGCAAAGGCCAAATTAGAGAGGAAACCTACCTGGACATGGAAGCCAATGGCACAGTCAAATGCTACAGTAGTTTACCTTTTTAGCAAAAGTAAAGCCTTGTTACTCAGTGGATTAAATTCCAAGGCTATCACCAAGAAGCTCCCATGTTAAGACCCACCTCTAAAGCTTGAATGCAGTCCTCTGTGAGTATGGTTATCTGCTCATCTCTGCCCACAAACCTGCAGCTGGAACAACATTAAAATATATTACTACCTTCCACAGAGAACTGAGCTGGCACTGAGAAGAGAGATCTACTCTTGAGGTTTTCTGGCATTTGAGGAGCAAATGAAGCTACTAGTTCTTAGGAAAAGAAAACAAGCAAGTACTAACAACAGCAACAACAAACCACCTCTGTGCAATTAGTTTTTCTTTTTTGTCTAAAGATCATACTGGGCAGTGGGTCCTGCCCAAGCACCTCTTTGGTCTATGCCTCTTCATGTATGGCAATTCACCCTTCCCATGGAGTAAGCATTTACTTAGCTCTTGATTCTGGGTGGTTCCCCAAGAGCTCTTTACATACCTATGTCTTCTATATGTTTTTAGGGCTCATTCCTCTCTTCTTCCTTTTCTCATCTAGTTCCTCATTGATTTTTGGAGCTCCAATGACTTAAGTGGTTTTGCGTTTTTCACCTTCACATTCTCTGTTACCGTGGAGTAGGAGAAATTTCCTCTTGGCTTGATCACCATCCTCTGGCAGTTGACAGCCTGGGAGTGTTCTTCAGACTATCCCAGGGGCTCTTCCTGAAGAGCTATCAATGTATGCTGAAAGAAACATGGTGGGTGCTCATATCCAAGCTGAAGAATTTATACATATGTTATATTTGTTTTCTATGCCCAAGACACAAGGAAATAGTTTATATTATGATTTTTTCCATTAATTTTTTATTTATTCACTTTTCATTTTGACTACAGCCCCTCTCCCTACTCTCTTCCCTGTTCTACCCTTTAGTCAGAAAAAGGGAGCTCCACTAGCTACCAACTTGCCCTGGTACATCAAATCACAGCAGGACTAAGTATATCCTCTTCCACTAAGGCCAAGCAAGGCAGCCCTCCAAGGGGAAAGGGCTGTACAGCAGGCAGGCAACAGAGCCAGAGATAGCCCCTGCTCCAAGTGTTAGGAGACTATATGAAGACCAAGCTGCATGTCTGCTACATATGTGCAGGGGGGCTGGGTACAACCCACACATGTTTTCTGGTTGGTGATTCAGTCTCTGTTGGCCCCCATGGGCCCTGCTTATTTGATTCTGTTGGTTTCCTGAGGTGTCCTTGACCCCTCTGGATTCCTCCATCAGTTTCCACTCTCCACAAGATTCCCTGTGCTCTGCCTATCTAGAAGCTGATGGAGACAGATGTAGAGACACACATTCATACAAAACATTAGAATTTCATTCAGAAAATACTTGTCCAGATCAGTTCAGTTGGGGTGGTGCAATTTATTTTGAAACAACTCTCTCTAATATACTTGTATAGTGCTTTTGGTTTGTATTCAAATTATTCTTGATGCTATCTAGGTGGTGTGGGTATTATCAGTATTAGCAATGAGCTTGTTTTTTATTGAAATATTAACCATTATCATTCAAAAGCTTTCCTCTTGAGCATATTCCTACTATTGCCACTGTTAGTGCTATCAGAGGACCAAAAGTCTGTCCCTAGTATAAAACAGGAGGAAATAGAAGGTACTTACCTCCTCTTCCATCATTATTCCTTATGCCAACTTTCTTGAGTAGTGTTTGAATTTGGGGAAAAGGAAAGAAATCGTTTGTGCTTGCAGGCTTCTTTAAGAGTCGGTGTTCTAACTCAATACTAGGGTCAAGAGTGCTAGAACTCTAAAACAGTCCTGGTTTGCAGGCCTAGTTCCACTACTGATTATTTGTAAGACTTTAAATGACTTATTTTACAAGAGTAGCTCCATCTCAATGCCTCTGTCACTCTGTCCCCATCTTTCCGTTTCATTCTTCCCCTCTGAGACATGAAATTAACAATGATTCATTACTGCTTTTGTCAATATGATCAAATGAGACACTATTAAAGTGCTTTAAATATTCAACCCCCAAAAGTCAGGTATGTGTTGGCCACTTTTAAAGCTTTTATATTGCTATCCAATTCCTTTATTTAATGACTTCCAGCCATGATCAAGTCTTTCATGACATGGACTGGATTTATTGCATCATTAACAAAGAATTTCCTTTTCTGAGAAAGTCACGATTACATTCTGTATGATGTTGTTTTCCATAAAAGTGACCACTTTCAAGTACTAATTTTATGTCCTCTTGAGCACATTTAGCAAATAAAGTAGAACCCTTAAAGAAAAGTATCTTCTCAAACAATTGTTTCAAAACATGAATGTGTCATTTCTCACCAGAGCCAAATTAAGCACAGTTTTCAACTGGCTGCCTCCTCTTCCTACTCGTCTTCTTAATTTTTTACTTACTGAAAGTGCAGCTCATAGACTTGCTCTTGCTGAAGGGAAATGCTTGCAATGTTGCATTTCCTCATTATCTTTGCCTAAAACAGACACCTGTGTTACAGCTGATAGAGCCTTATGAGCTTTTTAGCTGAATGACTGATGTTTGCCTTGTTATGTCGATCTGAGGGCACTGTTGGCATCTCTCTTTATTCCCTGTCTAACAACATCAACCGAGCAGCTGCTATGAACCCATGATCAGGCTGATTATGAAAATGTGCTCAGGAGCTTGGCAATGAAGAGGCCAATAGGTGCTGGCCACAGTTTGGGCTTTTGCAGAGAGAGTTTTAGAGCAGGTTTCACAGGTGAGAAACACTTGGGCCAATGAGACATGATTCATGGAAACAAACTCTGGCTTACTATGTAATAAGTTCCTGGCATAAAGAATGCCCACCCCTCCCTTTTCACTATTTTTCTCTCTTGCCCATTTTATATTGTTTCCATGTTCTAAAAAAGATCGCTTTTGTCTGGACCATAGGTAGGAAGTATGTTAAGTCCAGGTCCTGCTAGTAGGAATCAGGATTTTGCTGAAGACAAATTTTAATATGAATGTTCATTTATGGAGCACAAAACCCCATGTTTATCTTTACAAAATCAGTGGTATTTGAAAATCTCTGATTCTGAGTTTGTTGCTTGGCTTGGTAGACAGGTCTTCAGTGATGTGGCTAGCTTATGCCTTCTCGAATTCCTGGCCTACTCCTGAGAATCCTGAGGTGGTAGATGACATAAGGTGTTGTAGTGAGTGGCATTGGACTCGAGCCCTCACATATGCCTCATGGGAAATCTGCTCTGTAACCTTGGTCTTCGTTCCATGCCCTCTAAAGTGCAGTCAGCTTCCTCTCTGAAATATTTTTAGTTAAAACCACCTTCTTTCTCTTCTTGGCATCCCATTCTCTAATAAATAGCCATGATTTGTTTTTAAGTTTTTCCTTTTTCTCTCTGTCCAGCCACCTTTTGTATTAATTCTTGCTTAGAAACCCATAAGCCTAAATAATGTAGGTCATCAGCTCAGGTTGCCCCGCAGTGTTGGAAAATGATTGCCCTGCCAACTCCCTGCCAGGGTAGTCCAGGCTGTTCACAAAATAACCTCCCCATGAATTCTGGAGGCAACTCCCTAGCTGAAATTTGACATCTTCATTTCTAGCTATTTCTGACAAGTTGTTATTTCTTTAGAGCAGATGCTTCCTGTAGTAGTCAAACAACTGTCCTTGGGAACAATGTATTTTTTAATTTAATACTTTTTATAACCAATATATTACTAACATATTATGTGTACAAATAAAAAGTCTAGCCCATGAATGAGAGACAAAATAATAGTTCAGGATCAAAGCATGCCATCTTAATATATATTTCTTAGGGCTTTCTCTAACACTTTCAGATATTTAACTCTTATATTAACATTGTCCTTTGATCCATTTTGAATTGAGTTTTCTAGAAGTGAGAGCTATAGATCTAGTTTCATTTCTCTACATGGGAGAATCTTATTTTCCCACCACTATGTGTTAAAAGGGCTGTCTTTTCTTTACCATAGTTTTTTAACACTTTGGCAGATGCAAACGGCTATAACACTGTGTATTAGTTATATTCTATTGCTTTGTTCTACATGTTTGTTTTCATGTCAGTGAAGGACTTTTTTTAATGATGGCTCTATAGTGTGATTTGAAATCATGTGTTCTGATACGCCAAGTGTTGTTTGTTTTGCTTAGGATTGCTTTGCCTTTTTTTGGGGGGGGGCATGTTGTTATACAGTGTGAACTACCATGACCACTATGGAAATCATTAAGGAGGGTTCTAATAGAAATAAACATAGAACTGCCATATGACCTAGATATAATAGTATCCTTGCATATATACCTTAATGACATTAAGATGGTAAACCATAGATATATTTACACATCTATTGTTTTTACATTACTACTCATAAAAACTAAGTTATAAAATAAGTTTGGTTACCCATTAGCAAATGGATACATTAAAAAAAAAACATGGTATTTTGACTAAGCCATAAAGAAGTTCAAAATTATGCCATTTGCTGGAAAATGGAAGTATTTATCTATGGCTTCCTGATTACCTGCCACTATGTTGAGTATCTTATAAACACTTTTTAGTTTCCACATGAATCTCCAAAGGTTTCACTAATATAGTTATCTCTCATTTTAATGATGTAGAAACTGTGGCTCAAAGAACTGGTTTATGTGGCCCTACAAATTATCGATATGGAGCCAGGAATCTTACCCATGTGACAGTATCTCCAGAATCTAAGTTCTTATGAATTATTCTAAAAAATAACACATTATGCATAAAAAAGAGAAGAGAAATGAGGTGGTGGAGATTAGAAGTTACACTGGGGAATTAGAACTAAGAATGCCAAGGGATTGGGAGAAATGACAGAGAAGAGTCTAAACCACACTTCATTTAAAATGTCATACTAGTACGCAATATCTTATATGCTAACTTTTTCAAGAGGAGCAATGTAGAGGGAGGGAGGAGAAGTACAGGTTCTGCTTAGCAGGATTCCGTGGGTTTCTTTTTATTCAGTCCAAGATGACAATTCAGAGGATGATGGCACAATATTCAGAGTGGGTTTCTCTCCTCAGTGAAACCAGTCTGCAAGCATCCTCACAGGTACATTCAGAGGTGTCTTTTTAGGTGATTCCAAATTAAGTTAGGCTGTGAAAATTTACTATCATAGACTCCAGGAAACGCTTCATGCTGGTATTTATGAGAAAAAACCAGCAATATTACAGTCATTCTGGAATTTGTATATTTCTTTTTTTCCTCTTTATCCTTTTCTTTCTCTTCTTCATTTTAGATAGATCGACAGAGATTTACTATGTGATATGTCATATGAAAGTTATAGTAGCAATTAAGATTGAAATTTTTTTAAAAATGCATTTGCCTCAGCCAAATTACCAAGAAAAGTGAAATTATCAGGCAAATTCAGCTCTTGAAACTACCATTTTTGTAAATTTATTGTTATTCAACAAACTTAGACATTGTGGGAAGTCACAAGCACTCTATCTCTTTCTGATGTAGAGCTCCCCATATACTACATAGTGGAACTTTAAAAAAAAAATCTCATTCCAAGTATATTTGGGGAAAACTCTATTGGATCACAAGGCTATTAAAGTTTCTTTTTAACACTAGTGTGCTGGGCCATGCATTGTGGCTTAAGCCTGTTATTCTAGCCCTGAGACATTCAAAGTAGTTTGAGTTCAAGGCCAGCCTGAGCTTCAAACTGAAACACATGCTAATTTTAAAATCATTTTTAAAAGAATAACCATCAAAATAATGTTCAGGGGTAGGAGTTAAGTGCATTGATATGTTAGAACAATCCATGAATTGCACATAAATATGTAAACAGAAGGACTGTATTAGTAGAAGTAGCAGTCAGAGAAATAGGCTAATTGTTCCAGCTTCAGAATTGCCAAAGCTAAAGAGATGCAGATAAAGCAGCACAAAGGAGTCAGATTTAGCCTCTGTATTCATGGGTTCTCATGCCTTGGTTACAATAGCATGGGAAAGTTTAGAGGTGCTTAGCCCTAGCCCATCGGATTTGCCTGGGTCTGGAATCAATTCAGAAGTACATCTGTGACAACTTCCTCAGGAGTGGCTTGTCTCCAGTTTACATTTGCTAAATTTGATGTTCTTCCTCAGTTTCTGTAGCTAACGGTATCATATAGTTGATTGTTTGCTGAGTCGAGAGAGATATGTTTGATGTTTTTCAGCTGCGGATCAATCATCCCCCATTGCACTCACCTCAATTTCAATAAAGTTGTTTGTTTGGTTGGTTGGCTGGCTGGCTGGTTTGGTTTTTTTTTTTGTTGTTGTTGTTGTTGTCCTTTTTGGTTTTAAGGAGTAGCCCAAAAGAACTGGGAATATGTGAGATTTCTCAAACGAAGAAACAAAGAAACAAACAATAAAACCTAAACGAACCAAACAAAAAAGTTAACTTCTTTAGCAGCTATAAAAATACAAATCTTAAACTAGCACTAGGAAAATCTAAGCACTAATCAGACTGTATAGTCTTCAAGAAGTTTGAAAATTCATGGTAATAGATTATATCTAGAAGTGGGAGTGAAAGGCTCTGGAAAATATATAAAGGATTGGTGTAAAGCTGGCTGCCTTTCCTGCTTAGTACACCATTTCCTGACTCCTATAAGACTCTCCTTGGGCATTTATTCTTTGAAGAGACTGAAATAAACTGTTTGTCCTGAAATATTTTTCAGGAAAAAGGATAGTAAGTCAACACATGCATATGTAACTAGCCAAATGTAGGTACCATCAGCCTTCCTCCCAAGAATGGGAGCCAGCAATCTTAGTGACCTTTAAGAAAAAAAGGATGTGAAGAAGAAATTCTTCAAGCTTTCAAGAAGGGAAAGCAGGAGGGAGTGGGAGAACAGGCTGCATCAAAAAAATAAATAAATAAAAGTATGCCTTTACAATTCATAGCAATCCTGGAAGCTAGAAAACCACTGAAGGGAAACAACTTCTAACCTAACTGCCGAATTGTAAATCAAGTTGATTAAATGAAAACCGTTTTGAACACTCAATATCTCACAAATTTTTCTCTAAATAATCCTTTTACAATAAGCACGATATATCTTGTCATCAAGTAAAAAAAGAAACTCTGTCTATGGGGACAAGGAGCTGCAACAAAGAGGACAAAGGAAAGTTAGAGAGTTGAGGTTCTGAGACTGGAACAGGTCACAGTTCTAAATGAAGCCCATAAAGAAGGTGGAGTTGAGAGCTATGGATAATGCTTTGATATGTTTCACAAACCTGATAGATTTCGAAGTTGTATGAGTGACCATGGAAAATAGTCCCCCAAATAATAAAAGCCATTTATGATGATTACATAAAGGAATTTTAAGGAAAGAAGAATTATAGTTGAGGACATGACTTCGACAAATGTAAAAAATATATTAAATGAGCTTAATTTTGGTGTAAGTATTTTTGGAAGGTAGGAGAATGAGAAATACCTCAATATATAGTATCAAAGAAGAAAGCAAGAATGTTAAGTGCTCTTCTTCCATAAAGTTAACAAATAATACTTGAGCCAGAAAAATCAAGGAATAGCAATTTAATTATGTTATTCAGATAAATGGTGTCAAATGCTCAAAGAAAACCAACAATTTAAAGAATCATATAGAAGATTTGGATTTTATGTTCACATTTGTCTTAAAGAATCTTTTATAGCTAGTTGGTTGTTACAAACATCACATGTAAAGGTCAGTTTGAGAATATTCTAAACATCTCCACTGTTCCCCTCTGCAAATACAACAATTAAAACTCCCCAGAGATAGAAAATGAAAATGAACAAAGTAGTAATAGAAGCTCCTACTGGGCAGGTGATAGTTATAAAATGAAGGCTGCTCCCAGAAAATCAGAGCCTTCATCAGACTTTGAATTCTGAAAAAAAAAAAAGTGTCTAATACCAAAATGCACCTCCCGACTCCACAACCCTTCCCCTGACCACTTCATTGTGCACTGGAGAGAGTTTCTAGCGTAGAAGCCTGCAAAGTTGCACAAAGATCCCTTCATCAAGCCAGGTCTCTCCTCCTAATTGCTTGTAAATCCAATGGAGCTAACCCAAATACAATAGACACTTGAGATTTAGCCTACAAAAAGCATACAGTGGGACTACTATATTCCCACCTCGTCCTGTCCATGGGAATAAGAATTTTCCTCATTCTTTTAGTATCTTGGCTCCCTCAGTTAGGCCAACTAGTGATGTGTTGGTTCAGATCTTAAATACCAGTTAGAATTTAGTGAAATCCAAATACATAGGGAAATTATATAAAAATATATTTATTGTCACTTACTTGGGATGACTAAATAGTTTAGCTAGGAGACTATTGAAACAGTTCTTTTTTTTTAATTTATATTGTTGCATGATCAAAATTTGTAGAGTTTCTGTATGTTAAACTAACTTCATGGGAAACATGCTATCTTTTGACATCACAGAATAATCTTTGCTAAAAGGTGAGCATTATTAATGAATCACTTGGTAGAGCATGTTAATTCTTTCTATCTGTGTATCATCAGCTGCTCCCCTAAGAGTACCAGAGCAGAGATCTCTGGAGAAGGGCATGTAACATCAAATGGAGCAGATGAGGGTGAATGAAATCCCCTGTTTCCTGAAGTGACAGCACAGTTAGTCAATTCGAAGTGGTCAGTGCCTCCCTGGAGTTTATCAGAGACTTCTGCTTGCAGGGTGTTCAAACAGAGAGCAGCTGCACATTCCTTTCTTGCATTTACAGTCTCACACCCTGCTGTTTCTGTATGTTGCCCTAGGAAAGACCTTACAAAAGGGCAGGGAAGCAGAAGTGCCCCAAGAAGGGAGTAAGGTGATGTTAAAGAACATACAGGGTGAGCTGGACAGGAATTTGCTTTCTTTGAGCCAGGTAAAATTAGCATAGAAGCCCTTAATCACATGTTGTTCTTTGATATCATTAAGTGAATACATTTCTTCATGGCCCACCTGCTAGTGGAACTAATTAAAAGCCATTCTCATTAATTACATTGATCAGGATCATAAAATAATTTCAAATTGCTGAACATGATCAGCAGGAGTAAAATGGCTTCCCTTTAATCCCTTAATGATTTTTTTCATGATTAATCAAACAAAATATATGTAGTGATTTGAACCATCTTTTTTTTTTTTCATCTCAGAACTGCAATTCAGGGCAATTATATTAGACATAAAGTTGATCCAAACAGAACTATGTTTTATATGGTAGCTAATTAAGCGATAAGTCACAATAGGGTGGGGTACATTGTTATCATCAGCTAACCACCGCCCTGAGGAGGCAGAAGACACAAGGTCCAGTGAAGTTTCTCTGCTTCCACTGGGTCATGATTACCTGTGCACAGCCAGGAATCCAGGCAGCTAGTGCCTTCTTGCTCATCAGAAACTCTTGCCTTTTTACACAGGAATGAACTGAGGAAAAATGACTTCGATCACAGGAAATGGTTCACACCAGTATAAAGGTTTTGTATATTAATAGTGACAGCATTACTCTATGTTTTAGACAGTTATGTAATCAATCATGCTGTTCTCACATCCTCCACGGGTGTTGTGGGGGATTAATGAATGTTTATACTCTGAAGAGAACATACATCCGGGTGTTCAATGTCGTCAAATGGTCATGCTTCTCCTGATTAAGTTTGATCCTATAGGAAAGTTCTTTTCTTGGTACTAGAAATTTTTAAACAAAATTGAAACAGAATAGTACAGTGCCTCATTTTCAAAGTCTAAGAAAGAGAAAAAAAATACATGTGTTAGGTTTTAGCCATGATCTCAGGTTTCTGCCAACTCTGAAACTTCCTCTCTATGCCCAGCCAACTACAAATTGAGAACTGGAAAAATCCAGTCCACATAAACAAAACAAATCAAAATGGCCAATGTGTTTCCTGTGCCAGGATCAGTTGGCAGGGTGAGAAGGCCCTGGTACTTGAGGTGTCACTGTCCTGTAGTTCACTTATCCTTGCCTGCATATTGCATACTGGGAGGACTAGTCATCACAAAAAGCTATTTTTCAAGATAGGAATAATACTGGAGTTAGAGTTGACATCATATTAAGAAAAACAAAGATTGTAGATGGAATATAATGGGTATCCAGTGATTTCACTTACATTAAATATAAGCAGGTGCATTGTAAGCTTGAAAGACTGACCAACCAAACTTGTCTGTTATAGTTCTCCATCTAGAAATGTGTGTGTGTGTGTGTGTGTGTGTGTGTGTGTGTGTAAAACAACAGTTAACGACAAAAAAGAGGCCCTGAATTAGAAAAAAGCAAGGAGGAATGTAGGATAGTTTGGGGGAAAGAAAAGAAGTGAGAAATGATGTAATTATATTATGATCTCAAAAAAATAGTTAAACTATTTAAAATTCATCATTTTCCCGAGTTATGCCTTAAACAATCAGATTCATTACTTGCCTTTTAGCTAAACTAATTCTGGTCCTCTCAATTGTGTTGCTTTGTTAAGGTATTCTCTTTCCATTTCAAATCTTCAAGAATAATAGTTGAATAGTTGTTGATTATTAAAGGTGTTTATCTGAGTGCTCTTGGTTTATTTCAAAATAATGACTGCTGCTCCAGCATCACTGGGCTTACTGAAGGAAATGTAGTCATGTACTTATTATGACCCTGGGGAATGAAGATAAATGGTGTCCTCTGCAGGATACATTACTGACTTTATGGCATACATAAATTGACAGTTGAATGCATTCTTCCCATTAAAGAACCCTTGGATTTCTCCCAGAGCCACTAGTGGGATATACTGAAACATGGGTAAGGACAAAAGATGCATGCAAGGCCTTACTTTTTCCTTCATATGTTGATAAGTTTTAGTTTTGAAGTGTGTGTGTGTGTGAGAGAGAGAGTAGGGGAGAGAGAGAGGAGGGAGGACCCATTCTTACCTTGTTGAAAATTCATGTCAGACATTTTGACTTGCTGTAGTTTTGCTTGGCAACAAGTTTGCTACTGTATTGAAACCTTTTGGGCCAAAATTAATTAAAAATGATTAAGACTTTTTTTTTTTTAAAAAAAAATAAAGCTAGCACAAAGTATAGGCAATTGTGATCATGAAAAAAAAAAATAGATAGCAGTGAACTAAGTCTAGTGATTCTCCCGCCTTATCGGATTCTTAGAAACACTCAAGCTTCCATTATGTATTTTGTAGAGAAAATGTCAGCTATTAACTTAAGTAGCATAGGTGTGAATTATAAAAGGGCTTTTAAAGTGCCAAATGCTGAAAAAGGGTATTAAATGTGGTTATTTATGAGAAAGCTTTAGAAATATTTACATTCGTTCTAGTGGGACCTGGCAAGTAGGTTTTAAATCATGTTTGGTATTCAAACTCTCAAAATACATGTTAAATAATAATAAAGGTATCTTCCCTTATTGCATCTTGTGGCAGTTTGGTCATACCTCTACCTCCCCTAAAGCGATTAACCATTAAAACTTTAGGTATTGCTAAAACTTGACACATTGCTGGCAAGTTGAAATGATGGCAAATGAAATTTAATTGACAAATGGAATGTGTTTGAAAAGCTTTATCAGTTGGATTTTTTTTTCAGTTTTAAATTCCATGACTCAACATTAGTAGCAATTCTCTGGAGGAATAGTTACACTTGTAAATATCATAGATCATGCTCAACAGGAATAACTGAGCATTCGAATAGCTCTATAAATAGAAAGTCCCCACGGCCTCAATGAAAGACCCTTTAGGGATTGCATGTAGGCTCACACAAGTGTCTATGTGTGCATGGGGAGGAACACGGGTTAGACAGATGGAATGATCTGCTTTAAGAAGGGATCAGGAAGAACATTGCTCTTCCACCAGCCTAAGCCCACTAATCTGATGTTATTATTAGTGATAAGGAGTAATAGCCAGAAGAAAATCTCATTTTCTCCAAATGTCATTTAAATAGGACTCTGATATTTTCTGGTCAAGTCAACAGGCTTTAGTCCAATAGTGAGCACTTTATTTGTAAATGCAAGAGGGAAAGAAAAGGTTCAGTTCAGCAGTTCTTCAGATGTCAGCTTACCAGTATTGATTAATCGTTCAGCAGTGGCAGCTGCTTCTTTATTAAATGTGCAGCTCTCCATACAGAAGATATCAAGTGTAGGAAGTATTTGTTGACAAATCTTCTGCTCCCACAATGTGGTGGAGTGGACTCTGATGGGTTCCTCACCACTATCCCGAAGAATTCCCCTCCTCCCTTGTCCAGATGCCTGTAACTCTTTTTTTTTAATTTTTTTATTGAGTATTATATTTACATTTCAGATTTTATCCCCTTACCCCACTTCCTCCCACCACCCAGAAACCTCCTATCCCAGCCTGTAACTCTTATACTCCCTGGGAATTGCCTTAGTCAGTTACTGAAGTGAGCCTCCACCACATAGGTTGCTACTGCTCTTTTAAGAAATCTTTGGGGATATATTCCCTTTATCTCTTTTTTATAATTGTTTTTTCTGTGTAGAATGATCTTGCTACTTAAATACTAATTGTAATTAGATGTAGCATTTATATTGCTAATGAATCATATTCTCAGATTGGTAAAGCTACTATTTGCCTAGAGAATGAGGCATCTTAAGAGGCTGCAAGAGTTGAGACAGCTAAGTATATTATATATCAAGTTATCTGCTTCATATTTAAAATTGTGACCCTACTACAAGTCTTTCTAAAGTTTCTTGTAAGAAATCACAGTCAGAAGTGAGTATGCACTTTAGGAGAGTCTGGCATATATGCAGTGAAGAAAGTTTTCTATTTCTCATCCTTGAAGATCAATTCTAACTTCATCTTTTAATATTCCCATATTGGTTTAATTCCCTTGGCTTTTAGTTTCTGTGATCCTCACTCGCCACTCAACATAAATTGCATATGCATATTTTATAGGCAGTCACTACCTTCCTTCTAAACAGAGAGGAGTTTAAGTTCTTTAAGCAATGGATTTGCTTTTGGGATAAATTCTGTGCTTTTCAAAAATATTTTATTTTAAAAGATTTATCTAAATACCATGAACCACAACTTTCCTTATAGAATTCAGTATATTATTATGCAAATGATAAATTCTAGATGTCTTTTTCATCAAGCAGCATAAAAATATTTTATTTGCTCCTTATTATTGGGATTCAAAATATGACTAGTGTGTAAATTATTTAAATCTCATTCAACAGATTTCTATCTAGTTTCTTCTCTGTGTTCCATGTCTTAGGTACTTGAGAATATAGCAAACAGCACAGTAGAACTGAATGCCCTGCTGCTGTGAATTGAATATCATTCATAACAGTGATAGGGAGCGAGGGCTGCAATGATGAAGTGGGGTCCTTAGCTTTGATAGAACACCTAGGGAAAAGTCATTCAGGGATATTCAAATAAGGACCTGCAGGAAGAGGCTAGAGGAAAGCAATCTCTGCTAAGTGTATAGAAAATGCCAAGACTCAGCGCTGTGAATGGAACTGGCATGTTTAAGGAAGAAAAACGAAGCCAGTATTTGCAAGAAGAAAATAATTAAGCCCAAGTGGAATAAGATTTAAAGAGAAGGAAATGAGTAAACACAGACATTGTAGGGCTTGGCAGACCATGCCAAGGAGTTAGACATTATTCTGAACACAGTGGGAGGTCACTGCAGACCTTATGTTAGACTTACAAGGTTTGATTTATGCTTTATTAATAATAATTTGCTCCAGCTTTGGAGGAGGTGATAGTGGAAAGAGAAAGATGCATTAATATCTTATTATATAATATATTATTATGGCAGCTGTCCAGGTAAGAGTTGATTCTGGTTTGAACCAGAGAAAGTAATATGCTTTAAAAAAGTCACGTGAAAATGTGTGTTATCAGACAAAAGCAAGGATGAGTTGAGACTGGCTGATAGGTAATTTAGTGTAATATCTGAGATCCCCAACTTTGGAATGGAGGTTACTTGGTTCTAATGTTTGAGAGTATTGTCTTATTTACCTAAGGCACACTTTTATCATTTGTAAAAGAATAATAATAAACATTTAAAATGAAATTTAATAAAAGTAATATAGGTAAAAATCTTTACACACTTCACAAAACTATTTGAAATTTCTTATTTTTTACTTTTAAGATATAAGAATTTCAGTTGGCAAAACAGTAAGAAGTAACAACATAGAGATAGGAAACTACACAACCCCCAAACTCTCAATTTCTCAGTCACTACCTCTGCTCTGACACAAGCATTGCAGAGAACAGAAAAGACTGAATCAATTTCAAAGAGAAGTGGCAAGTGAAGAATTCCCTGAATTCTTGTATGTTGAAAACTGTCATTTCTCAGTAGCTCTGGTTTAACCAAGAGGTCATTTACATGTTAATTCTTGTCATTTTCATTGGAAGCCTTACTATTTTAGAACAATTCACCATTGTTATCTAGGTTTTGAAATTTTTAATGCAAGTCTAATTATTTTGCCTAAATAAATAGGTTTTTCGTCAAAGATTCTGGGAGTTTTATTAATATTTTCCTAGTAGTTTGACTGATTATTATGGATCTTTCTAGATATATAGTAAATCTCTACTATGAGGTTCAATTTGTTTCATGTATCTTTTTTTTAAGTGGGATTTTAAATAATTATCCAACTAAGCTTTCTTTAGTCTTTTAGGGTACTAGTAATATAAATATTACTTCTTTGGTTTTTTCTGCCTCCATTGCATCTCCATTACTTTCAGATTGTTTTTGTCTTTTCTTCAATAAGTGCAAATTTTCATTTGAATCTAGTTTCTTTTGTGTACTTATATCTCATTTTCTTATTTTCAGATAATTCTTTTTATATATTTCTTTCTTGAATTTTATAATTCACTTTTAATTTCTTAATGAGTTTTACACTTAAAATGCTTTTAAAATTCTATGTGAGTTTAGTGACATACAGAACAAACAAGTTATGTTTAGAAATAGATTTGTATGTACATGTAAATATATAAATATTTTAGATATTAAATATAAATATAATAGATATTAAAGAAAAAAGAGGACATGAATTTGAAAGAGAGTACAGAGGGGTATATGGGAGGATTTGGATGGAGCAAAGAGAAGAAAAATCTTATGAGTATTTTGCCTGTCTGTATGTATTTATGTGTACCATGTGCATGCAGAGCCAGCTGAGGACAGAAGAGGGCATTGGATCATCTGGAACTAGAGTTACAGACAACTGTGAGCCACCATGTGGGTGCTAGGTAATGAACCTATGTCTTCTGCAAGAGGAGCAATTGATCATAACCACTGAGGCATCTCTCTGGCCCTCTTCTTATTATTTTAATTGTTTTTATTTCTGACTTTAAGTGGTTTTTCTCCTACCATTTTGGTGCCAGTGACTTGGCATAATGGTTAAGAGCATTCATTACATTTTCAAAAAACCTGAGTTTGGTTGCCAGCATACATACTGGGCACTTACAATTGTCTGTAATATCTGTTCTAAGGGCTCCCAACTCCCTTATCTGATCTCCATGGGCACCTGTACAAATATGGGGTGCATAAAGTCTATAGAAATGCATCCATATATATAAATAGCACTTAATTTAATTTAAAATAAGGAAATAATTTCCTTGAGTTTATGCAATTCTCTTTATTTTTTTTTTTGTACTTTATACATAATAACTGTCTTGGCTGGAGGGTCTCCTGAATTAACAGTATTTAGACTTTAACTTTTTTAAAAAAAATTTAATTAATTTAATTACTTTACATACTGACTACAGCTTACTCTCTGTCCTCTCCTTCCAGTCCTCCTCCCATCCCTTCTCCCCACCCCATATACTCCTTTTCCCTTACTCTTTAGAAAAGGGGAATCCCTCCCCTCATGGATATCAACCTGCCTTGGCATATCACATTGCAGTAAGACTAGGCACATCTTCTCCTATTGAGGCTAGATGAGGCAACCCAGGAGAGACAAAGGGTCCCATAGGCAGGAAGCTGCATCAGTGACAGCCCCTGCTCTTGCTGTTAGGATTCCCACATGAAGACCAAGCTGTACATTTGTTAAATACATGCAGAGGGCCTAGTTCAGTCCTGTGCATATCCCCTGGTTGGTAGTTAAGTATCCTTGAACCTCTAAGGGCCAAGGTTAGTTGATTGATTCTGTAGGTTTTCCTGAGGTGTCCTTGACCCCTATGGCTCCTGCAATCCTTCCTCCTTCTCCCCTGCAGAATTCCCAAAGATCTACCTAATGCTTGACTGAGGGTCTCTGCATCTGTTGCCATGAGTTGCTGGGTTAGCATTTCTGATAATGGTTATGCTAGGCTTTTGTTTTCAAGTATAGCTGAATATCATCAACAGTGTCAGGGTTGGGGTTCCAGTCTTTGGTTGGATACTCCCTCTATTTCTGCTCCATCTTAAGTCATGCCCATCTTGTAGGCAGGACAAATTGTAGATCAAAGGTTTTGTGACTGAGTTGGCATCCCAATCACTCTTTTGAAAGTCTTGCCTTTCAAGTGGTGGCTGGTTCAGGCTCCATAACCCCCATTGGTATGAGTCATAGATTCCTGTGAGTTTCCATTGCCCTAGGTTTATAGCTTGTCCCAGAGATGCACCCTTCCAAACCAGTTGTCTCTCACTATACTCTCTCCACTCACCTGATCTCTCTTGTTCCTATTCCCATCCCTTCCCCCATCCAGTTCGTTCTCCATATCCACCCACCCATGATGACTATTCTATTTTCCCTTATTTCCTCTTGAGCCCTCCTTGTTCCCACCTTGTTACTTAGCATCTTTAGGTCTATAGATTGTAGCATCTTTGTCCTTTATGATTAATATCCACTTATAAGTGAGCACACACTGCGTTTGTCTTTCTGAGTTTGCATTCAGGAAAATGCAAATCAAAACAACTCTGAGATTCCATCTTATACACATCAGAATAGATAAAAGAAAAAAAGAAACCTCAAGTGATAGCACATATTGGCAATGATGTGGATCAAGGAGTGAGTGCAAACTTGTACAATAACTTTGGAAATCAATATGGCAGTTTCTTGAAATATTTGAAGTAGATCTAACTCAAGACTCAACTATTCCACTCCTGGGCATGTTGTTAAATGATGCTTCACCATCATTTTGTGGTAACAAGGACACTTGCTCAACTATGTTTATAGCAGCTTTATTCATAATTTCCAGAAATTGAAAACAATCTAAATGAATGTATAAAGAAAATGTGGTATGTTTGTACAATGGAATATTACTGAACTATTAAAACCAATTGTATTATGAAATTAGCATACAATTGGATAAAATTAGTAACTATTTTTTATTGAATGATACATTAATAAAAATTCATCATATTTTGGATAATAACTAACATGGATTATTTTATTAAATAGGAAATTACTACTATGTCTTAATTTTAAATAAAACTTGAAATTATCAACAAAATAAATACAGGAAAATCATTTTCATCTAGAAAATTTAAGAGGTTGGTATTAAGCAATTACTGAATAAATTAAGGCATAAAAATTGAAATTATAAACTTATAATTGAAATGAAAACACTACATATAAAATATGAGATTAAAAGCACTTACCAGAAGAAAATTCATCATAATTAACACTTTCATTAATAACAATAAAAAATTGAAATGAGTGAGAAAATATGCAGGATAAATAATAGAAAAATAACCAAGTTCACCAAAGTAAAGAAGAAAGATGAAAACGTAAAGTAGTAAAATTTAGAATGAGTAAAAAGAAAGGCTAATCTAATTAATGCATCAAGGTTCTACTTTTAAAATGCAAATAGAGGAATTCAACTCTCTTAAGGAGAAAAAAAAAGGAAAGCTGAATGATGAGAGATGATAAGAGATGTCAAAGAAGAAATAACCAATGGAGAAAAAGAAACGTAAAAATTACAATAATCTACTTTTCAAACATCCATACAAAATTGGAGCATGGATAAAACTGGCATTACTTGATTTAGAAAATTGAGTAAATCATGGTTCATGAAAGAAATAAAGCTATAATGGAAATAAGCACACACACGCACGCACGCACGCACGCACGCACGCACGCACGCACGCACACATACCACCACCACCATCACCACCACCAGCAACAGCAGCAGCAACAGTAGCTGCAGCAGCAACAGCAGCAGCGGCAGGAGGAGGAGGTCTGAATGGTTAAACAGTTCTAAATCTATATATGTGACTTTTGTTATGTAAATAATATGTAAATATATATGAACAAATGTCATTGGATAGAGGTTTCTCAATATTGGCAAATGAATTACAAATAATCAAATAAAGCATGTGGTATTAGTTTATAATTGGGTTACTGGCATGAACTTACATTGTATAAATGATAGATGATAGAATATAGATGATATAATTATTACATTTACAATAAAATACATATATGCTGCCATTACATGGGTGAATGGATGAATGAAATTAAAAGTTATCATTAGGAAAAGCATAATTGCAGGTGAGATCTTCTAATAGATAGTAAAATCTTTGGATGCATGTTTGAGGAGAAATTAGATTTCATCATAATCTCAAGATTATCTTCCTTAGGTTTACAATAATTAAAATGAGAATACATAATTTTAACAGCATAGCCTAGTATTATTAACTGTAAGATACTGTGCAATCATGAGCCCTCAGATGTAATATACTGATAAAATGTTAATAATATCCTTTGCTTGCAACTGTTCTCCAAAATAAAACAATTTCAAAATATTGTACTGATAAGGTACATATTTTAGATAGATTTACAAAACTTTCTAAAAGTCTGCTTTACACAGGCTGTGTTTTCTCCATTGTGTTCCCATGTTTTGAAGACATCAAAATTTTCAGTTTTCATACAATGTAGAACCTACTAGTTTCTAAATAATCACATAAAAAGCTAGATTAGATGCAACTGAAGTTTTGATGATTCTTTAGTACTTCTGGGTCAAGATTATGAACAACAAAGAGACCACTGAGAAAAGTGTCAAGGCAAGGAGATGACAGTTTTCTTATAGTACTATGTAAGTGAGTACTTTCTCCATTTAATTCTGGGCTAGGAAGAGTAAACTAAGCAACTTCTCCCTTTTGGAAGTATTAACTCTACGCTCATTTGATTCTGTTTATGAGCATTATACAATTTTGTTGTCTTAAATGCTAACTATAAGTAAACTGTCTGCCAATCACCATGATCAGCATCTAGAGGGGGAAGATGTCAAAAACAAACAAAAAATTACAAAGAACACCGAGATCTTTCCTGCTATGGGTTGAGTAATTCAAAATGATGAAATCGAGTGTTCTAGGCATGTAGTAATTGGTTTGTATGCTCATTTTGTTAGTAAAAAGCCGTTAAATGGAATTTTCACTCAAATCTTCCACTTATCAGTGTTTCACAGGATACTAAATTGTCCCTAGAAGAGTTCATTATACTTTGAGATCTTGATGGCTGTATATAAAAGTAACCTGAATGCAACACCTTAGAAATCCCCAAAAAGTCAGGGGTGTATGGTCTACTACAAGCCATCTCTCTTATCCTTTGAAGTTCTGTACCTTCTCCTTCATAACATGGAACTTGAGTTTGTATTTAAGGATAAGGGAATACATTTACGAAACAGGTCTAAAAATTTTCTTGCTTTGTTTCTTCTTAGACCATCTATATTATGTGAATGTGCTTAGCAGACATTTGCCAGTTGATTAAGCATAAAGGAGGTTTTGAGCTTCAAATGATTCCTATTTTTCTTGTGCAGTTTAATCAATGAGTTCTGTGAGAAGGTGATAATTCCTTGTCCTCTTTCCAAATCCTGGGGCAAGAGGCTCAGGGAGAGGACAAGACATTGAATATGTTTAAAATGCAATGTATACATTTGTGAAATTTTCAAAGAATTAATGAAATGTATGCTAAAATTCCACTTAAAGGAAATACTTAATAAAAGGAGGCAATTGAATTATGGACCTTCGAAGTCAGCCTACAGCTGCAATCTAGCCACCTTCCCAAGAGAATAGAGTGCTGCGGCAGTCATCATGACCTCCGTTTCTTTCTGCCATTTGATTAGAAAAGTTGACAAGAAAGCCACGGTCTATTATTGGATTATCAAGTCTGACAAAACATATTCCAGGATTCACAACCCTTGACATGCTCCAGTGTCACTGAATGTCAATGATTTTTTTTCCAGATGGTGCTATAAAGCTTATCAAAAGTTTTCAAAGCAAAATTCATTTTAATTAACATTTACACAGAGAGAGTTATAAAGGAATTAGAAGGATGTTAGGAAACTAAAAAAGCACAGCTAGAGAATTACACAGAATCTGAGCAATATCGTCATCATCTGGTGACTTTGGCATAATTTCTTGATTGGGAAGAATACTCAGACTTATTTGGTAGTTTTGTTATTGCTTTTGTGGGGGTGTTGATTTTTGCTTCAGTTTTTGGTAAGAGAGTTGCTGGAATATGTTAACCTGTTCTGCAGACATCTTCAAAGTCTTCCTTTTATATTCTGATCCTGAAATTCTGTCCTAGTTCATAATTGCATGTATGTATAAAGGTGCTTTTAACAACTGGACTGTTTACTGCAGTCTCGAGAGTCTTTGAGACAAAACTTGCCTTCAGTGTGCACTTAAATTTCCATTAAAGGAAAGCTGCAACTGAGCTTTCAGAGCTGAGGGTAACATTTGAATTTTGCTGTAGGAAATCAAAGTATTAGGTGCTAGGATATTGAATCTCACTTTTGCTCTGGCTGAAATTGACTTTCCTTTGGAGCATCACAAGCCTGTGAGATCTAGTTCAGTTGTATGAAGTTTTAGGTTTTAGTTATTCCCACTAACCAAAATGCAGAGATACAAAGCCAGGCTTAGGGAGTTCTCATGTAGATTTGTCATATTCCTTGGGGTCTGTGGGAGCTTAATCACTTTCATATTTTATTTATAAAGCAAATGTTCCATGACATTGAAACATTAAATGGATTATGCTCAGCCATGTGCAATGTATAATTTTCTAAAATCTCTGATTAATTTAATATGGGTGATTTTCTCTCTTTGATATGTGGCCTTGGTGTAATTTATAACAAGCTATAAAGTTTTGAAATCTTGTGGAAATGTGGTTTGGGGACTAGTGTTAACACCTGCTTTCTGTGCTAGTTAGGTAACATTGAGCTTTGAATGTACACGTGTGTGCTACTGAGGGTATTATTTGATTTGTGTTTCATTTGAATATGTGAATGAAGTGACTGGCTAGATTATAAGGGTTTTTCTCCATTTCTTAGCTTTTGATCTGAAATAAGATTTAATCAAAATAGTGTTAGCATGCCCTGTTTGGAACATTTCAATTCCTTGTGGAAGCAAAACCGTTAAAGCACTTCCCTTGCTAACTCTTCACCTTTGCCACATACCCTTCTAAGCCATTATGTGCAGGAGAGGTAGGAAAATCATGAACAGGATCCCTTTAAAAGCCTGAATCTTGAGACACAGACATCAGATATGGACCTGGTGACTGGCTCAGCTGACTGATCCTGAGACCTGTAAGGATGAGAATTGTCAAGAAATCTGAACCATCACTGCTTCTATGGAAAGCCAGTGGCAAGTGAGCCCCTAACTTCACAGATAAAACTTTTCTCAGAGTTCAATGGCCTACTCTTTGTTTCTCCTCCCACTAGCTTGTCCTTTGGAATTGAGAGGGAGGGAGAAGCAGAATATAAGAAAGCTTTTGTTTTTCCTTTTATTTTTTTTCTCTAACACCTCCCAAATTCAATGCTAAGTAATATAAACCCAACTGTGCTAAAATTGTCCCCAAATGATTGTTGTAAGATTTGGAGAACACACATAGTAACTACTGAAGCATGCACTGCTGCTTTATACTACAAACACATTAGCAGTATTACTAGTAAGTCTCTTCCTACTATTAATAATCCTTATGGTAAACGATTAAGTGACAGAGGGTAAAATAGCCTATCACTTAGCAACTTAATACTGAATACCTTAAGGGCTCCTGTTCATGATATTTATTTTCTCAATGTTTCTTATTAAAGAAAGTCTAAGTTTTAATATATACTGGAACAACTAAAATAACAACAAAGATTGTTGAACACAATTAACATTGAATGAGGGCAGAGGAATTCGGACTTTTGTTTTTCTATTTTTTACTTTACTTCTGAGTGAGCAAAATTACTAGTACATGAAAGTTGCATGCTTACTTTCTTATTTTTACCGGCCAGATGAGTGATTTATTGAGTTATCTGGAGATTTATTCATACAAGTGAATTCCTGCAATCATAATTTAATTTCTAGTAGGATATTTGCCCATAGTCATGCCTGGTTTTCCAAAGTCTACTTCATATTGGGTAAGAGATAGAATAAAATATATTCCTCACATACTTTATTTCTCCTCCACAAAAGCAATAAATTTCCCTTAAAAGGTAATTTAGAGAGCATGTTATAAGTAAAAAGAATAACACTTTCAGTAATTATATTGGCAAACACTGAAGGCAAGGAATATCATTAAAATTACATTGTTTTAAATTCTTGTTATTTAGTCCACTGCTTTTCAAATACTATTTCAATGTAATGTTCCAGGAAGAACACAGAAGATAGGAACATTCAAAGTATATAATGTCATCATGGTGACACAGGAAGCTGAGCTAGATTGTGACTAGTGAATATTGGCACGCTGTGGCTTGGACATTCATAGTCAAGTGTTTTGACAGATAAAGGAAGCACTGGGTAGATGGTTGTTACATTATGCAGTGTGATATTTTCAATGGTGTAGTCTTGTGATGTAGCTTTCTAATTGATTACAAATGACAGCACCAAGTATGTTGTGATTTTGGAAGGTAAAACTTCTCACTGGCATTTGAAATTTGGAAGGTGTTCTCCTGGGAAAAGCTGGCATATTGCCTGCTACTTCTGGATGGTTCTCAATGTCTTGCTGTCCTGTGTGCAATTTGTCAAATTTAAAAATTAAATTCAGGCAGTATGGTCTGGCAGTCTATGAAGATGAAAAATACATTTCTATAGACTTGTGATATATTAGCTTCCTAAGGCTACTATAACAAATCATTATGCACTTTAGTGATTTAATAAAACACAAATGTATTCTCTTGTAGTTCTGGAGGTCAGAAATCAAAAACTGGATTAGCATTCTGTGTAGAAGCTCTAGAATCCCTTTCTTTACCATCCCAACTTCTAGAAGCTGTTCACAATACAATTAGCCCCATTTCCCTGTGAGACTCATGACTGTCTATTTCACTGGCTCTCACCTCCAGCTACTCACTGATAAGGATTGTGTATTCACACAGGGTCCACCTGGGATAATCCAGGATAATCTTCAAGATTCATTTTTAATGGAGTTGTCTGATATGCCTGATCAGGTTTAGGAGATTAGGGTGTGAACATTTATATACATTATTCAGCTTGAGATATGTGTGATTAACATCTTTGTGACTCAGTTTTGTCAATTATAAAAGGCAAGGTAAAACGGCTACAAACAACAGCATCCTTCAGAGACTAGTAACCCATCTTCACAAACTCCTTTGGCCACAGTTTCTGTGTTAAGAAAAAGTGATTAACAACCACCTGCTAGTTTAATCTGAAGCATGGGAAAACTTCGAAATGCTTTATGATACCTCATTTTATTAATTGTTCATTCATGTTGCAACTCAAGCGCATATATTCTACTGACCATGGGTAAGTAGAACATCTTTCTATGTGATTCTCCTTGAATCCATTTGACATAAGTATGGAGCACTGTACTGTCTGGCAAATATCACTTTTGCCCTTGGCAACTGGTTAAAATTGGAACTTCATAGACTGCATCTTAACCATCCATTATGCTTTCCTAATACATATTTAACTTTCCAAGACCCACCTTCCTTTGTTTTTCTGTCTTTAGATAGGCTCAGTCAGCCACTGTGCTGTGGTGGGTTGGGTCCACTTTCCTCCCTGAACCTTACTATTTTCTTTCTCCATCTAATAAAGCTCCATTTTCATGTCTCTCATAAAGCTTTGCTCTCTTACTTCAGCTTACAAATACTTCTCTCTTTGGAGTTCCCTAGTCATTAAAATTGCTATCACTTATGTAGCAGTTGTCACAAGGTATCTAATTTAGTTAATTATCTTTACATGTCAATAGGTCTTAGTTGTCCAAGTAATTACAATCTTAAAATCAGCAGCCATATCATTCATAGAGGCAGGTTCACCACTCACTATTTAGTACTCAGTAAGCCTGAAATACCTATTTTTTTTATAACAATGCATATGAATAGCAATTAGTTTCACAAGTCTTTGTTCAGGGCTTTATTTTCTATGGTATTAATCAAGCACTTTATGTAATTTAAATATATTGACATTTAATTTCTTAGCTTGCACATAGAAATCCCTTTAACTATCAGTTGACCTGCCCCAGAAACCTCAGCTTTGCCATTCACTACAGATCCATGTCTTCCTCTCATTATTTATACATGCTATTATAATTCAATATTTAACTACAGTGTCTCTTTTTGATTCAGCTTATCTGGAGGAAAACAATGTCAAGCCATAAAGAATTTCAGATAAATTGTGTAAGCCAGACACCTTTTGTAGTTTTGAAGAGACCTTCCTAGAGCTTCAGTTCACACATGTAGTCTTGTCTTTGTAAAAAAAGATCCTTATTTATGGAGATAACCCCATCCCAACTTAATATGTCTGAAACCTCTAGTACCAAATCCCTGACTCCTTGCCCATTGTATTTACAAGGCACAGTATTTGAAATTTCTTCTAAGGATGCTCTTAATATTAAAGAGCCAAGTATGGTGTGTCCTGTCAAAGCTACTGGAAATATATTGCTTCCCAGAAAGAGTATTGTCAACCTGATACTACTAATGCTATTGCCAAACTGGAAAGTGCATGCTGACACCTTAACAAATGATGATGCTTCAAATATATGTATATGGATTCCAACATAGAGTGACGACATAGTTATCAGATGAATCTTAGACATAGGGTTTATTTAAAGCTTGGATTTGTGTTTTTTTCCTATGCAGGGGACACTGGTGATCCTAGGGAAGACAGAATATTTTGTTCAAGGAAATTTTCTGATTAATAAAAGGAAATAACTGAAGTGCAAATATTTGTGAACCAATTGGTGAAAATTCTCAGGTTGTTTTGAGTCTCTGGAAAATGTGCCCTTCATGAACTCATTCTTTGGTTCTTTTGTCTTTTTTAATTGGCTCTTGTAAAGGAGGGGAAGGGAAAGGAAAGTAGTCAATCTTTCAGAGAAGTTACAAAATAACCATTCTATTTGTGTCTGAGCTGCCTTTTGAGATTCTAATAATGATCACATCACACTTTTCAAGACAGTCTTTCACTCTGGTTTCTAAATTGGAGAGGCTGTTTCCAGGAGACTCAATGGTGACCATAAGGATCGCTTCTAGGCTTCATTATGACCTGCCTTCATTTTCATCCCCTGAGATATTAGGCCATAGAAATCAGAAGTGTGAATTCAGCCTTTCATTTATCATTGCAGCTCCCCACTTATAGTTAAATCCTTAATTTTGTAAGCTCAAGTGGTCTATTGTGTTGGCAATTAGCCAATTGCAGGTGCAAAATCTTGAAAGCATTCTTAAGGAGGCCTTGGTGGGAATTGCCTTAAGAAATAGGTCTCTCGTTATACACTGGGATACAGAATTTGTGAGAAGATTGGTGTAAAGAATATTAAATGGATACAGAATGTAGATTGGATGAAAATGGGTACAAAAATTCTCATCTAAGTGTTGACATCTTTGACTGGGCAAAGGAGACCTTTCCCACTAAATCCGTTTCAGTAGACTACCAAAGGCACAATGGGGATGACAATTAAAGATGTGCTTCGCCTTTGCTATCTGCCTAAAGTAATTTAGTGCTGGTTGGTATTCCATGCTACTCCATCCCATTCAAATTTAAGGCCAAGGAGTTTGGGCTAGGAATCCCATTCCCAGCACAATTTGATTCTTACAGTGCACAAGCTTATGAATCCCCTGTTCTCTTGTTGTCACCCATCTTCCCTCCCTCCCTCCCTCCCTCCCTCCCTCCCTCCCTCCCTCCCTCC